>PDGT01000034.1:2986125-3066331 GCA_003671415.1 Megathymus violae
CAACGTAAAAAATCGAACTGCACCATTATCACCCAATTGTATAATTGTAAACTTTGGAATTTTAGATATTGTAGAAATAAAAAAATTATTTTACATGTTATATGTAGTTATCTTCTTCATCACGTGCCATCTCCATCAAGGAGGTCGGCGACAATTTGTCGATACGTCTCTTTATCTGCAGTTATATGAACTAGCTTATCTGTGCTTTTAACCCGCAGCCAGTCTCTTATATTTCCAATCCATGAGATTCTTCTTCCTGCACTAGAGATCCCCTCTCTTCCCTTAATTTTACCTTTAATTATTAATTTTAATAAGTTATATTTATTGTTCCTATATATATGTCCAAAACAGGCTCTTTTCTTAACAGTTTTTGCTCAATTTCTAAATCTTTATTCATTGCTTGTAAAACTTTGACATTCGATATTCTACTTTTTCGTTTAATTTTAAGCATTCTTCTGTAGATCCACATTTCAAAAGCCTTTCGTTTATCAATTGACTTCTTTTTCAGTGTCCTACTTAGTAGTACTTTCAGAACCATTCATAAGAATTGGTAAAACATAATATTTAACTATTCTCCACCGCAAATTAAAGCTATTTTTTCAGTTAATCCATAGTTTCTTCATGTTCTTAAAAGTGTTTCTGGGAATTTCAATTTTTATTCTAATTTCATGATCCGCTTCTCAGTCCTCATTCAACCAACAGCCGAGATATTTGTATGTGTTAACTCTTTCTATACAATCATTTCCCAATCGCAAAATTGCATACAAATTTAAATGTTTACCAAGAATCATGAATTTAGTCTTAATTCTGTTAATTTTGAGTTCATATTCCAAAAATGCCAGATTCAATTTTTAAAGCATAATTTGAAGGTCATTTAGGCTTTCCGCCAAAAGGACGGTATCATCTACATAACGAATGTTCTGTATCAGTTTACTATTTACCCAAATGCACAGGTCAAGATCGTCGAACGTGTTTTTGAAATTAGTTTCCGAGTATACGTTAAATAGACAGGGTGAAAAGATATAGCCTCGTCTCACTCCCTTTTCTATTTTAACCTATTTAGTCAATTTCTTATTAATTTTTATCCTTGTTTTTTTTCCAACATAAATTCTTTGTAAATGTCAAACTCTTTTTATCTATTCCAATTGATTTTAAAATCGTTATTAATTGATCGTGTTTGACATTATCAAATGCTTTCTCAAAATCTATCCAAACTGTGTTTCTCCTGTATATTCGTCAGTTTTTTTGTAAATTCTGTTTTGAATAATTATCAAAAATATTTTCAAAAAATGGTTCATAATACTGATATTCTATATTCTTCGCAGTATTTAGCATTAGCTTTTTTTGGTAGTGGTGTAAATACTGACAAAAGCCAGTCGTCGGGAAGCACATCGTCCGAATTATAAAATTTGTTAAATAATTAAACCAATTTGTCCACATTACACTCATGCATTAATTTTAGTACTTCCGCAACTATACAATCAGGGCCTACTGATATCCTGCCTTTTAACCGATGTTGGGATGCTATGAATTCAGATTTTAGTAATTCAAGACCTTGGGCTTCCATATCAAATTGATGTGATAAATCGTATTTTGGCCTTTCATCCTTATATTATTTTTTTACATATTTTTCCCATATCCCACAAATTTCTTTTGCATCACTAACCATAGTTCCATCTTTATTTCTTAAAGTGGTATGGAATTTCCTTTTGTGACCCTCTGTAAAATCTTTAACCTTTTTATGTAAATTATAACTGTCATGCTTTTGTTGTAGTTTTTCAATTTCTATGCATTTATTAGTCAACCACTGTTCTCTAGCTGCTATTATCTTCAAATGGATAATTTTGTTTATTAATTATAACATCTATTAATTACATTATTTCATCAGTTATCCATTCCTGTCGTTTTTGCTAATAGTACTGCTACCTGGCGATTCCAATGTTATTATACCTTTGATTTTTGTCGCGAGTGTATTATATGTTGTAATAGTATCATATTTACTTTCACAAATTGTCTTAATACAGTTATTCAAATTGATAGTGGTCGCTCTTTTGTTGTTTCGTTTTTAAGTTTGTCAAAATTGATTCTGTTAAAGAAAGAAAAAAGAAAGAAAGAAAGAAAGACTTGGGTATTTTTTAATTTAATGTTAATTTTAGCAAATAAAGGATTATGTTCTGAATTTACGTCCGCACCGGGATAGGTTTTCATGTTGGGGACTGCATTTTTGAATCGCTCGTTAATCATGAAAAAGTGAATCTGATTCATATAACATGAGTTATCTTGACAGGTGATCGCCAAGTATATAATCGTCTCATTGGATGTTCGAACCAAGTGTTAGTGATGATTAAATTATTCTCAGCACAAACATTCATATGTAGTTATAATAATTCTTATTTAATAATTATGAATTTATAACAATTTACACACAGTTTTTGGCGTAAAAAGCAATTTACGAGAAATAGTTAAACAGATGTACTGTATGCTCATTGTTAATTTGTATATTTAAAAGTTTAAACCTTCATACAAAAATTTGGATATTTTTTGTGTCTCAATAACATTTCGCAACAGCCATAAAACATTATATTCCATAAGGGTATGCTATGAATACATAAATATTTTTTGTTTTAAATTAAATCACACAAGTAGAATTGCCCGCACTCAATACCGATACTCCAATACCAGTTGAAACATTTGTTAATGTCAAATAACTTGTTTATATTTAATCAATCAATATGTTGATATTGTTAATACTATTCAAATATTGGTGCAATATATATTTTGCAATTGTATTTTAGAATCTTAGCAACAAAATTAATTGTGTTTATCCAATCAATGACGTACTTTTTGTACCTACCTACACACAGCAACATAGGTTTGCTTTTAACATAATAGTGTATTCATCTTTATAAATTACAAATTAATTAACCGATTTCAAAATGAAAATATTGTTTATATTGTTTTTATTTTCTTTTATTTGAATATTCCATTAGCTCCCTTGTTATTTATTACCCGATTTTTATTCTTTGCTTAAATTACTTCAGGTCCTCTTCCATATTTTGCCGTATATATCCGACATTTGATTACATTATATATAGATAAATAGTTATAATGACTATAATAAAAATGTACTATTAAATTGATCTCACAATGGAATAGCAAGAGGATACAGTATCTATGTAAAAGATAATATAACATGTACCAAGTTATAGTTCGATTTTTTCTTCATTTTACTAGTTATTTTATTAATCCAAGTTTAAAATTATACCGAGTGTCGATGAGAGCTATTGCGTATGTATTTTAGTGACACTCAGAGCTACTTTGTTACTATTATTTCTCTATTATTGATTCTAGGAGAGATTGTGAATTAAGCTACTGTATAATGACAAAATACCAACACACAAAATACAATTAATTATCACTATCCTTCAGAAATTCCAAGAACTCTTAATAATAATAATAATAATAATAAAATATATTTATTGCCAACTTAAACTTTACAATCATTACAAAAAAAAGAATTATTATAATAATTATTTGAAAAATACTATACTGTGATAATGATGAGTATAACAAAATATTTTATTTAAATCCTTTACTACCTTTTGTGACAGTAAATATTATTTTACACTATTGATTAGAGGTGCACCCTCAATTTATTTTTTCTTATCTTATTCTTATCTTTAACCTTTAGTGATTTTCCCCTTTTTCCACCACTAACTCATTTATGTTATATAAATGAGTATAATATGGATTTTACTTTAATTCTTGCTGTCTTCCTATTTGTGATACATCATGTAACATTGATTATCTATTCAAAATTTGTGTTTATTCATGTACACCTTGGCCCTTAAAATTATTATGAACTAAGTTTACTACGCATCATGTTTTTTTTTTTTAAGAGATCGTTCTTAATAATCATTTCGCTTATTAACCTCGCTTACTTTTACATATAACCAGTAACCGTCCTCGCTTCGTTTCTGAAAAAGTACGTTAAAAATAATCAATAAAAATAATAATTTGCATTATTTGGAAAAATGTTAACACAGATATGGAATTATTATATCGATTATTGTTGCACAGACATTATTTAAATAATATGAGCCCTATAAAATAAATTTTGGATAGTTCCTGAGAAATTACAGATAAGAAATTAAGACAAATGTGCTAAAAATAATTTAATTTGATAGATAGCAGCTTCACACGATCATCTTGGGTCAAAACTGTCAAATGTTTCTGCTTTAAAAAAGCAAGTTGCTGATGGCTCGAACTGAGACCATGAAAGGGGCCCACATATTGGCAGACGTAGTATAGAAAGCTTTCCAGTCCGATGGATTAATATGCTTAAGGTGGAGAAGAAGACTTTAAAAATATAATATTAGTATGTCATAAAATTCAATACTTTTGGTCCAACCGATTAAATTTGTTACAGTATAAAGTATTTGCACAAGTGCTCAAAAATATTGTATAAAATTTTAATGGAATGTTTTTTTGCCTACCAAAAGACACTTGTTCTTAAAATGCTGAAGCCTATTATTTTTCTACCCTTCGTGGCTAATTATAATTTTGCATAACAAGTTATTAATAAAAAAATAATTTATATATAAAAAGAAAATGTGGATTCAGCAAAAGAATCCTTAGAAATTACAAGTCCTAGTGAGTAAACCAATGATAGCAGTACGTAAGATGTTCCTTAAAAAAGTAATTTAATAATAGAACGTTAAAAATACTATAATATATAAAGAAATATAAGAGAGGAAATTCATATCAGCGATCAGGGAGGTAGCTATATTGTCATATCACTAACTGCCTTATATAGCACGTCGGTGGTAAGGGTTTACCCGTTACACGTGCTGGTTACAAACTTAGAGGGCGGTGCCGACATATTAATTATAACATCAACGAAATAAAATAATTAAACCTCTTTGGAGAATATAAACATAACACCAATTCAAATAGTACTTTTCAAATAACAATGACAAAAAGTTAAACGCAGAATGAGACCTTTTACATTTTTGTTAGCAGTCACAGCAAAATTTCGGACGTTAATTAATAAAAAAAACAATACGCAACCTGATGACACTGACAATTAAGGCGGCTGCCTTATTTCACGAATTGTTTTCTCCAAGTTATAGAATAAGAAAGAGAAATATTTCGAGCTCTATTAAGTAAAACAATATTTAAGTCGTTTAAATGCAGTTTCTAATAGTAAGGCTAAACCATATGAACCGTTATCCTTAACTTTCTAGAGTTCGAAAATAACACAACTCATAATTTTAGAGTTATCAGTTACATTTATCATGACATCTTTATAATGTTTAGGACCCCACTTCATGCTTGAACGACAATACATACATAGGCGATGCTTTAGGTATTAGAGAAATCCATGGGCAGTGATAATTTCTTATCATTAGGTGACTCATCTGCTCGGTAGTCAGTTGACCATAAAAATATGTACATTTAAAGTATACTATATACTGTCAAGAGTTATATTTTAAATAATTTTTATGTTAGAACATGAATGCCGAATAATACGGACATATGTTTCAATTATTCCTTGTTGAGTTTCTTTTCACTGCCTACGACAAATTAAGCCTATTCAGACACAGTTCTGCTTAAAAAATTTCATAATAATGTTACCTGCAACACAAGGTTTTATTTATAAGCAAAATGCTGTATATTCATTGTACCTTTAATTATGCTCTACAGCTAGACATTAGCATTATCATGCAGAATTTTGTTGCTGGTAGAATATGTCTTAATAGAAACATGCGTTGGAGTTTTGAAAATTTGGAGATTATAGAACAACATTCGGAATATAATGTTTATTTAAAAAACATGTATTAATTCATACTACAAGTCTGGCGACACAATCGTTTCATAATAACTTCACATTAAACATGTCGCTTCATGACAAAAACGGTATGCTATTCAACTAAGTCTTTTTCTTGATAATACAAAACACCTGCGCAAATCTGGGCACAACGTATTATCCGAGCCAAGTTATTACTGAAATAGTTCACAGTAATAGTAATAATTATTTTTGATCTGGGTGATTTAAAAAAAATACTTTCAGACTAGAACAATTATATAAAGTAAATATACGTAATATATTAACTCTCATAATATACCACTAAGGTTCACTATGTCGCAGATAGCACAGACATACATAATTAAGATTTATGAAGAGTCGAAAAGAAGCATTCATTTATCACAAAGGTTGTATCTCGGCCGGGAATCGAATCCTCTGTTCGGAACGCCACGCTCGAAGTCACGCCCAAACGAGAATTATTTAACATGCAATACAATATAAATACCAAACTAAAACTATTTTATTCATTCTCCACGAATAATATAGCGGTTTTACACTGAACATTGTAGTTAATGAGGAATCGCGTAATTATAGTATAAATGTACAAAAACTCGTGAGATTTGGACCTTCTCATAAAAAGTTTCAAAACCGTACTTCTTTAGATCTTCGATATTAAAATAATTTGATCATTCAGTTAAAACATTAATCGCAATCACGACTTACGACTCGACACCGGCAATCAATAAATTTAAAAAAATATTTTTCTTCTCACACTCACTTATAAAAATGTTAATAATAATTAAAAAAATATATTAAAATCATTTAGGTATTCTGTAAATACACTTATGCACGTCATTTTTTTCTTCTACTACCGTTTTCTGCTACCGATGAAACGGCGAAAGAAACTCCGTAGTACATCTTTAAAACAACAGATGGCAATTACAAAGTAAGATTAAACCTGTACGGAACTAGTTTCGACACTATTATTTCCAGGCGTACTTGTCATTCATCTATATTATAATATCCTTTACGTATAACCTGCGCTGTCGCTTCAAAGTTCCAATAAGTAACTCACGTATCAACTTTGGACCCTTAAAGTAAAAACGAACTTCAAGAAAAGATAAATTAACGCTGAACCGTTCGAAGACGTAACGAAATAATTTCAATAGGTCAAGAAGCTCAACTGTGCTACAAATTAATTTTAATTAAATTTAAGCAATAAACTCGCTTCATGACATTCCTTCAATTCTTATTTGTTAGATTAAGGTGCCCACATCATCTACCATCATGAAAGTTAATTATGTTGTCCCTTTCAGGAAGATAAGCTGCATATAAGAAGGAAATAAGCTAAGGACATACAGCCAATAAAAGTGCAGTAGGCACTTAAATGTTTTTAGCTATTGATTAACTTGACGTAAATAAATAGTAAATAGTATATGTTTTCTTTGTATCAAAAGTTAACTAAAAAGAAAGAAAACATTAATTTTGCTACCTATTTTAATCTCCCAATAATTTGCGCTCACTTTGATTCCAAAACATAATTGTTAGTTTGCATGTCCTACTTGTTGTGTACGATGTTGTTTTTTACAAAAGCTTCACGTTTTATGTAACTATTCTTTCTGGTGTCAGACTGTAAAGTTCTTTAAATTAGAAATATATGTATTTAATGACAAAAACACCTTAAAGTTTCGTTACTAAACACTTTATTTTGTTGACCTCTTAAAATACCTTTCACACTTGCTTGTATGTCTTATTCGGCAGCAACAGATCAATTAACTGAGACACAAAGCATCCTAGATCTTGAGACATTATACAAATTTTAAACGTTAGGTTCAACTTAATAAATCCAGTGTTTACCATCACAGACGGACGTATAGAAATTACAAAAAAATGTATATTATCCTATATATTAATAACAAAGCCTACCTACATTAAAATTCTCAAAAACCTTTGCTTTAACCATTCTAGCATTCACGTTGACAGTTTTATTAATAGTTGTAAATAACTCTTCATTATTAACTTTCAAACAGTAAAATTAATTCTAGACTTGGCAAAATTACTGAACATAAAATTGTTATTCACGCGATATACATGACGTAAGCTCCCATTATGATAACAATATTGTGTTCTTATGTAAATATAATTAATATTAAATTCGATATGGTCGATAAATAAGTATATGACGTTGTTTAAATAGCAAAGTGTTAATCTGATTATAGTTTTTTTTTGTTATAGTTTTATCATTATAGTGAATTCCTTACAAGAACATTAACAATCTCTTCATATTTCCGTACTTCCGTACCATTTACAATCCAGAAGAATTAAATTAGTATTCATTTACTTTGCAACAATCCGCAAGCACAATGTATGATGGTATATACTTCTATACATGCATGAAACTTCCCTCCCTCCCACAAAGGAAAACATGCAATTATGATAAAAGTATATACCAACACACATACCGTCACCAACACGTGTTTCGCTCCGAAACAGAGCATAACGGAATGACGGAACGAACGGATGGATTTTTGAAGATACATAGAATCATGGAACAAACATTAAATTAGCGTTTCGCATTTATTTAAACAGTAATCAAAAAGGATGTAAAGTAATGTCAAAAGATTAACTGGGAGATAGCAAGCAAATTATTTATCTGATTATGCGATAGAATGAACACCGCCATCAATATTTACTAGTAAAATTGCCAATGTAACGCCTTTCGTTAAGCAACGGGCACGTTTTACTGAAATTATCACATAACAAAACTACATTAGTATCTTCAGTGATAATATAATTGCTTTTTTTCTTTAATACATTTTTAAAATTACAAAACGTTGCATTTGATCAAATATTTAAACACACGCAGTAATCATTATCGTCTTGAAGATATAAAAGGTCTGGATAATTTAATATACACCAGTTGGCTTCATCATGTTTAAGTTAATTGTTATTACGCTTCTTGTCAATTTTAACTTTATCTTAACCGGTTAGTATATTCAATTTACTTATATTCCTAGTATTTCTGTTATGTCTGATATATTTTGAAATACTTTCCTTGACTTTACAGATCTTACAACGTCAAAGGATTCTCTTACTTACGAAAATGCCTCAAATGAATCTGCAAGTTCTAGTTACACCCGTAAGTATAACATTGAAATGTATACATATATCATGTGATTCGTATTTACCTTTTGTACCAGATGCCATCCGTGAGTTTTTAGGAATACAATTGTACAGCTACCAATTTATTAACCAAAGTAAATTCATAGACGACGAGACGCAATTGTTAATCGAATTTATTCAAATAAAAATGGACTTGATAATAATTATTACTGTCTTTATTGCCGTCAATGATGCTATTTTATGATGATCTATTAAACTGACCCGGAAACTAGCATTGAATATATTCTTATAATCTCTATGAACTTGACTTTTATATACATTTATGTTTCTCATTGTAAGGAGAGTCATAGATTAACGATGACAAACGCGAATTCAGGAAATTTTCATACTTACATTAACAAATGGATAAATGACAACCAAAATCTAATGAATGGTTCATCTATGGTAAAATAACTTACTATTGAGAGATTTCGACACGATTCCGTATTTGAAACTACTCCATGGCAAACTATTAACTCTTCGAAAATCCTAGTCATATTTTTAATTACCTCGCGACTACAACAAAGTTTGACTACTTGAATTTTTTTTGGCATTAAGCCTTCTTACTTCCGGCCTGTATCATTAGGCATATTAATTGTAATAAAGTTAAGACAATTAAAATGATATTCGGGTCTTAAATATACTAAATAAAATTTTAGTACATTCATACGTTGTCATTCTCTTAGCGACTGCAAATTGTTTATGTGAACAAAGAAGTATTCGCAAATGAAATTTGCAAATGATTTTTGCTATTTTGATTACAGAGAAGCTATTTTATAAAAGTTAAGTGGAGTTAGAAAATTTGCGTTAATTTAAAGCATTTTTAATCTATGAAAATATGATGACTAAACGGCCATTTTCATTTGTTTTTGTTTGATACAAGTACTTACATCATATACATTATCCACATGAGGAAAAGTCTTTGAATATATCATTTAACACTAATACATTCGATGTCTTAAAGTAAATTTTTGTTCGTTCTGTAATTCAGTGCTTAGGAGTGAACAAAAAAAGGGTACACTTTTATAAGGTAATTACATATATACATGATGATATACATACATATAGTGTATATCCATTAGAAATAATATATCTTTCAAAGAATAAATATTTTTTTCAAGTAGGTGCCGTGTTTGCGGAGTTAAGCGTTGATTGATATACAAACTCACATAATTTGCACGCTCTCTTTACAATATTAGTACAGATTACTGCGTTCCTTGGTCATCATTTTTTTGTAAAAGCCAACAAACGAGCACCCTAACTAAGTGTGCTCAAGTTAATGGTCACCGCTGCCCCTGGAAATCCGTAACACAGATGGGCATAACCGACACGGTGTACGCGGGACGGAATCAAAGCCAATAACACCTACTGGTCCTCCGCCACTACAATCGAAACACCTAAAAACATTTATAATGAGCATATGTATTTTATGATAAATATTTTAACAATAAAAAAAACAATTTCAAGAAGGTGATTCTTTTGGTTTCATCTCCTATTCTTCACCCTAATGGGTGGTACTTTTTTCAAAGCGGAAGTAAACGCTCCCGAACAAAATAATAATGTTACAAATCGATTAATAACTGACGAACTTAAAAGGAACGAATTGAGAACATATTCCTTTTATGAAGTCTGTTACAAACATTGCGTAATGAACATACGTATATAACATTAATAATAAATGTTCACATATTCACATCTCTGCCCAAAAGTTCCCTGTGTTGCGGGTAGCATGGACCTACATAAATATTACATCACAAACAGCCATAACCCGAGCGCCAACATTTGCTTGGAACATAAATGTGTGCCCCTGCCGCGCACTGAATCCAGGACCAAGCCGGTAGTCTCACCATTAATTACACTAAGGGCTCGGTAATATGATTAGTCTGGTGGAAATCTTATGTTCAATGTGGATTTTAATTGATATTTCAGTGTCTTCATCATCTAGCTCATCACAGTCTTCAGATATAATAAATAATTTTAGTTGTCATACTCAGTACGACAGTGAAGGTATGGTTCTTATTTTGTTAAATTATTGTCTTATGGTAACAGATTTAATGTCTTCACGTCAAGAATTAACAGGCTTTATAAGGTGTCATTGTACGCAAGCATTAACGCATAACAAGTAATAAACGCGATATACCATTAAAAGCACTACATAAATTATTATAGGTTATAATCATAGTTATTTTTAAAATAAGGAATTTTATAATTAGACTTGGAGACCCTATTTCAAATATTCAATCTTTTGTGTGCAGAAAGTTATATATATATAATATCTAAATATATGTCAGTTATATGTAAATAAAAAAACTTGTTCTGACTGACTAATTGATTTACATTCGCAGTGCCTAAAATAGTGAAGCTAGTAATATCAAATATGGTCGGTTGGTTCCTTTTATGACGTAGACTAAGAAATATTCGGCCTATTCGTGTCACTTTTATATTTGGCCACTTACCAAATATCTTAGTACTATTAGGTTGAATACCGAATACTTAACATTTTTTGTTGTAGTTAGATATAATGGACTAAATAAAAAGATTATTTATTTTATAATATAGTGTTTTTCTTATAATTATTGAAAAAATTACGCATGATTAACTGCCGTAATATAAAATTTTAAAAAATTATCAAACGTCTATGCAGTTTACTGCTCGTAATTTAAATTTAGGTGAAGAAAATTGTGCAAAAAGACTAATTTTCTGCACATTTAAGCAGCAGTGTATTCCTTTTCTTCTAGTAGACATTTCCAGCTTCAGAGAAAACATGCTCTGAATAAATAGTAATTCCTGGCGTCGACAAATACTATTTTGTTACAACATTTAGCAAATACGGAAATCTATCTTTCCTTGACTGCCATCATTTGAATGAATTATCATAACGTGATATAATTCAAATTCAAAATCATTTAATCATGTAAGTATTCTGTAAATACACTTATGCTCGTCATTTTTTGGTTCTACTACTGCTACCGTTTTGGAAAGGTAGGTATTATTAAGTGATGTTAATTTAATAGCAAATCTGACAGCTTTTATTATGTTTCATCAATTATCATGAATTTTTACCAGCTCTTTGTACTATATTCACTACCTCATTTTCTAGTGTTATCGTTTCCGAAGGTAACCACCTTATCTTTTATGGTAATTTGTTGCCTGGGATTATTAATATTTCGCAGTTTGAGAATTTCAACACATTTTTAAGACCCAATTTTTTGTTTGCCTCAACTTTATTTACTTATATATTATTATTAATTTTATATACTTATATTTGATATGATTTCATGCTCCTTACGAAGAGCAGGCTGAGGTGACAGTATTCATCGCTGTGATTATTTTTCAAATGATTTAATATTCATAATGTCGCTTTCGCTTTCTTACCAACTATACCTATGCATTTACGATGTGCACCAAACTATACTTGTCAAAACACGTAGTGTAGTAGGGATATGAGGGATTTCTGAAATCTCGCATACAATACGGTGCTGCATGTCCGTTTCCCCGTCGGTGTCAACGTCGTCTGTTATGCAGATAATACCGTGATATTAGCCGAGGGTGATACCTTTAAAAGAACAACAAGGCTCAGTGCATTAGACTTGACTTGGGCCTACAGGTAACGCCATCCAAAAAAGTGACGCTATGGTTCCATAACCTTCCAAGGTGCATGAAACAATCCAGTTCATCAATTCCCATTTATGACAAAAACGTACAGGTGAGTCAGTTTTTTAAATACGTCGGGTTCATTGTGGATGGTCACTGGAGCTTCAGAAAGCACTAAGAGTGGTTGGACACTATTAAGCCAAACTTTAAGGCATGCAGTGCCTGATTACTTTACTATAGCTAAGTGTTTTGATGAGCGGATGAGATAAATACTATTTAGAATGAGATAATACTTTAAAAATAGTTTTATTATTCACATTCTTATTTACATTACATTGCATAAAAACAAACATTTAAAATATTATAGAAACTAAAATACCAAAAATACCTGAAAAACCAACAACGACACCTGAACAACCAACAACGACCCCTGAACAACCAACAACGACCCCTGAACAACCAACAACGACACCTAATACATCAAGCAGCAATGCAGTAGATAATTTTGACAAAGGAAACTCAAAATTCACCGCAAACTTTTTCTATGTAAGTAGATCATACAACACTTCAATTGTATTTACTTTTCGCACATATTATTTGAGTATATCATATTTTGTATTTTTTTCTTACTTTGTCACGGTTTCAAGAGATTTTAACGTTGCTATATCATTTGTTTCAGAATGTCGTCAAAGAGAACCCTGACAAAAGTGTCATAATGTCACCGTATAGTACATTGTTTTTATTAGCTCTCTTGGGTTATTTTTCAATACCACCGACAGAAAACGAACTCTTGACACCGATGAACTTCAAAAACAAATCTGAGGTTCATATGCATTGTCTTACAAATTTTAATGATTTCAATAATTTATTCACTAATTTATACGTAAATTTGTTTTCAGATTTACACCACGTATTCTTAAATTTCTTGGGTTAAAGCTAACCTTTCCTGCCTTGTGACGCTGTTTATGTTAAGTCACTTCTATTTAAAGTCTCTACGCTGTGTACTAATTATGTCAATCTGGTAAACTAAATAATCCTTGGTAAGTTTTTCACCTGCCTAGCTAGATACCATGGTACTTATTAAACAGATTGGGAAATTTTACCATGTTTCATTTCTTATACTACAAAAACAATTTTCCAACTGATCGTCCGCTTCCTTCTGGACCAGCAATATGTCGGTGATCTTTTGGCATTACGAACATCAATGCCGTGAGCATACTAACAAATATGTTTTTAATATTTTTTTCTAGATTCCAACAACAATTCCAGTTATTTTAGACATAATAAAACTACAGACTAAAGTTAATTTGACTCTCACTGCAAAAGTATATGGAAACATCAAAAGTAACTTCAGCGATAGATTCAAAACAGAATCAAAGAAAATTATTAGAGCGGATTCTGAAAATATTGACTTTACTAATGCGCAAAAGGCTGCTGATATTATAAATGGATGGGTGAATATTAGAAATTTAATACACCGCTATAGGTGCTAAAAACATAAATGGGAGTATAATATAAATAATTATTATCCTTTTTAATGGACAATTATTTTGATACCCTTGTTCTTAAATTCTAAAAAAATTTAAACAATTTTTAAAACTTTTAATTTGTTAAATTTTGTACAATTTTTGAAAATCGTGTTATCATTAGTTGTTTAGTTACCGTTCGTGTACCATATTTATGACTACTGTGTGAACCAAATTACTGTCTTAACCTCTCCAAATTGCAAGGAGAGACACGAGCTCAAAAGCAAAAAGTTATAGGATTCGACAATGGTAATGTTTCATAATCATACAGTTTTAACAATAATATTAGGTTTTTGAGAACAATAAATACACTCAATTTAAAAAAAAAGAAATAAAGAGTGTTTTTAAGTAAGAAACCTACTCCTTCCACACGTAAAAAGTGATTGTCGTTGATTACCTCTGTAATGAATATGAAGAATAATAACTAAATATTGTACATTTTAGGTGGCGAATCAAACGAATAACAAAATAATAGACCTCATACCAGCAAATCTACTCACTCCAGATACTGCAATGGTTTTGACCAATGCATTTTATTTTCTAGTACGTAAGATAACAATCAACAAATTATTGTTTTTTTTATGAATGGACTCAAAATTTAATTGATTACTGATTCTTGTAATTCTGTAACCATAGGGTGAATGGTTAAACAAATTTGATAAAGACTCTACAACTTCAAGTGAATTTTATACATCCGACAATCGTACTATTATGGTAGATACAATGAACCAAGTGAAAAATTTCAAGTACGCCGAACTCGCTGACCTTAATGCCCAGGTATTTATTTGCTTATTTAAAATTCTGTGTACTGCTAACACAACGTTTTTAGGAATAAAAAATTGACCAAGTCCGTGTCGAACCACGCACAATTGGTGACAGTGTTTCACCTGATGAACAATTTCATACCTCTCTTTAATAAAAAAAATCTCTATAACCAAAAAGATAGTCGAGTGGTGCCACTTTTTATGTTATAACAGATACTTATTACCTTTCAGCCTAGAGTTGCTTGTTGTAATTAAAAAACAGGAATTTTGAATCCGCTATATCATTTTCAAGACATACCATACAAGTTACCTAGTTAGTTATATGTCTGAAAAGTCTATCCCTCTCATATTTACTCTTAAAATTGTTCATGGAATAAACTTTGTCAATAACGCAAATAAGATTGGAATGGTTGTAACATACGAATGGAGTAAGGGACTCAGGATTAACGGTCACAATTGTGCGGGTACTGTTTCTTCTTTTGACCACACAATATTAAAAAAACGCAGTCAATTACCAGTTGTCGCACTTAAAGCATCACGTTCAAACATGAAACATTCTTACAATATTAATTTGACATTTTATTTTAATTTTACTGATATATGTAATATTTTTAGGCATTAGAACTTCCTTATGTGAATCAAAATTTGACATGTCTCATCATTTTACCGAAGGAGATCGGTGGAGCTACAAGATTAGTATCAAAACTTGTGAACGAAGATGCACTAAACTCTGTTAGGAACAGTTTACAATATGAAAGAATAGCCGTTTCGCTTCCAAAATTCAAAACAACAACAAGCATCGATTTGAAAGATATATTTCAGAAGGTATTTATTTAAAATTATTAGTTATACAAACAGTAATAGTAAAATTTCCAAAGTCCTTCAGTGCTTCTGAGGTCACGTCAAATCTTTGGTGCTCATCGTCAAACAGCAGTCTATAAGCCACGTCTGAGACTTTTGGGTAGAAAAAGAACTTCCGAACTAGCCTTTCCACCACTCCGCATTGAAATAGCGTCGTAAAATCTTCGATTATGAGGAATCCTGTAGTGAGCTATTAATGGGTTATAGCAAGATTGCCGGTTTTATCAAATTATTAAGCAAGTACTGGATAAGAGCACAAAGTTGAGATTGTAAAGTGGTTTATATTACCTATTGTCATTATAAATATTTAAAAAAATTTAGTTGATTATATAATAAAATCGGACGTAGAACAAGGTCGTGAAATTATCCTCTAATGACCGTTTATCTTCTCTATGACTGTGCCAATTGCGGTCATATTCATAAAATATTTTGAAGTATTTGTTTTCTTGAGACAGATGTATGTGGTAAGTAGTACTGTAGAAAATTATATTAATAATTATTATACCGATATTGATGTATTCCCATCGTTTCCATTCATAACTTTATCGAGGGACGTCCCCGCAATAGTGCCAACGGTAAGGAAATTTAATGACGTACCATTGTCGTCTTATGGATACCTAGATTACGGAGGCAAAGTGTATACGGAACTTTATGCATCATTGTTCTTTAAATAAAGTTATATTTTTTTCTCTTACGTCCATTTTTTCTGTAAAATAATCTGCGTAGATTATACTGCGTTAACAATTATTTACCATAGAATTAAAAAAAATTATCGGTACAAAACATTTTCTGTATAATTGATTTTCTGTACTCATTCCATAATTATGAGTATTTTTTATCGTACTGCTAAGTCAATTTATCAAATATGTAATTTATTGAGTGGGCTTCCTAAAATTTTAATATTCTCTTTTATCATAGTCTCTGTTGTATCCCTTACATTTGGATTAAATAGCATATTTATCAAAAGTCAAATGTCAGATATATATTCATATATTTAACGATTTCTATCAAAACATATTGTTGAATAATAAAAAATTCCAGCTGAATATAACCACGATGTTTGATCCGGAAAGAAGCGGCTTGATTGGTATTCTGGCTGACATACAAAGAATATACGTAACAGCTGCAATTCAAAAAGCAACCATAGAAGTAGATGAAACAGGTTCAGAAGCGGCAGCTGCAAATGGTAAGTAACTAGAAGTACTATCGATCCAGTGTAGAATTTTTTTGTCTTTAATACAATACGTAGTTTGAACTACGATAGCATGAATTGTTACCTTGTATCTATCAGTGGTTTATGACAGTTCTACGTAACATACCAATTTTAACTGTCATTCTTGTAAATTGTTGTTGTTGTATGGATATAATTTGTACTTTATAAAAACCTCTTCCAGCTATTATAGGAGTTGGAATTACTTCTGTACCAGCCTCTCCGATACCCTTCATCGCCAACCGCTCTTTCATCTATTACCTACTGCTCCGAGGAACCCCGATATTTTGTGGCTTATTTGCAGGAAAATAATGCAAGATTCATCTAAAGAAAGTACCCGCTTGAATAAAACAAATATAATTCATTAACTTCAGCCATTATAGGAGTAAGGGCTTTCTCCTGTACCATCACCTCCATTTCTCCTCAAAGCCTATCACTCTTTCATCTTCTACTTACTGCTCCGATGATTTCCGATTTTTTCCTTATCTCTATCACTAAATAAAGTACGTGTATACATGAAACAAATGTAGTTCTTTCATTTCAGTCATAATATCAGAAAAACTTTTTGCTTTATTTAGCGAAAAGTATTTCTAATATTATTAAGAGGTTCTAATAATAATCTCCGATACCCTTCAACGTCAATCGCGCTTTAATCATTAATTACTTCTTCAAGATGCTTCGATGTTTGGTGATTTATTAACAGGAAACTAATAAATACAAATCTCAATTACTTAATAAATAAAGTACGCGTATAAATAAAACAATTGCCATTTTATTTCAGCCGTTATAGCAGTAGCGACTTCTGCTGCGCTACAAGATCCGGTAGTCTTCAATGCGAATCACACTTTCATTTATTACCTATAATTTTTTTTTGCGGTTTATTTGCAGGAAAATAAATTAAATACCATCACAAAATAAAGTAGCTGTACAAATAGAACTTTTTTCGTTCTCTCATTTCAACAATAATATCGAAAACAGTTTCCGCTACATTAGGACCTTCAATCGTACTCTTCAACGCCAACCGGTTCTTATTTTGTTACTGATTGCCTGATGGATGTCTATTTTTGTGACATATTTGCAAGAAATAAATAATAATAATTGTAATTCAAAATATCTATCTAAACATATAATAAAATTCTAATTGATCGCTTTCAAGGATTTATGATAAAAACTACTATTAGGAGCCTTTATTAACGCAATAGAACTCAAAACAATAGTTTTTAGAATTTTGTCTGTGCCTTTGTTCGTGCTAACCGAACGGTAACGAACGTTAAACGGCTTAACCGATTTCGTTACGGTTTTCACTAAATGCATCGCAGTACGCCCCACTTAATATTTAAAGTTTGTTTCATTTCAATCCGTCCATAAATAAAAAAGTTATTAATTAATATATCAATTTCTAATTCACAGAACGAGAAAAACCCAATCCTAAAACAACTCAGATGCTATTTGTAAGCGTAAGGTAGTTTTTCTGAAGCGAAGCAAGAGCAGTTTCGTAGTAAATAAATATAAAATGGTATTAAAATATAATAAATGTCATTGTAAAAAATAGTCCAAATACACATTTGAAAAAATTGTGCAGCCTTCACGTGAAATATTAAAGTGAAGGGTTTCCTACTCAACCCTTAACTGTATAATTTTATAAAACAATTCTGTATACATAAAACATGCTAGTTTTTTTTTCTCTAAATTTTTCATTTTAATCTGTAAAAAATTCGATAAACCTTATTGATATCATTATTTAGCGAAATTACGAGTATTCGTCAATAGATGGCTATAGTGGTAATAGGTTACCTATTGCTTTCGTTAGATTTTTTAAAGAGAACTACACTTAGTTTATCTGTATATACTCGGTATTGGATGATATTAGGTTACTAAGACTGGCTGTTTTAATGTTGGCAGTAAGCTAACAGTTTCAGAATCTTTTATAGAGGATTTAAAGCATGGGAGTAGATAAAATATGTTATACGCTGCCAAATCTCAACTATCAACCTTGGACTCGATATACAGTCGTGTAAATGTAGAGGCAGATCTGCTTGTAACTGATCTGTAAAGCCTTGAGCACAGGGGCAGGGTTGCCAGCCTTTCAGTCTTCTATAGGGTACATTTTGGAGAGTGTGTGTGGACATCGTTCTAAACAATTCCCTCATCGCTGTTTCTGCATTGAACACCTCGATATGCATACATCTTTATCTAGTGAACATCCCGTTGAAAAAATTGGTGGTCTATATCATTTAAGTAGATCGTGACATTATTTTGACATTTCTGGCAATGGAGTAATCTATATGTGTATACACACATACTCTGATAGTATAGGCGACTGAAGCTTTCAATTCAATACATTTATAGCATGGCTATATGGCAACAGCAATGGCAGCTCACGCGCACGACCAAAGTCAAATTTAAATTAAAAAAAAGCGGGTATGACTTTTGGCCCGTCTTCGAATACGACTACCGTACGAGCGCGACCCTACATTTACCCAAGGTTTTAAGTTTCTGTATTTCCTATGCTTTGTGGTGTAGTTGTATATTATACTTGCAAATACTAAGCAGTGTTCTACTTGCATATACTCAGACCTTTACAGGTTCCTATTTAATTCTTATAAATATATAAATAAACTTCAATTTGTATCAGTTTCGTTATTATTCTCTCAAAAATATTTTTCCTCAGTAAAATGTACCCCGTGTCAACTTTTTAACTAGCGAAACCCCCAACTTTATTCTTTGCTAAGATCACGGAGAATTGTTAAAATACAAACATTTATCTATCTATATTATCACGCCTGAACTTGAATGTCAGTTTAATGTCTATACCGCGAGTTTTAGGTGTAGACAACCTGAAAAAAACATGTAAATTACTTTATACATAATTCATAGATTAATCGAAATAAATTACTTTTTTTCACATTTTTTATTTATTTATAGTATCACGCCTGTATCCCTTGCGGGGTAGGCAGAGTACCAAGAACTTTGAAAGCCACTTGATACCACGTTTGACGACGAATAGGGTTCATTAGATGTTCAATCTTGGCTTGTAGTGACAGGGAGTCAACCCATCGCCCACAGTATGCTAAGACCCTCGTGTCCCTTTACTGATTTTTACAGTATGCCTGAAAAGAGAAAAAATAGTTTTGGCGTTTCTGAGTATATAACATAGATGTATAAATAATATGCACCGAATTTGTACACACCTACTTGAAATAAATTGTACCTACCGCAACCTTAAAGTGTTTCTAGTACTAATTTGTTTTATGTAGGTTTAAATTAAATAAGTTAGTACCTGTGACGCTAAACGATAACCGCTAAACGCTGTTGACGATAAAAAAATGTTTTAATTAGTACAAGACTTTTTCCTTATAATTGTGCAGTAGTTTTTTTCCTAATTTTGTAATTGTATTGTAATTTGCTTGTGTTTAAACGGATTATATCGCGGTTACAATTTTAGCTTGACATGGATAGGACAATTATAAGAATATAGTCTCTTACTAGAGGAGTCCATGGTAAAAGACTAGATAAATTAACATCTATTAAAGTAAAATATACATTGTTTTTTCTTATTGTTTTAGTAGATAACTCAAAAATATACACCGGTTAAAATAATAAACCAGTTGTACGTTGATCTCATAAGGAATTTCTGTATTTTATAATAATTATAATTACCTAAAACACACATTGTCTTTTTTCCTATTTTTTAATAGGTAAATCAAAAGAAAAACCGATTGAAATAACCAATTTGCTGATTTTTTTGTAATAAATAGTGATTATAAAAACAGTGCGTTTCATTTAATATAATATTTAATATACCGTGATTTCTCCATGTAAGAGTAACTATTTGGAAGCTTTGAAAATAGTAATTCGCCTGATAGTAATCGGAAAATGGAAGTAGTAATTGGAATGTATCTAGACCTTTCAAAAAGTTAGTTCCTTATAATTATATTAGCTATTATTTACTTTTTATTTGGTAATTATAGCCTAAAATGTTCAATATGTACTGTTATTTTGGTAGTTACGGTTTTTTTTTCTGCAGTGGTTATTTTTAGGGTGTATACACCACTTAATATAATTTTTTTGAACGTAAACGCCATTCATTTTCTGTAAATATTGCGTTTATCTAATTGTGACATCTACCGCATTTAGCAGCTCAAAATTTTAAGGATTTTGGTATAAAAAGAATTCATATAACTTAGAGAACGAAAAAGTTATGCGTAAAAATTCTTTTTTTTTTGTTTTTTTGTTCTCCCGAAAATTCGCGTTTTGGTGATTACGTCATTTCAGATTTAAGGTATCGATATAAGTGATTGCATGAATCTCTTCAATTACTCATTAACGTAGTTAACGTAATCCGAAGCAACGCAATGAATACGTGACTGAAACGAATGATTAATTGAAACTAAGACAGTACTACATTTAGAAATTTCGAAACATGAATCAGATTTCAAATATTTCCATATTATCGCAGGTACTAATTTTTTTTATATTATTAACGTGTTATTTTTACTGTTAACATTACTAAATCGTTTGCAACATGCACGATATCGTGATAACTGATTAACATCATAATTTGAAATACATTGTATTAATTTTTCAGTAAAATTCATAATGTTTGGTTCTGCCACAAGTTATTTTATTTTATGTATATTAACTAACGTAAATCTATACAATGCATTTGAAGGTACGCTTAAAATACTTTATATTAATTACGATTTCAGCAAATTCAATCCATTAACAGACTTCAAAAATATTAGAGGTACATTTTTTAATGTACATTCACTGATTTTGTCCGTGTATAATCCGTCCGTGTGTAATGTTGAAAAAGAAAGTAATGCTCTCGTAAGCTCTCGAACAAAACATGAATCATGAAAATTGATCCACCAAAACCATTCAGAACGAGCTAACGTAGAACTAGGTAACTGTTGTAATCAATTAAAAATAAAAATCATTGTTTCCCTTACAACCCCATAAAGAGTAATGAAGTTCTTTGTTCTGCATTAGTAAGGTGGATATTAAATAATCAATAATGTATCAAATAATAAAGCCTTTACAATAAAAACCCATATTTGTACTAATAATAAAGCTGTGCTGGGGCCGAAGCTGTGAAATGAATACTCGTATTTTTGGGAATTTTAATGTTATTAAACTTAATTATCCGTATATAGGCCTAAACATATTTTTATGAAATTTTTATCCGTCTGTCTTTACTAACTAATATCATCTCGGACATTATATATTATAATTGTAACCGGTACTTAGAATTTTTGTGTTTTTACCCGGTATTTCATATTTCGACCCAATAATATGTATCATGGTCACAGCGAAATAGCAGTTGTGAGAAGAAACTCTAGACAGTTGACTCTTGACAGACACTAATAGACAGGTACCATATCACGGCACCAATTACATGTTCACGTACTGAACTAGACACTGTTCTCACCTGACATAAACTAATCACTGGATTAGTGTAAATAGGTAAACGGCTTAACAGATTTAGATAGTTCTTGGCAAATTTGGAACTTATATTATGAGTCATGATCTAGATTGTTTTTTCTTCCGGAAAATGGAATTGAACTTCTGGAAATTACCAAACGGAAGCAAAGGTAAAGTACTATTCATATATAAAATAGCCGTATAGTAAAGCGCAATTTAAGGGTTTTGCCCTCTTTTATCAGCAAGAAAACTAAACAAAGACGAGAATGATCTAAATGTTTTTAAACTAATAAACATTGATCTAAAAACTTGAAGTTAATTTCTAGTAAAGTATAATACAGCTATTCTCTATGTAACGTGAAATAATGCAAAAGTTGCAGCTAAGTTTTCTCTGAAATTCAATTACGTTCATAAAAATCGTTTTTTATTCAAATGTACCTCAGCTTTCAGTTCAGCGCAAGCTTCAAATAAAACCTATGACAGTAACGACAGTAATCTCTGCAGAGCAGGTCAGATATTTTTCATAGTATTAAGAGAGTATGGAAAAAATAACGGGCCACCTTGGTCAACAACAATAAGCCAGAGGTCACTTGGATTGCAAATTATGAGGTCATTCAAACGTACATTTATCTTGGAACTTTAATTTCAAACAATCATGGATGCATAGACGAAGTCAAGCGATGAACAGCAATAAATAGATCTGCAATGGACAAGCTGATAAAATATAGGCAAATAAAAACGTAATCACAAAAACTCTGCACGTTCGTACACTTGTATTCCTCACATTTCTTTACGCTGCAGAGACGTGGACATTACGAGAGATCAAAAAGAAGTAGATACATGCCCTAGAGATATGGTGCTGCAAATGAATGTTCAGAATTTCGTAATTTCAGCCCCGCAAATAGTCTCTATACTCCAGGAACTTTGTTTCCAGCAGCATCTATAAATTTTAATACAAAGTTGCATATTTAAGTTTTCGGACACGTTTTGGGATGACTCCACATAATGTCTAGTAGTGCAGAGAAACGGCGAAGGCATGAAATCTCGTGGTAGAGCACCCATGCAATGGACCGAAAAAATGCAATATATCGTGAGGCAGGTTATATTGGCTCCCGAAACTGTCACATGTTGACCACCATCACTCTGTCAAGAAGATGTGTTAATTTCACTTCATTAACGGATTATGTATACAATAAAAATAGTCTGTTTACCCATCAATCATACGTAGACAAATTAAAAAGACAAGCATACTAAAAATGTTAAAATATTAAAAAATACATATAGAGTACTAATTTTAACCATTTTCTTATACATAAACCGCTTTACAATTCTAACAACGTAGAACTAGAAATATTTCAATATTTTAATGAAAAAAAAACTGCATTCTATTTCACCTAAATTTTATTAACTGACAAGACAATTCATTTTTGAAATTAAAACTTGCGACTTGATTTCGTTACAAAAAATTGAAACGACAAGTTTATCAAATTTAATACTGTAATAGATATTGTTACAGAGCCTAATAAATCATCAATGCCACCTGATTCAAAATTAGTACAGTGTCTAGAAGACAATTTTAATAAAGGAAACTTACTGTTTACTTCAAAATTCTTTTATGTAAGTAAATAAAACTCACTTCGTCCACATCCTCTTCAAATCATTGATCTTGAATACTATTTAAATTATTAAGTTATATTTAACCCGTGCATTCAAAATTTTGATGCGCAGAACAGTTTGTTTAAGCAACATGGTATCCATATTGCATAATTCATATTGCATAATAATCCATCTATGAAAAATCTAAAAGAGGATTATAATTTTGGCAGTTGCTTGCTTAGGTGAAGGAGAACATTGTAAGGAAACCTGCAAACCTGGTAATTTTCCATAATTTTATCAAGCTGTGTGAAGTCTGCCAACCCGCACTCGACCAGCGTGGTAAACTATGGCCTTAACCCCTCTCATTGTGAGAGAAGACCCGAGCTCAACAGTGCATCAATATGGATTGTAAAGATAATAACGATTTTTGGCAGTAGATAAGTTCATATATCTACTGTAGTAATGGTATATATAGTAGGTACATATATAGTATATACCTAAACCTCGTTTAGTAATCGGGTATTAATTTTGTATTCTTAAAATATGTGTATATTTTTTTAGAATGTTGTACAAGAGAACACTGACAAAAGTGTGACATTATCTCCATACAGTACTCTGTTCTTGTTGGCTGCGTTAGCCCTATACGCAACAGGAGAAACCGGTCAGCAACTATTAAGCGCTCTCAATTTACATAACCAAAATGAGGTGAAACTTTGAGTTGTTAAAGATGACATAAATTGAACTCAATCATAGATTTTACTTTCATATTATATTTTCTTCGAATTCGGTCTTGCTAATTTCCAATAGAACCCAGTGTCATTATTTTATATGAACTAGACTTGCTATTCTCTCTTTCTCTTGATGTAGCTTACGCTTTTACTCTTTGTCTTTCTGTACACACTCAGTAATACCCGATATTCTAAGTTTCGCTTACCATAATAAAGTGATTAATTCATAACTAACAACTAATTTTCAAATAATATGGGTCGGTATATATTTATTATTTATTTCACAGATAAAAACCGTAATCCCTGCGGTTTTAAATTCAATAATTGTACAAGAAAATGTAACATTCGATTTGGCAGAAAGGGTTTACGGTAACATTAAAAGTAAATTCAGTAAATCGTTCAAAAAGGTCACTAAGGATATATTTAGAGCTGAAGCTGAAAATATAGATTTTAACAATCCACAAAGAGCTGCTGATATTATTAATAAATGGGTAAATATAAAACTAATATCAATATAAATATTCATTCTTGTTTATAATAATTATTTTTAATCAATTCATAATTTTATTTTTAGTTATCCTTTAAGTTATTACTATATGTTTCACATTTATCTTCTTTACATTAAAGGTAGCAGATAATACAAACAATAAAATAAAAGATCTTGTGCCAGCATCTCTTCTTGTTCCTGATACAGAATTAGTTTTGGCCAATGCGTTCTATTTTCTTGTAAGTTGGAATAAAATATTTTATTATACAGTTGAAATTTAACAGTATATTTTTCTTAAAAACCACGAACGGCGAACTGTAATATCTGGGTCCCCATTGGTCGTCTATTTTACGACGGCATGAGGGCTCTAAGAGATCCTAACATGCACTATAGGTACCACGCTTCTTAATTGTTGGATGAAACTACTACCTAACAATAAAATCGAGTGTCTATAAAGTGAAAACATTTTAAGAACGTAAGCACTTCGTTAAATTAATGCCATCTGTCCAACTCCTGACCGGCTGATGACCTTTCAAAACTTTTTTGATCATTAATGTTTAATTCGCAAAAGCTTTAAGTCCATTTTTATCCTATTATGATGTTTTATCCAGCCTTTTCTTACCTTTGGAGTCCTTTTTTATTTTTTAATGTAGTAACCACATAATATCGAGATACTTTAATTGTAAAAAAACTACATCGATCCTTGACTCAAACCAACACGGCATGGCATGGACATATATATACAAATTAAATATCACGCACACCGAGGTGAGAAAAAATATTTGCCTGAGATTGTTTTTTAGAATGTTTGTTTCCTATTAAGCCCCTTTGATAATTGCTTACTTATTTTTACGGCTTTAATTTTTAAAACTACAGCTTAGACAAATTATTTGGCATCGTCGATAAAGTACGCGATTATGTATCTTATATAAATAACAGTTCTTAAAATGCATGTGTAATAAAAAAAATAATAATACTGCTAATACTTTTAATACTGCTTATGAACATTATTAGATTATCTTCAACACGTTTTTTCTACAGGGTGCGTGGAGAAACAAATTTGACACAGACAATACAAGACCACATAATTTTTATGTATCAGAAAATCAAACTATTACAATCGACATTATGAATCAAGTGAAAATTTTCAAATATGCAGAAAGTACTAACCTCGATGCTCAGGTAGATATTATTTTAATACATTTGTAAACATTTTATACATATGTACATATATGTATATTATAAATTTGATATTGAAATTTCCAACTTATATGTTTTAGGCAATTGAACTTCCTTATGTTAATAATAATTTAACATGCCTAATTCTTTTACCCATGGATAAGAAAGGTGCTACAAGATTGGTTACAAAACTTTTAGATCCAAATTCATTAACTACAGTAATAAACAGCTTACAGTCTAGAAGAGTAGACTTATCGTTGCCCAAGCTCAACACTACAACTACAATTAACTTGAAATACATATTACAAAAGGTAGGGGTATACATATGTGATGCTTTATTTGTAGCTTAATATTCAATACTAGGAACCTGCCTTCAGTAAGCTTTTGGGAAACTTATTCAATGAATTTACAAATAGATCTTGGACCCACATAATTGTAACAAATTTTTACTTTTAATAGTCAGATTTTCGAAGTACCATGAATAAGAAACGTTTTCATTTAAAGCAAGAAGTACTCACAAAAATAATTATATCATTGTTTACTAATCCCTGATGAAGAATTTTGTGGTTGCTGCTCTTTTATTCCATGCGTCCAGATCGATTTATGGGAAAAAATATTTCAATTATTACTCTTATTCTGCTAATTTACCGACGTAACATATAGACAGTGAAAACAAATAAAGTTTATAGTATCAAGCGTTACTTTGCGAAAATTCATTATTATTCCGTTATGTCGGGGATTGGACCGAGGTGTGCTACGCATGTCAGAGTATATAACGTCATACATATGTTGTATTCGCGGATTTTTGCAAACTGGATTAATACTAACTCAATAAAAATGTTTTAATTTTAATAACGTCTATATCAAACATTCAAAATATGTTTAAAGTGATGTTTTTATTATTAGTATAAAGATTAAATACTTAACTATTTTTTCGTGTCTCTGTCTTATCTCTTTCTTTTTACAGCTCAATATCACTGAGTTATTCCATCCAAATTCAAGTGGTCTAAGTGGCATTCTAACTAAACCAAGAAACTTATACGTATCAGCTGGCATTCAGAAAACTAATATAGAAGTAAATGAATCGGGTTCAGAAGCTGCAGCTGGTAATGGTATGTTTTTTATATCAATAGTCAGGAAACTTGCAAACTGGATACGTGATGGTACTTCGTCATCACCAGTTTTAATACCAAAAATAATACAGAAGCTTTGCTGGCTGTAAAGGAACTCTCATTGAAAATATTTTACAGTTGATTCAGAAGCAAGGTGGTTCCTACCCAGATTGGTGAGGAATTCTTAATTTAATCACTGGTTCTTAATACCCGGCAAAAGAGAATAAAAGGTGCTAGAAAAATCACCATCGTTCGTCATTAGAAAAAGCAAAAAGTAAACATCCTGCTCTAGTAAGGCGAAATATTAAAAAACTTTTTCAAATAAAGTTATGTTAAAATTATTATCTATTTATATTTCAAATATTGTTCTTTTTTTCAGCCATTATAGGACTAGCAACAGCCACGTATATAACCACACCTCCAATACGATTCAATGCCAACCACCCTTTCATCTACTATTTACTATTCAAAGGAAACCCCATCTTTTGTGGGTTATTTAGAGGCAATTAATGAAGAATTTGTTGTAATGATGACATACATAAATAAAAATATGCATGACATGATAATGTTAAAAACCCTTTTTGTGTTAAGGATATAGTTAGGTATAGTAATTTAATTATGAATTTGATTAAACTTATTTCAATATAAAGTTTTCATGCAAGATTAAGCGTACGCCAAGATTGAATATGTACCATATGGCCTATTTTATCGTCGTAACCAATATTGTTTAACATAGATAATAAGTGCTTGAAATTCTTACATGACAAATATGATACTACAATGAGTAAGAAATACAATTCTAATAAGCGTTTCGTCAAACTGTATTTTGTCAATAAGTAAATGCCTAACATAATTATTTACACAAAATATGCAATTTACGCAAAATCGATTAATCGTCAAAAGTTTTATGACAAAATCCCTTTTTAGAAAATGTCCAATTGTCGTTCATTTCATGATATTGTTAAATTTTATTTGATTACGTCATAAAATAGTCCCATTATTCGCCGCTTTAGGCTTGAAACCTCAAATGATTATGGTGACGGTAAACAATATCAATTCTATATAATATTTGAGTGATTAAATAAGAAAGTATGATGGAATATTGTTTTTCTTTCAATATTTATTTACGCTTATATTCAGTTACGAAACAAAGCAATCCCGACCGAGTAAATTAAATTAGGTTCCAAATCAGACGATAATATGTGAAACTCAAAATTTGGGTTGACTTCATTTATTTTCCCTAGAAGTAAAATGTTATAGGTTCACCTTTTCAACATGAATATGAATAATATATCCATAAAACATATTATTTGGCCGTATATTTTCGTATTTTGGTCGTATTGTGGCTTAGACCCAACTCCATGCTCTATATACTCGACCCAATTCCATGCTGGCAGAACAGGGGTGTCGTAAGAGGCTACAGAAGCCAGCCTGCTTGGTGGTAGGGCTTCGCGTAAGGATTATATTATCAATATTATTATTAAGTCATTAATATTATTACTGGTATTACTTTTTTTTTAATTTATCACCTGTCGCAATTTTTAACCTTCACCAAGGGTTGACTGGTGGAGAATGCTATCAGGCATTAAGTCCGCCCATTGTAATTTAGTTTAAAGGTGTACAATAAAGAATAAATAAATAAATATTATTAGTGGTATTATTATCTTTCCCTGAAGCCTTTCTGACTTCCACCCTCCTGCTTGAGACAGCCCCCAAATGATTCATCGTGATCCGGCTGGGGGCTTGAGAACCAGTACTTATTTCTTCTTATTTCCTAGCGGACAACGCATCGGTGATACTTTTGATCTTGTTGATGTCTATGGGCAACAATGAGCAACGATGACCATATACCATCAAGTGGCTCGTCTTCTCGTTTGTCGGCTATTTACATAAAAAATCATATGAATAGTTGCATTTATAGATTTAACTAAACCGTCATTTCATGAAACGTGACAACTTCATGAAAGATGATTTCATGATAATATTAGTTCTACTATTGGACGTATGTATTAATCATTCATTCATCATTACAATACAAAATTGTCTTACTCCTAAGCTCGGATCTCCTTTCACAATGAGAGGCGTCATTGCCCTAGTCAGCCATACCGGCCAACTGCCGATTGATAAAGTTCACACATCTTTGAGGTCATTACGGAGAACTCTCAAGTATCCAGATTTCCTCATTTTTTTTTTCTTCATCGAAGCATGTGATTATTAATTTATAATACGCATATAATTCAGACAAATTATAAACGATGATGATTCAAGTTTTTAGTGCGGAAGCCAACCTTTAAACCACTGGGCTGCCTCTGCTTATTCTATATGTCTATCAATATTTAAGCGTACTCAATGTTATATTTTTATTAGTTGCACACGTGCTCACTTTCTTGCTTCGAATTCATTCAGTGCCGAAAAAATTCTCATGAGGCATAAACGAAAATAGAAAATCTAAAAAAAATTCAGGAATAAAATGTTACATTGTATAAATTTCCAGAAATCTTACGTCGGCGAACTTACGTCTTAATATCGCCTTCAAAAGTTTCAGCGTTCTTTTACAGGGCTTGGAGTTCGCTTTTACAAGAAGGTTCCAAAGTTGATACGTGAGTAAGTGAGTGGAACTTTTAATCGAAGCATTAATGCACAGCTTATAGGTAAAGGATATTATGGTATAGACGAACATATTAATGACAAGGTTGCCTGAAAATAATAGTGTCAAAACCAGTTTCGCGCACTTTAAACGTACTTTGTAAAAGTCATGTGTTGTTTTAAAATATGTGTTGAAGAGTTTCTTTCACTGTTTCTTCTCCCCAATGTTAAAGAACCTTTTCGAAACGGTAGTAGAATCAAAATATTATGTACATAAGTGTATTTACAGAACACCTAAATGATTAAATGATTTTGATTTGATTTGATATCCCACGCTACGCAATCATTCATTATCCATGTAACAAGGTGTAAGAAGTTGAGCTCCCACTTTACATTTCCAAAATTTGAAAATTCACACACACACGTAAATATACAAATATAAAAAACACACTATACGGTCTTTCAGCACAAAAAGCAATGAAAGTTTTTCGAAATTTGTTAATATGAGATTTCTATGATAGTTTATTATTAAAAAGAGGGCAAGATATTTTTTGTGTAGAAAATATTGACGTTTTTAAAATTTCCAAACGAAACAATCTTAGCATACAATTGTTGGTAATGGCAAATCATTTCTTGGCGGTGGTCATGGATTTTCGAGACTCCGAAATCAATCCACCGAGAAAATTGATAAAATAAACGCATCTAATATCAAACAAAGAATCTACATAAGTTTTGAAAATAATAGGATTTGTTTTTATTTAGTTTAACACCATTAATTGCATTTCTTCTAAATAATTGTTTTATCATTCATTCATCAGTAAGAAAAGTAATCCCAAAGAACTTCTACCTATTTTAGTCTTTTGATATCTAAAACAATGAAGCAAATCAATTAGCCGATACCAATGCCGATAGGCAACTTTTAATTGATCTTCGAGAATACCTTGAAGATTAATAAGGTAGGTTGGGTAAACAAGATGAAAAATGGCTGCCCATTTAAGAAAATCACGTAACTTTGACGTTACGTTAGGGTCTTAAAATTTCGTAGAAGATTTACTACTGTTAACATTAATAAATTGGAATTTCGTTAGTTACAATAAACCAGAATGTCGCCGAGATGGATTACAGATGAATGATTACAATTATTATTCTGATACTGTCAGTTACCCGTCAGCGCCAAGGACGTAAGACGGAGTTTTTTGAAATTTAATTTCTTAATTCGAACTACCTTTTTAAAAAATAATTTTCTCTGCCATCTTTGGTTATTGTAAAATATAATACCCACAACTACCATTTCTATCTATCTATACCTACATATAATAAAATTCTAACTGATAGCTTTCTGTACATGAACGATATATGAGAAAAAAATATTATTAGGGGTATTTATTAACGCAATAGAACACATAAAAATAGTTGTTTGAATTTTTGTTTGTTTGTGTGTGCGTTTGTTTGCGCTAAACTCAGAAACGGCTTAACCGATTTCGTTTTAGTTTTGACTAATGTATAGCAGCAAGCGTCACTTAACAGTTAAGGTTTCTTTCATTGCAATCCGTCATTAAATAAAAAAGTTATAAAATATTATTTTAATTCGTAATTCATAAAACGAGGGAACACCGTTCTAAAACAGTGTAGGTGCTGTTTCTAAGCGTAAAGCGTAGTATTTCTGAAACAGAGTGAGGGCGGTTTGCTGGTTTTAAAATAAATAAAAGAAGATTATTATTATGCTCCTTAGGGGCTAGATTTACAACACATCTACTAGCAAACCTTTTGACTATTATACTTATAAATTAGAATATACAACACATGAAAATTTGTTCAGTAGTTATGATATTATAATGCTTGCAAATTCATGGAGTATTTTTCGATATCGTAACTTAGCTATCATTTGATAGAAGCTATTCTTAATACGTATTTACTACAATAGAATGTAATAATTTCGTATATAAATCATTTCCATCTTATCACTTATACATAATGTAAAGTTTTTGATTTAATATAACATTTTCTCAGACAACATTTTTGAATATTTATCCTACTTTGTATAAGATGCGTTGCTTAAATGTTCAAAGTGTGATAAATTAATATTATTCCCCAAGGCACAGCCGCCCGGCTCGTTATTCTATTAATTAATTGCTACAGCGTAATGGATCTGTGTCTGTATTTTAATTCTATTTATAAAAATATCCTATGGCAATTGCGTTATTCTCCACCTTTAATAAAGATCTTAACAAATGAAAAGAAATCAAACACTCTGAGCAAGATCAAAGCTGTGCTTATTTTATTTTTAAGGTTATGTATCTGTAACGAAAATCATCAAAATTGTAGTATCAGTTACTCATCTGCTTATTTATCCAATTTTGTTTCGTCCGAATTTAATGAACGGAAAAATTTTGTATACCTACATTTGGGGTGTGAGACATCATCCGCGCCAAAGTTTCCCTCTTAAGCCAAGTCCCCTTCTTGTGCTGCACCTCGCTGAACAGAGATTAGGACAATGGCAACAGATTATTCATGTTAGTGGTCGCTAGGCTCTCTACTACTTAATTTAATCCCGGTGGCATGCGTGGTGGCAGGATTGTTTATCTTCCTAGCTAACTACTACTCTTCTTCGACCAACCGTAAAATGTTTTAGTGTATTTTGGTTACAGTATTGTACATAACATTTAATTAGCGTGTCTTTTTGTAAGTTAGTTATTGACATAAACTCTTTTTAACGTTAACTCCTTTATGTGTAAGAAAAATAAAAAGTATTTTTACCAAAAGATATAGAATATAATGATGACCACGGATCTCTGAATTCTTTTGATCCAAGCATAGAAAACTTTAAGCTTCATCTTCAATCGTATACAGAGATCAAAACGGAAATCTTGATATACTTATTACTGAAATCCTTCTGAATCAAACGAAAAATAGATAATAGGAAATCTTAATCGGCGACTCAAAGAAACAATCAACTAATTGTCTAAAGGGACTATTACCAATTAATTGATATAAATAGAATTCTAAGGAAGAGGAGAATTGACAGCATAAGATGAAATGAATTTACGAGACTCATTCTCACTTATCCGGAGAAAATCCTGGATAAGCTGCGAAACAAAATAACGTAGTGGTTTACGTAACGGTGCCGATAGTTGAAATAATAAAAAGATTTAGGACTTGCTAAACACTTCTTAAGGACTTATAATGCATTGTCCTTTTCTACAAAAAATACATTTTAGTTTTTGACGTAAATAAGATTTCTCCTTTAATTTTGCTATCGAATAAAAATTTAAATTTAAAGACTGTCTTGTAACAAGTATGTTCACTTATGATGATGATTTTGTACGTAATGTTTTAAAGTGAAAATTCTTATTACAACACATTCCAATTTGGTAAAGTATGAAATCTTTGAGACTATACTATATAATACTGCTAGTGGCGCCCCCACCGATAACCGACAACATGGCGACGACTAGCGCTGTGACTATATAACGAAACGACAGCAGTGTCAACACACACTTCCGATTCTGCTCCCGTAGCAGACGGATACCCCGACATACTCTCGAGTAAGTCATCTTCATTTTTCGACTGTTATTTTTGTGTCGTCGATACTCGTTTCGACCGCGACTTAATTGTTGCCTTTTTAGTGTCATTTTGTGTTGGCATCAACTAAGTGTCCGTATTATCGCGTTTGAGTTGGTGGATACCTAACGGTGACAACGAAGCCAACTAGCGTTGACCCGGTGCGTTTCTCAGTCCTCTCGGACTGAGAGAAACCGGAGACCCGATCCCACTGCACTGGGCCTTCCCAGGGTGACGGTTAGTGGCTATTCCGCTAGGGATAGTTACTATTCTCGTAGTCCTCGTTCGATTCCGTTTTCGTTTTTAGATTTCGTTTTTCGTTCCTTCGCTCCGCTCCCTGCTGCGGCAGGGAGGTATTGTTAGGAGGATGAATCTAGCCGAGTTAGGTCTCGTCCATCGCATCCTCGAAGTCATATCTCCGCTCATTAAAGCGCCTTTCGATGAGAAGGCAATCCTCCGGGCCCTCGCGCCCCAGACCGACTCACCCGCGTCCCCTGACGCCTCCTCAGCCCATGATGTAGAATTTTCCGACGCGAATTCTCTCTCATCGCGGAAAACCCAATCGAGTCCGATGGCTCGTCTCACGAAGTGTCCGACGACGGTACCGTTACTCCGTCGCAATCAGACGACCAGGCCTTCCAGCCGGTCGAGAGCAAGCGCACTAAGCGTCTCACCAAGCGCATCGCGAAGGCGTCCGCAGAAGGAAAACCTTCCCTTCCCTCCGCCTCCCAGCCCGTCCCGCTCATGTCCATTGACACCAGCGCCCCGTCCTCCTCGAGACAACTCCCTCCCATTAAACCGGCATCCCGTTGCTCACCCGTCCCTCCGCAAGTAAAGACCCCGCCACCGGCATTTGTCCGGGATAAATCCAAGTGGCTTCTAGTCACTCAGCTGTGCTCCGACAGCAAAGTTTACTACACCCACGCAAAGGTTACCGGCGACACCGTCAAGGTGACTTCACTAAACACAGACGTTTTCCGTGCCCTAACGAGGCTACTCACTTTAAACAAGATCCCGTTCCACACCTACGCCCTTCTGGAAGAGCGCAAGGTGCGAGCCGTCCTCCGCGGAGTCCCCTTCGAGCTTCCTAATGAAGATATCCTCGCCGACTTAGTCGCCCAAGGACATCCCGTCGAAGCTGTACACAAGATGTACAGCAACACAGGTAGACAATACCCGCTGGCTCTAGCCATCCTCTCCTGCACTCCCGAGTCCCGGAACATTTTCCGCGACGACATTACCATCTGTGGTCTCTCATTCATTAAAGTAGAACCCCCGCATAGACGCGGCTTCCCCGGTCAATGCCATCGCTGCCAGCTTTACGGCCACGCAGCAGCGAACTGTTCCGTCAACCCCAGGTGCGTTAAGTGCCTGGAACCTCACAGCACGAAAAAGTGCACGCGTACACGCGACTCAGAGTCGCCTTCAGCCTGCGTTCTCTGCGGCCAAGCCGACCACCCGGCCAACTACCGTGGCTGCCCCAGAGCTCCCCGCCCCGTCCCATCCAGGAAGTCATCCAACCTGGCCCTCCGCCAAACACCGAAGCCAACTTCCCTCCTCTGAGGACGCCTACCGCACCGCCTAGACCCGAGCATTTCAACTCGTGGAGACGCTCCGACACTTCCGCGGCCCCCGTAGCTGCTCCCCGCCCTGCCCCGGCCGCCCCGCGCGACCGGAAAGAGGCGGAACCTAGGATTTCGCACACCTCGCAACCGGACGGCAAGTCCTCTCTGGCCGAGGACATGAAAATCGTTTACGACGTCATTCAAAACGTCGACATCGCCGAAATCTCCATCCTGGCTCGCAAGATACGGGTGGCGACCACACCTCAGCAGCGCCTCCTAGCGCTCGCTGAGCACAGCCATCTGCTAACATCGTTATAATGGCCCAAGCACTCAGTGCGCCTTCCTGTCACACCGGTCGTACCAAACCCAAGGGCGTCTCGCTCGTCTCGTATAACACTCGCGGCCTCCGCCCCAACATCCCTGAATTAAAGGAATTCGTTCGCAACATCGCTACTGACTTACTACTAGTTCAAGAATCCTTTTTAAAACCCGCCCACACCAAGGGCCTATCAATTCCCTCGTACAACCTTATACGCAACGACAGAAACGACAGAACCGACAGACGCCCTGGCGGCGACACAAGCCGCGCAAGCGGTGGCACCGTTATTTACTATAGAAAGTCGCTCCACTGTTCCCCTATTGAGACTCCTACACTTACTAACATAGAAGCCACTGTTTGCAAGCTGGGTATGACTGGGCATCCATCCCTGATCATAGCCTCAGTCTATAATCCGTCGGGAACTCCGCTTTTGAACTCGGACTTAGAGGCCCTACTCTCTCTAGGAGACTCGGTTATTTTATTTGGAGATCTCAACTCCAAACACACAGATTGGAAGTGCCGATCGACCAACGCGAATGGTATCAAATTTAGTCAATTCATAGCGACACGGGACGTCGATGTCCTTTGTCCTTCCTCCCCTACTTATTACCCGGATCATGCACTCCATTCTCCTGACATTATCGATCTCGCGCTAGTTAAAGGAGTCGCTCTCAATCTAAGGGCGATCGAAACGCTCAACGACTTAGGTTCTGACCACCGGCCAGTCTCTCTTAAACTCGGGCCTTATGCCACCGAACCAAACACTTCTACTAAAACCTTCACCAACTGGGAAGGCTATAAAAAATCGCTCGTAGCAGGTCTCGATGCCGCCGGCTCACCACTGGCTATCAACTCAGACTACTTCGTCAATACGGAAAAGATAGACTCAGCGGTCAACTCTCTAACTCATTTAGTACAATCATCTCTCCGTGACAACGAGCGTGTAGTCGAGGTGCCAAACCGAAAACTACCACTCGATGTTAGGAATCTTATTCAAGCCAAGAATGCAGCCCTGAGAAGGGCCGCACTCTACCCCACCCCAACGTATAGGAAGCGAGCCAACGCTCTCCAGCGACGTGTTCGCTCTCGTCTTGCCGAAGTGAGGAACTCCAATTGGGACTCCCTCATGGAGGGGATCACACCCTCCAATCAGGCGTTCTACAAGGTGGCGAAAGCCTTCCGAGTAGGCGCCCAACCTCTCACCCCGCCTTTATCTCGTCCCGATGGCAGTATCGCCTTCGAAGACGTCGATAAAGCCGAATGTTTCGCTGACAGCATAGCCTCTCAATGCTCATCCAGTTCGCAACCATGCGCTCCTTCCCACATAGAATCAGTAGAGGATGAGATCCGTCAAAAGAACTCACTCCCTGTCACCGCTGAGCCCATCGTTGTTTCCGTTGACGAAGTCCAAGACATCATCCGGGGTTTAAAACCCCGCAAAGCGCCAGGAGCCGACGGCATCTCTAACGTCACGCTTAAACATTTCCCCGAGCAGGTTCTTTCTCTTTTAGTTCTCATTTTTAATGCCTGCTTGCATCACTGCTTCTTTCCAATCGCTTGGAAGGAAGCAATCGTAATAGGAATTCCCAAACCCGGTAAACCACTCAATATTCCCTCAAACCACCGCCCCATCAGTCTCCTCAAGGCTATGGGGAAAGTATTCGAACGCGTTATTCAAGCCAGACTAAGGAACCTTCTCTTCCCAGTAGGCGGTCAACCATTAATCATTCCACGGCAGTTCGGCTTTCGTGCCAAGCCCTCTTGCCCTCAGCAAATCCATCGCATAGTGGATATGCATATTTTTATCCTAAACGTAAACGCACAGTCGCGGTTTTCTTCGACGTTGCCAAAGCTTTCGACAAAGTTTGGCACGGAGGACTCCTCTATAAACTCCATTACCTAGGTCTGCCAGATCGCGTTGTTCGATTAGTCGCTTCCTATCTCCAAAACCGCTCCTTTCGTTTCAGACACGAAGGAGTACTTTCTTCCCCACGCCCGCTAGCGGCTGGGTTTCCACAGGGCACTCTTACTCTTACTCGCACCCTTGCTATTTTTAACGTATATGAACGACATACCTATCCCCAAAAACGGCGTACAAGTCTCACTATTCGCAGACGACACCGCCCTCTATTATCAATCGCAGAAATTAGATTCAGTCCTCTTCAGACTCCAACACTCGGTTAATGAGCTAGGAAAATGGTTCACCAAATGGCGAATCGAAGTCAACGCGAAGAAAAGCTCCGCGGTATGTTTTCACTACAAGACCAGACATAGACAAGACGCCCCAAACATCCGTTTGCTAGGCACCCCTGTTCCGTGGAAAACCACTACCAAATACCTAGGAGTAACTCTCGACTCTAGACTTACCTTCAGACCGCACGTTCGTAAAGTCACCAACTCCGCCAGATACTATATGAGCCGACTCAACAGTCTGTTGGGGAGGCACAGTAAGATGTCCCTCAGAAGCAAGCGAACGCTCTACAAGGCTTGCATACGACCGGTGATGTCATACGCCGCCCCTGTCTTCGCACACGCCGATCCCCGAGTCCTCTATCCCATCCAGATTGTCCAAAACCTTTTTTGCAGGATCGCAACCAACGCTCACTGGTGCGTGAGGAACGCCGACCTGCACTTCGATCTACAACTCCCGACAATTCAGAAATCTTTTAAAGAATATTGCACTGCATTTTTCAAATCCTCAGAGGAACACTCGAATCCACTAATCAGATAGGCAGCGGATTACACTGCCCCTAGTCTTACAGGTCATCAAATCCGGAGGCCAAGAAACGCTCTCACAGATCCCCCTGACAAGTTATCTTCTGACTTGGACTGCCGCCTGGCAGCCATAGTTAAAAACTCAAATAATAACAGTTAGTAGCATCCTTAAGATGATGCCACATAGTCTCTCCATTCGACAACACTTTCAGTGTTACAACAAGCGTATGCTCCCTCGGGAGTGCCGCTAGCACCTTTTCCTTCTCTAAGGATGGGTCGCTTCAGATGAAGGCTTAGAGGCCACAAGGCCAAAGCCAACTCGGATGGTGTTTAGTGGGTAGGCCCCTAGGTTTCTGGGGAGTCCCACATAACCAGCGCAGCCGGCTGCGTTGGTATGCTATGAGCATTCACCACCCCCCTCCCGCGCTTTTCCGGCGGGTAGCCCATTTTCCATCTTCTGGGCGCAAAAAAAAAAAATTTTCAACACACACTTGCTCTGCGACCGTGCGACAATGAACCTCACCTCTGCCGAGTTATACCGTTTTTATTATAAAGCGTTACTCTGCCCGATTATAGATCTAATTGTGCTTAAGTATCTTTTATCTTATTAATAAAATTTATAAAAGGCAAATTGCCAAAATTAATCATTCGAATTATGCAAAACAACAAAAGTGTTTGTTTTCATAAAAATATTTGCTTTCGTAAGACATTTGTATTCCTAAAAATACTTTAATAGTAACAGACAAGAACATGAACACGAACACGTTGCAATTCTAACGTTGTAACTGCGACAAGAACATTTAAGTTCCAATCTATGATTTAGCTACCAGGCATATGTTTTATGTTTTACTAGGTATGTAAAACACATAGTTACAATAAATGCTGAGCCAAAAATAAGTAGTTCAATTAGAAAAATTATCAAAATTATCAAAACTTAAACATCCATATCACAATCTCGTATTAGGATAATTGTGGTATAATTAAAAGCCGGGGATTGGTATACTGATATACATAAATGTGCGAAGACACATAGAAGGATGTGTTGTATCAAACGCGAAGAATGCTAAACTTTACACGAGTTACACAAGACTGTGACCCTTACTATCAGTCGTCCCATATAATATTGATGATTTAATTAAACGTTTACAAAGTTTCACCAAAACTTTGTCTCGAGAACGATGAAGGTCCGCGGTCCTTTGAAACTGTTGTCCGATACAAAGGAATTTGTAATTAAGAAACCTTGTAAACAAAATCAGCTAACAGATTCACCGAAAGTATTTTATCTTGTTCAGTTTCAGTAAGTTTCCGTTCGATTGATGAGGCAATTTGAATAGTTTGAATACTCAGTAAAACATATTTACATTGCAGGTTGATTTGTAAGGACTCTATTTGATTAAATAAATAATAATTAAATACTTCTTACTACGTAATTTATGCAAGAAGATTCATTACATAATTAAAATAATGTAAATGTAAGAACTTATTAATTTTTGACTAATACGTAGACGATGACTGTAAAAGATTAAGATGCAATTAATTGAACCAGTATTAATTGCATAAAATATTAAATGAGAGTTAAATTATTAATTACTAAAATGAATTACATATAAACAACTCAGCAAAACATTTGAAAAAAACCCTCATCACATGGCTAAAAATGAGTTGAGAAGAGTTTTGAGAAACGAACATTAATTAAATGACGGGTTGAGGGCTGGATGGATTTGAGGATCATACTAACAACATTTAGTTTTCAAATTCAAATCTACTGAATGACGCATTATATTGTTGCAATGGCCTATGTTTAGACACAAGACGGGTGTACGACTTGTCATTAGAATGCCATCTTATCTTCGTTAAAAAATATTTGTATATATTATTTGAAAGCTATTGTTCGTTATCTGTAATATTAGAACAGATATTACAGCTCACCGTATTAATTGTGGCTAGTATTACTGCCAACTTGTTTTAGGGATGCAGAGGAGCATAAAGCAACAAAGAATATCTTTCGTACACGGAACAAGCGTCATTAAATATACCAAATAAATCTTGATGGCTATATATCATAATGATATACGTATACTTATATATATATGATTTAATGGTGGTAACACCGTCAACATGTAGTTCCTCTTCCTCTAGTGCCTTCTCTCGTAATTTATCACCTTGCTGCATGCTCAGTGCATTAAAGTATTGTTTAGTCATATGATAATAATAATATTACTGTAATATAATATATTAACAATAATTTTATAAGGTATAAAATTAAAATTTAATTGAATTTAAAAAATAAATCCACACGCGCCAATAAAACGGATTATTATTTTTTATTTCAACTATATGATAATAATCAAAGCATATATTTTAACAAATTTCACATGCTATCCCCTTTAGCTTCATCTTTAGCTACTAGAGCAAGTGACATTTAGAGCTCTTAACTATAATATTTATGTTTTTCCGTCGGTACAAATATCTCGTCCTAATGTAACGTTCCCTACCCCTACCTCCCGTACTGTATGCATTATATACTTTTAAAATAAGTTAAATAAATTAAACGAAAATTACAATTCCCCTTCCCCGGATTCAAACTTATAGTCCTACAAGAAATCTTGTAGGAAAATTCTGTCTTTAAATATCCGCAGGAAAATTAAAATATTGTTGGATATAATTACAATACGGAACTCTATCCTATGTGATTCCTTTGAGGCATGACCACTTTTCATTACATATAAGTACACTTAGAATATTCAATTTGTAAGAAAATACTTTTAGGAAAATTAAGCCATCTACATCATACAGAAAGCCAAATAAGACAATATAAGACTTTTTTTTTCATGCTGATAAAATAATATAGATTTTTTCGTATCATAGCCGACAAATGAGTAGATAGAATCCTGACGATAAACTATCCCGCCGTCCATGGCCGTTATTAAGCACTAAAAGAGATCTCCGTGGCATTGTAGGGGAAAACCGAAGCGGGAAACCAATTTATTACTGGATCTCCGATGCTGCAACTAATTCTAGGCAAGGTAAAAATCCCTTCTACCATGCACAAATGTATTGAACTTTAATTATTTCCTTTTTTTTAACATTATGTGTTGTTTAGCGGGGCTCGGGTATTTTCGAATGCGGATAACACTCGGTTCTAGAATGAAAGAAAGGAGGGCCCATGTCACTTTTACTTATTAGCGATTACTAGCTTTACTTTATTAGCGATTCCGATTTTTTTTTTATTATAATAGCTGTCAATAAATTGTATGTGTAATTAATTGTGTTCCCGTTTTTCGAATTCATCAACATTCGTGTTAATTTTACTGCCTGCTTTACTATTTTCAATTTATAATTGTCATTTTGTATTACAGTATTAATAAAATTCAACTTTCTACTATTATTTTTTTTGGAAATTTTAAATAATTCCATTTCCGACCTGAAAGTCATGGCTGCTTTGTAATAATTCAGACGAATCAAAAATTTCCTTCTAACAAAGACTAAGCTTAACTTATTAATTTAGTAATACTGCCATTAATAACTCTTTGTCTTACTCGGTCTAAGCGAATAACTTCAAAATAAACGAAAACACTACCACAACAATTGCATCCGTCATCACTATACGTCATACGCAAAATTTTAGAATTCTCCTTGAGCTGTACTCTATTTTGAACGATCAGTCCACCCCATCCGTACCTAAAGAGTAACTTCAAAAACCTCAAATAGGAAATACCACCATTCAATACTCGTTTCTATAGCTACCTTTTACTTTTCAGGCAACATTATTCTCGAACTTCCTCTCAGTAAATATAAAGAAGACATCGTCTAAAAACGCTTTGAAGAGCTTAGTCTAAGAGCATTATCTGAAGCTTAAAATATCTGCTAATTAATTGTGTTGCTTACTATCATTAACTTTTGGTTATACCATGATGATATAATAATTATGTATATATTCAGTGTATAATATTTATAAATATAATTATGTTCGTATTTGATACAATTAGTATGTATTAGTATAAAGGTATACATTACTATATCTATTATTACGGCATTATGTCTTTGTGTTATTCTTTAATTCCACTCACTTAATTTTTATCTTAATTAAAGTATTACAATATTGTTGTGATATTGTATATACTCGTGATCGCCATGCGATGACTGGCAGTTTTTACATAAGTTAATGCCTGACAACAATCCCACCTGATGGTAAGTGGTGATCAAGTATACCGTATACGATGTTGAGCATATTAACTTATAAAAGCCTATTCACTTGGCGCTTTAAGACTCCCACATCATATGTAGTCGAGAACAACAACAAAAACCACTAGGCATTAAGTCTCTTTATAAAACCTAATTTATAGATCACATAATGAAAATATATATATATATTTTTTTTGATACTTTATTCATATGGTAATTAAATTTTCTTCAGCCTACAACGGCTTCGGGCTTCCAGGTCGAACTGTCGCGTTACTAAACCACCTCTCGTCCCTTACACTGGGTGTTGCCAGCACACGGCCCGACGGGGCTAGGCACCTCCACGCTGCGCGCCGTAGTGCCGAAGGGACACCGTGACTTCTACACAGCACCGTATAACTCCTGGAACAACTTCGTTGTCTCCGAGCTGGCTACAACCTTTAGGCCATATTTACAGGTAGAGTATTACGCTATGGAGTGGAAATAGAGTAGCCGTACACTCACGACCCGAGCTTATTTACTTTTCCTCGATTAAATTGATGTAGGTGCATTTATTTATTTTTATTTATTTATGTAGGGTTTCATTACATACCCTGTTAGGTGGTTAGAAATTCATAGCTTAGCGACGCACAAGTACCATTTGGGATTAAACTGAGTAGTGCAGAGATCAATGACCTTTAATAAGTTGATTAAAAAGGTGCACCATTTGCAGAAGAGGTTGACTCAGACTCAAAAATGGATCGAGCATAATTGTGTAAGCTTCTTATATATATTATACAAACCATTTTAAAATTTAAGTACTAATCTCCCTCATAACGAGCCCTTACTTTTACTTACTTATTTATTTTATATGATATACTTGACAAAACTTTTTTTATAACCGTTTTTACCTCTCCAAATGAAACTTTTTCCGACAAGTATATTGTGAAAAAGAGTGGGTATAATAATCAGAGAAATAGATAGACTGACAAACATGCGAACGACGATGAAGAGTCCTTGATCTGAAACATGAAATTCTAAAAAAAGTACGTACAAAGTCTTTGTAAATTGTTATGTAATGTAAGTCTCAGGCAGTTTGTGGAAGAAAGTATATCGATAAACTAATTTCTTATATGATATTAAAAATCCGGTTCAACATCACTAGAGATTACTTGAAAAGCGTCATCAATATCAATCATATTATTGAGATGTACTTGCATAAAAGTTACACGTATAACAACCCATTGGTGGCCAATTGTATTGCAAGAGAAACATTTCTTAATTGTGAAGTTCTATAGCATACTCCATGACTTTATTAATTATAACACCGATTCTTCTCCGTACCGATAACACTTTACGAAGCGGTGCGGCAATAATAATGTTTATTTGAAAGAGTAACATTTAAAAAATGAAAAACATTTCATCGAATTCAACGCCACCTAACGAGAAAACGCCGGGAGCTAATTGAAAAAATTACCTGTTATGTTACAACTATGTTATGTTACAACTATCGTTATTGCACTGCTATATCTTCTTCAACATGTATTACAAAAATTTAAAATGAACAAAATCCTGAATCTTGCCATATTTTTATTTCAAGAAGTGAGCAGACATAAATCTAAGAAAATTAAATAAACAAAATTTCTCGCAAAATTTCATATTAACATTCCCTAACAAATTCATCCTATTTATAGACAGACGACCAACTAATTTGCCAAACGACTAGACTTCACCGAGCCTGTGGCATAGTTATAGATCCGGAACAACTTCCTCAGTGAAGCGACTTTAACAGTGAAGTCAACTTAGAAAACGATCTCCAGTATATTATGCGGTGAAGACTTGAAAGCTATGCGTATAGAAATAATATTTACAGACATGATATTTTATTTTTCAATTTAATAATAAACATAATAGTTTTGCATCAGGATTCCTTTTCAAGGCTTGTAGACACGTTCTCAATAAGACATCACCAATCTCATTCAGGGTCGTGTGGTGACTACCGTGGGGACTGTAAAATCATCTTTTTCATTTCAACAACATATAATCTAAGAAGTGTGAGAGAGATACCGAACCACTTTTTTCTATTCTTTTGGTATCGTGGAATAGTAAAAAATAGGTACGTAATCCTAGTGCGGGGGAGTGAGTGTGTAAACGTTTATTTATTATTTATTTATATACTTCGAGCTAGATACCTTCGTCGCTGCATTTGAAATGGAACGACGTACTGAATGGGATAGTCGAACAAATAAACATACTTGTAACTTAAGGTTCTGTTAGTTTATCCGAATGTAAAATCCCTAAACAACCGGTTAATAATTTATGAATACTAAGTATCGAATATCAAACCCAACAAATGGAGCTTTACCAGAACCAAGACCACTTCAAACTATTTAATGCTTCTGTAGATGTTCTTAGTTTAGAATCGACCGGCAGAAACTTACATTGCATGGAAACTTGGAAGAGAATACCGCGCGCAAAGTTAACTTGTCTTACCATATCGTTATTAGAATACATCTTCGTAAATTTATAAAACTGGGAGAGCTTAGTGGTTTGAGTACGTAAGACCTCGGTCTTTTGTTCGGGAGACTTCACTTCGATTGCTACATGTACGTCTATTCTTTAGAAAATATGTGGAGCTTGAATATCATTATCACTTGAGTCTGTAAAGAATACCTCGTAAACCTTGAACATATGAAATGTGTGAATAATGTTTCTAATGTTGAGAGAAATCTACCCACTCACTCACATATAAACAGCATGGTAGCCTATGCATCTTAACTCTTCAGGTCCTGAGAGAAGCATTGAACAGCAAGAGGTCTAAAGCAGCAGTGCCTTCCAAGGCAATAATGGACTTTGATGATAGAATATACAACAAACGTGTACTGTTTGTAAACTGTAATAACAAACAAGGACTCCAATCCTTCGTATTAGCTAAAAACTGCCACAGAATATGTAATATAACTCACATAAGCTGTTTATTAAAACATGCGAATTATTAGAACAAAAACAATGTTCAGATGCAAGTCAATAGCGTCTCTATCGACATCATAACCATACCCGTTCCAGTGCTAAGATCAGGTTTCGCCATATGACTTATCTTATCGTGTGACTTATCTTTATTTATAAAGATCAAAATCCACCACACTAATGAAGTGCAAATTGGTAGACATAAAACATCTTTGGGAACGCAATAGATGGCGATAGACGGTCAGTATATCCAACGACACTCTATTGTCCTAATACCACAATCTCTATGTTATGCTTCATTATTAAAATAAACATTGACGAAGTCTCCGACAAAACACATTGTGTAAAGTTGTAAGAGAAACGCCCACGAGAATAAGCAAACCACATCGTACAATATTGTGTACAAACAGTCGACCTCCAAGTGAGATTTGACCTAAACCTGAAATAACACGGTTTAAATTACGATGTCACTCGCAACCGTATATCTACTGACCTTAGACCTTGTAGACAGTGATGAGAGTATAAAGTTAATACGAGTGATGCAAGAAACTTGTATTGGATGGAAGCTCGCCTCGTAAGCTTGTCCGCAAGTGTTCGCTTAAGTTGCGAGTAACTAACCACATTTCTACACAATACTAAAGTAGTAAATTACAGGACTTTTGTGAATATTTTTGTTTATCTTACTGCCATTCAGTTGTATGTCAACTGTAATTAACATAATTTAAAAAAATATTGGCATAATAAAAGATACACATCCTAGCTCAAATAATATTCTTTATTTTATAATTATTTTAGGTTTACTTTTACGTCTTTGTAATTGTAATAGTCCTATACCTATTAAACCTATTTGATTCACATCTGGATATCAATATTATTTAAAATTACTGATACTAATTAAAAACGGATTACAATTAAATTACGATTAAATTGATAATACCTATGACCTTAATATTTTCACCGAAGACATTCATTATTTCAAAATAAATTAAATTTAAGTTTAATCGTCGCATTGCAGATGTCGCTAGAATATTTTTTAATCTAATAGCCCATAGAATTATCCATCACGCAAAATCTTCGGTGTCGATTTTGCAGCAATTAATTATTGTTGCTACACCTATGAGTCAACATATATCATCACATCCTTAAATAAGATCAAACTAAGAGGTTAATTTCTGCATCCAAAAATCTATTAATAAACCCAAAATCTGCAATCATCATCTCAATAACGTTTTTATGCCATATAAGCTGGAGAAAATTAATTAAATAGGACCGAATTTACACGTTTATTTATACATTTACGCATTGATCTTCTCACACAATAGAGTAATAACTCTGAACGGTTTAAATTGAATGAATGGTTAAATAAGCAAAATAGAAGCTCTTATAAGTGAAATCATTGTTAAAATCATGCCGTGATTTCGACGAGAAAAATGAAGTACAATGTATCAAACTTGTTTGTTGTTATTATAACGTAGTCGTTCTTAGAAAATCTACTGCAGCTCGAAACCCAATTACCCTCTCCTAATTGTCGTAATTTGAACCCTCCGGATTCGACGAATTTTCGTTAATTTCATCACGTCGTTAGTCCGTGTTCCTTTCTTGCCGAAAGCGAATACCGAATGATATTATATGACTTTAATTATATATAAAAACTTATAATAATCGTCACAAATATTATGTTACTGATATTTAAACATTATTTTCGATAATATTATCTTGTTTTCGCTAATTATAGCGAAAATTATTGTTGATATTAATATTGTATATCGATAGTAATATCATATTATTTTCGCCAATTACAACTATAATTAGGGAAAGTAATATATTTCTATGAATAAAATACCAAAAGATTTTATACGATTTCCCAAACAAAATTGTACAAAATATTAGTTATTTAAGACTATTAGCTAAAAGTAATCAAGTGTTCGTAAACCAGAGCCCATAAGCATTTTGAAAAAAAAATTTTGAAGACATGTCTTTCCACTTTATGGTTTAGTAAGTAAATCGCCATTAAATATTTCAATATATTGTTACCTTTACAAATTAGTTTAAATATTGGTAAATAACAATTATAACGCTATTGTATTTATTTCAGATACAATCGAATCTGTCGTCCTAAATTAATTTAATTTACGTCGAGGCTGAGTGTATAATGATAAATACGAATACTTACTACTTTAGTTGTCATAAATCATAACACAAAATATTTAATATAGGACTCCGTTTCAATTTAATTTTAATTAATATTTTAATAATAATTTACAATGTTAGCAGAATCATTTACCTATCATAATCATAACGAAAATTATGGGTAATATAATGACCAACTGCAAGACTGTTAAAAATTGCAATAAAATATTATCTAGTTATAATAAAAGTAACAATACACTCTGTTTTTATTATAAAAAAACTTATTCATAGATTATATAATCATATAACGTGTCTGATAATTCCTCGTGTATTTTGGTTTACTTATAACTCGTATGAAATTCTGTATTTCATAGAGACATCTTATGTATAACTATAGGGTAACAGTTACACAAGATAAAAAGTGCATCCGGTCAATGTGCAGAAATAAAGAAAAAGTATCTTGAGAATTTTAAATTCTCAGCTTTTCTTCAATCGTTTATTCTAGGTTAACTATTACTTGGTGAAAAAATTGCTAAAATTCTCCCATTTTACACTTCAAAAGTCTTTGCCTCAGAGCGATTGCTCGATGAATAGAGGTTTTAGGAAGTCGAAAATTGCCACTGCATATTTAAACATAGTTTCAAACAAAGCCATGAAAAATAAAAAAAGACATTGATGTAGGCACGAAAACTTTATTAGCAAATATTGCTACTGCAAAAAATCTGTGTTTTTACCTCATGAAGTCATAACTGAAACTACTGAAAATGGAACCGCGAAATTGGAGTGTAACGGAATTTGGAATGCTTAAATTGTAATTATAAATAAGTATATATATACCAAAAGCTTATTAAATATATCATCCAAACAAAATATTTTAAAATAAACTTTTATTAATATATATATGATCAAGGTCATAATATTACGCATGCAATAAATTTTTTTTCTTGCGGTTATGGATTATACGTGGGGCGCACTAAAAGTTTCCGGAATCAATAATAAAAAAATACTATTAATAGTCAGAAATGAATTTAGTGTTTCTCAAATATTCTCCCTTTTCGTCAATGCACTTTTTCATACGATTGAACCAATTTTGAAAACATTTGTGCCACTCTTCCGTGGTGACGTCAGATACGTGTTTTTCATACTCTCCGGCAGCCTCTTCTGGTGATGAAAACCGATGATCGCGTAATTGGTTCTTGATTTTTGAGACCAGAAAAAAGTCACATGGTGCCAGATCAGGACTGTATGCTGGTTGACTCATAAGTTATACGTTTTTCGCGTTCAAAAACTCATTTGTCTGTCTGGCCGTGTGGGAATTTGCATTATCGTGGTGCAAGATGATACGGCGCTTACCGTTATTTTCACGGAGTTTGTCAATAATTTCCAGTAAGCAAATGGTCGTGTACCAGTCACTATTTACGATACGACGATTTTCTAAAGCAACAGTCGCCACTTGTGCAGTTTTAATAAAAAAAGAAGCAATCATCCCCTTCGAGGCACTTTTCACGTGCGCCACTTTGGTTGGTTTCGGCTCATCTCGAAAGACCCATACGCTCGATTGCTGCTTTATTTTCAGATCGTAGCTATAAATCCATGTTTCGTCACCTGTTACTATGTCTCACACCAAATTTTAAGCCCCTTCGTTATATCTGGCAAGCATAGCATAGCACCCAGTGATGCGGACCGTTTTTTGAGTATCAATCAAATTTTGTAGGATCCATCGAAACACAGCTTTCTTACACCCAAATGTTTGTGTAGGATTGACTGTATTTGACTCATTCCTATGTCCAAAGATATCGGGATCTCATGGTAGGTCACTTGCCTGTCTGTTTCAATCATACGGCGCACAGCATCAATGTTTTTGTGGTTCACAGCGGTGTACGGGTGACCTTCACGAATTTCATCATGGAAATTGACACGACCGCGTTTGAATTCTACAAGCCAGCTATAAATAATTGTCTTGCATGGTGCTTCTTCGCCAAAAGCAGACTGAAGCCGAACGAGACTCTGCTGAGCTGTGAAATTACACTTAAAATCGTAAAAAATCATGCAACGAAAATTTTCCCCAGTTTTTAAAATGACGCCACACTGTGAAAACCATTGACAATCTGATGAAACAACTTATATTCTAAGGCTAACAAAATTTTAACTTAATAAACATTTTAATCAAAGACATGCTTTAACTGTATAACTTTTCATATTAACTAAAATGTGTTTAATTTAATATACATACACACAGTTAATGACGCTTTTAAAAATGTTTCCCATCTTCATTCAAACGAATATCTCAACAGGAATCTTCCACGGCGTTGTGGCTCCGCAGTCACGTCAAACCGCACCTCATCTCTGTGCTACGTCACGTGCAGCTTGATTTATATCTGGGAATTTAGTGAATCCGTCTAAATTACTTTAAGTCGTATTATGCACCGAACATTTATATCCAAACTCCGAGAATATAATAAAGAGACGAATATTTAAGATCTATGATTTTGAATGGAATTATGTTAATTTATGGCTAAAATATCTAAAGTTTTGAGGATCGGTCCGCTAACACAGTTTAAATGCAGAAAAATACTATCGCTAGAAAAATTCTGACAGATTTCACCACATATCATATTATAGAACTTAACAAACACATCAATACATAGGTCCACAAAATGAAATTACTGTTCACCTAAAATTATTACAATACAACTAATAGGTTAATAAACCTGTCTTTATGACTTAATGATCTTATTTTCCTCCATTATTAGTAACTACTAGTCAAATAATCTCATTTTAACTATCGCATTTTTTATGATGAATCCCGTTCATTTCAATTTCTTTAATTTATTTTAAAATAGGTTAATCTATTCCTGAAACCTTTCAAATTTAAAATATTGATTAAAGTAATATGGTATAGCACTTTACTTCGTAGAGAGTAGTAATTTCTATTTAGAACATTCTCTTAAATTATCTTCCAATTGAAATACAGAATGTCATTTGGTCCCAGAAGCGCTGCGGTGAGCAGATGACATTAGCCGCAGCAATGGCGAACCATTGTCAAAATTATAACATTAATGTTATAAGAATTATTGAAATTGCGCTAAATGACTGCATCTTTTTTTTCACTGCATGTAAATAAGTATTATATTATTTTTACGGGATACACGTGAAAAATATACTATATATACGTATAATTGTGTAAGGTTTAGAGAATTAAAATTCTCGTCATTTGTGTTTGAAAAGAAGTTAGATTTTTTTAAATTGTAACTATAAATACTGACACATAACGATCACGAATATTATTTAAATAGTTTAAAAAAATATTCCCTAACATTTCCTTTTCCGCATAGAAACAACAACAATAATATTTACCTGAGTATTATACAGTTAATCTTAAATTTATTAATATACATAAATGTATTTTGTTAATATTCGATTTTTCCCACTTAACGCCATTAAAACCTTAAAAATTCATAGCAATTTTGTGTCCCTTTAAATTTGTCATGTCATCAAATTAATAAAATTAGATATTAGAGCTTTTGGAAATGTAGTGCCGAGCAGACGGTAATATCCATTCCAGAATAGCTGAACATTCTCACCATTACAACTTTAATGACGACACTTGTTCCCAATGACTTTTATATTTACGGGACGTAAAACCACATTTGGATAGAATTTATTTTAGGCTAAAATGTTATTAGTATGTTATAAAATACGTAATACAAATACTCCTAAAGGTTTTTATAAGATACGGCATATAGTACATGAACATATTTTAGATGTACATATAAAATATAAGGCCGAATTAGATGAGATGAAATATGACATTGAATGCTGAAGAAACTTAAACCCAACTTGTAACCAAGTTACAAAAACGTTATAAAAATCCTTCAGAAAATTTGCGTTTTCAGACAATTCACACATTTTACTTAATTATTAATAATATAGGCTATATACTCGTACTAGCCCATCCCATGTCATTGAGAACCACAAGCATATAAATTTGTATTGTTCTCTATCTTCAGGAATTGTTATAATATACAATCATATTCATTCCTCGTAAACGCAAAATTCGCACTACATGATCTCTTGTGTATATTAAAATCTTTTAATAACATTCTCTCTCTTTTTCTAAAAGAACCAGTAAAACTAAGTTTGTTTTTTACGCAATCCTCAAAGTTGCTAACATTTAGATGTATTCCGTCGTCCATCATTCCTGCTAAACGAGGCGTTGTGTCGTAAGTACCAATGGGTTGTTCTGTTATTAATTTAACGCTATCTTAGCTGAGTTTATTGCCCTAAGCACTTTTCCCATTGTTTCACTTAAGTAGGGTTCGAGCATCCCCGAGTGTTTTGGTATATTAAATTAATTCGAATCCACAAAGAGTCGGAATGTTAAAATTGCTAACTAATACCTATGGGCCAACTTGAATAATAGGACTAGTTATTGAATTTTATTTATTAACAGCTTCAATACTTTTTGAACCTCTCAGTTCTAATCGATGGTATTAATTGTGAAATAGACAGCTTAGAAATTCACAATAACAAGTGATACGTGGAACGGTCCAGTTTGAACTAAATTAACGAAAATGCGGGAATTATGCGATTCCTCTATAGTACGTATAGTTTGTATCAGCCCTACTTAGTAGTTTAATCTAAGAATTTACGCTGGTCTCTCGCACATATTGTAGAACATTATAAATTTACAAATTCGCCACGTGAAATTATAAACCATTAGCAATATAATTGATTTTAGAAAATCATATATGAAGAATTAAAAATTTACAATTTGTTAATAACTTCACTATCATGACGTATATTGTGTGAACCGATGTTTCAAAGAAACAAATATATCATTATGTTCACAACTTAGACAATGATTTCTAGGAATATATACGAGTATATATACTTTTTTCATATTTTTTTAATACTATATTTTACTTAAATATAATATTATATTAACCGCCTAATGACTACCTAGTTATATCATTATTTGTAACATTACAAAACATATAAACTCTAATACAATCAGTCATTCATTCATCCGATAACCCGTTCGACTTCGACACGAGTCAGTGCCTCAGAACATGCGATAGAACTTTACGATAGATGTCACTTATTCTTGTCCCATGGGTCTCAAACAAATACATCACCCATTTCCCGGGACCTTTATTAAGAGCATGTTTTATCGTGAAACTTGCTTCAGTTTTATTACTTAAGCTTTTCGACATTGGGCCCAGCGAGTAATATAAGCGGGAATATCTAGTTCATAAACATAACGATGATACGATATTCTGAAAATAACAAGCAAAGTTTTGATAACATAAAGTAAGTAAGTAGTTTCTACCTTAATTTTTGAGTTTATGCTCCTTTGATATTTTATACTTATAATACAACAGTTATTCATTGATCATCATTCATGCCCGTCAACTTACTTCCTGCTTGAGTCAATCGTGGTACGTATATTCTTAACCATTTTCAATTGCAGTATTAAAAAGTCAATAAATATTTGATTTACCACTTTCTTCTTGGGAACCAACGTATCGACGAACGCGTTGCTAATCCGAATATCCATGAATAACGGTGACCATATACCATCAGATTACTCATTTCTGCATTATATGATTAATGAATTCTTTAAAACATCAATAAAACAACAATAGTTTGATATATAGGCATTAGATTTTATAGGTTGCTGTGGACCAAAATAAAAACAATACATCTTATTTTTAGACTAGTTTTTAATTGAATATAAAAACTCGACCTTGACTCGATCGGTCCGTAAAAAAAATCAAATAAGATTGTATATTCAATTTGCTGATGAACAGCAATATCAATATAACGCAGCAGATTTCGTTACAACAGCAACGACGTTTATTTTCGATTACTGTAAGCTTAATATCTACTGAAAATAAAACAGTAAGGTAATCTGAGCACAACGCTGAGGAAATGCTTGTCTGTTATTGTACCTCAAGACACAATTGAACAGATTTTTGGTATACTTGTAACTTATTATAGTATCAATCCATTATCTACGATGCTTTTCATGTTAGGAAATAAATCCAATCACAGGAAATTAGAGAAAAATATAATTAAAGAACTTCGATAAGGAATTAGTATAATATAGTATGTTAATTACAATGAATAAATATATTCCTAATTTAACTTTCAAATACACACCTAATAAAATATAATGGGACACACATGAAGCGCCTGACCAATATGAATATCACTGTTTTTGCGCGGATATAAATTGAAAACGTAAGTTTCTTGAAGTGAAGAGAAATCGAGTTACTAGTGTTAAATAACTTAGTGGGTCGCGATCAGTAGCGAGAGATACGTGATAGGTAAACTGATAATTTATTAGGTCGACTTTGTGTAAAACTCGTATAAAGTTAATATGTCAAAGCGATATAAAGTTGAAAGTCAAGAAACGAAATAAAAATCTAAAATAGTTTTTGTCTAAATAGAATAGCAACGGTGACTACTTACCATCAGGTGGCTCGTCTGCTTAGTCGGCAATTAACATAAAAAAGTTATATTCTCTGAGAATGAGAGGGCTTAAATCAATAAGGCCATTCTTTATTTGTAATGGTTTTTTGTTCAGTTTTGCGATTGTTGAGGACTGAGATAAAATACCTCAATTATAAACAATACCCCTGCTAAACTGCAGGGGCCCCACAATTTTCACCGGGGGACTCTTGTTCTCCTAAGTTTCAAGTCCGGGTAAAAAGGGAAAAACAGGTTGTTGTTATAATTATAAGCATTACCTGCCAATTATGTCCAGTGCCTGAACATAGTTTTCACCGAAGTACATGAATGCTATAAAGATATTCCGTTGTTTCAAAATCATAATTTTATTGCAGTGTTAATTTTACTAATTATTACTTTTACTTATTAATTAATAACTAAATTATCTACAAAATCTAGAGCACCCAAGTACTACTATTTTCTGCCGTATTGGACCGGCTTAAAATACTCCCCCGAATCCCATGCTGGCAGAACAGGGTGTCATAAGAGACGACAGAAGCCCGCCTGCCTGGTGGTAGGGATTCGCATAAAGATTATATTAACAGTATTATTATTAAGTCATTAATATTATTATTGGTATTATTATCTTTCCGTGAAGCCTGCCTGGCTAGCTACCACCCTCCTGCTTGAGTCAGCCGGCAAACGACTGATCGTGTTCCGGCCATATAGAAAAACACAAAAGTTTTCTAGATAATACATAAGCAATTTTAGTCTTGCAAAATGTCAACCTCGGGTGCCATTAATATACGTCCAATGACAAAGGTGAGCCAGGCTTGGCTTCACCCGCCAACTTCAGCGTCAGAACAGTATTAATCCTGTTGAAACTCCAAATTCAGTTTTATGTTTTAGCCATTAAAGAAGCACTTTTCCACAATCAGTTGCTACTAGAAACTCAGACTTTTTAGATAAGTATAAATATAGAGATATACGAAAGATTAAAAAGATTAGAGTGGGTGTATTTCATAGGCCAAAATACCATTTTATCAATTAAATTTTAAACTCGTTGTCAAGCATTAAGAAATTTACGAGTAATGTAAAAAAAAATGTTACAAAATATGTAAAGAATGGAAGGTATGAAATCAATGGAAATTCTAAAATAACTCTTATAAATATTTAAATAGCTTGCCAAATACCGATCTTCATTAATTCCATGACCAAAACGAAATTTTTTCTTCCCCAGGCATAGAATTTTAAAAGGTCTTTTCATAATGACAACATTACATTACGATAGACCTCTAATACCAGTAATTTGAACAAAGAGCAAAGGCACTTCGAAGCGTGTCTGGTTTCAAATCGTTATGTTTGAGATATAGTAAAATTTAATTTCAGGAGCACTTAAGAATAATCGAATATATATGAAATAAATACGAATATATACCTACCAAACGACTCGTCGTGTTCCGGCTGGGGGCTTAAAATCTAGTAGTTTCTTTCTTCATTTCTTACTCGGCCGACCATGCATTAGTAACACCATTGATGTTACTTATGTTCATGGGCGAAGATGACCACTTACCATCTGCTCGTTTGTCAGCTATTTACATCAAATAATAATAATATTAATTGAAACATTCCTACATCCAATTTACTGTTATTACCTTTTTTATAATTATCCAAAGTTTTATAAGCAACCATAACATTTATCGAATTTCCTTGCACTATCGTTATCACCTATACAAACCGTCTAAATCGAATGATATACGTTGTAAATTGTATCGATGTTTGAATTAATTAAAATATTAAATTCACCAAAGTTCCATAATAGACCGTCCCCTCACCTTATTCTTATCCGTAAATCCTTATAACCAAACCAAGCTAACCAAATGAAATGAAACAGCTTGTTAATCCGAACAATTTTAGTAATTCAATTCATCCTATCTTTCGACTATTTCTATCACGTTGTCATAAAGTGTCTAACTTACTCATATTGTATGAATAATATTGGCTCACTTATAAATGTTTCTAAGATAGATGAAAATAATAACAATTACCTTAATTCCATAAGAGAGGTAAAAACCTTTGTTGTGTTAGACTTAGCTTTACACATCGTAGTAAGCTTATTTGCAGCGAAATTAGACAGAAATTAGAAATTAAATTAAAAGTAAAATAGAGTTCAATTCTGGATGTACTAAACGAAATTATTTATATTGCATATTACCGTTAGCCGGATCGTTTGTCTTGTATGGCTTTTGGTTTAAATTAATAAAACACTTATTTAGCAGTACCAAAAATTCTTGTGCTAAAGTGGAATAACATTACCAATAAATTAGTAATTTATAACTAAGATCACACCTTATAAAGGTTGCCTATTGATGTTAGACGGAGAGAGCTAATGTGGATTTTCATTAAATTTAAGAGATTTCCTTTATTGTCAATCATAAACTTTTAACGCCAAGCTATTGGACTAAAATTTGAAGCAAAAAACGATCTATAGACCACCTTTACGTGTATAGTAACGTAACTAATGATAATGAAACAATTTGGGACATCGTATAAAGTTATCCAATTCTATTTTATGTTACGACACGGCTTCACTCGTCTCAGGATTTAGCACCTAATAACTAGTTGACTTGTTTTATGCCTTATGTAGCTGATACCTCGATTACATTACATGTTTACGTGATTTGCACGATTATTACAACATATTATTTAAAATACTAACAGTTTAATCCTGACGGTACTTACTTGTGTTTAGTGACAAGATTTACCATTGTCCATCCATAATTAACGGTTAAATGTTAACGTACTACACTAGTAAAATTGTAGCTTGTGTTAACAAGTAATGTTGTTGCGTTAAAAAGTAACGGGCAAATATCTATCACGAACTTGGAGTTACGAACACCCATTACGGTGATATACGGTCACTTGCCATCAAATGACACGTATATTCGTCTGCAGATCAATAAAATATATTGACTGATCTGAATAACCATAACCAATTTTATCTCTAAACTCCTATAAATTTTCTTAAACCAAACCAACTTCCCCAGCTCCTGATGATGATGACCAACATACTTGGTATAGCGCCAGATCCCTCGTATTGGAGATCGCTGGGCTTTGTACCAGCCAGTCTAATCATGACGGTCCTCGTACCTAGTTAACTACCAACGCTCTTTCTAGAATCAGCCGTGAAATATGTTTAACGTTTTTCGATTATATTGTTAGATCATAAGAAAACATATTCCCCTCCATCAAATGGCCCGTTAGATCGTTTGTCAAAAGTTGGCAATAAACATAATATAGATGAATTAGACGCACTGATCGATGAAGCACTGAAGAGTGAACTACTTACGAATGAATAGAACAGGCGATAGGTGAATAGGCTATTATAAGTTGGTGCGTTCAACATCTTAGACTTCATCACCACTTACCATCAGGTGGGATTGTTATCAAGCATTAACTTATTTTACGTAAAAAAATATACTTCACAAATTACACGATACTTTATAATGTAAAAGATTCAGTTACAGATAAAATACTTCGCTTCAAATGAAATACAGAGCACATGGCTTTAAGCCAACAACACCTGCAGAATTTCGTGTTTCGTTAGACTAAGCTGTCGTGCCTTTAATGAAAATTGCTACAAGAATCAAAGGCGTTTAAACTATTACACAGAAAACCTGCTAGTTATTGCATTAAAATTATTTTCGATGTAACAACTCCATTTATAAGCATTACGTGTATGGCGTAAACTCCTCCGTTAAGTATCTGTAATCAACGTCAAGACATCTCATTTGCCAACTATAAAAAAGTATATTTTTCTTGTCTTAACGAAATTTTGAGGGTATATAATATATGAAATCATTACATTGACCGCAGCTTGTCACAGCTAGGAGCGGATAAGTTTGCAGAAGAATTAAGTCCCCACAATGGTCCTAAATCTACAATACTGAACAAATGCGGGTTGACCAGCCTTCATAAAATATTGGAGAACATTTCGTTCTCATAAACCGATTTGCTCGAGTCGATTTCTAACACATTTCGAGATATACGAGGTCAAGTTCTCTCATTTACATTCACATTCAGTGTCACTCACTCACAGTCTGTATTGCAAAAGCAAGGGTAAATTCACCCAAATGTAGGTAAATCAGCATAACAATTTCTCCTAATTACAACAACAGGAGCGACTGCTTATGCGATTGATTATTTATCAGGTCTATAATAATAAAATAAATTTAAAATATATTTTTCATTGCGTTTCTAGTGCTCACGTTTAGTGTTCCTAAAATTACAATGAATATATGATTATTTTATAATAAAAATATAGTACTAGCAACAGAACTGCATCTTTGTTACATAATTAAACTGCTATTAAGCCTCTGTAAATGGGGATTAAACTAAGAACAAGCGTCTCGACTCGGCTTAGCCTTTGCCGCGAAAAGAAAGTGGTTTTATGCTTTTAGCTCCTCTGTGTTACTCCGTAACAAAGGTTTTATTTCTTCGCCCTCCTTTACATTAACATAATGGGCTCTCTTATTCAGTTCGCATTTTGTGTGAATACTTACCTATAAATAAAATCTATCGTTACTTCACTACGATAACATACATCTGTTGTGTTATACTATATTTCATACGAATTATATTCATTGCAATTTGAGTGATATAAATATGATAATAATAAAATATACGAATTCTTATTTTGGGAACGAATTAAAAAATAAAAGAGCTTTTTTCAATTACTACCAAGGCTATACTGTTACTTATCAAATACAAGAAATCATTAAAAGGACACAAATATATTTGTGTTTTTTTAGAGTCCAGCAAGCTAGCCAATTCACGTAACTTTAAAAAATTAAAAGTCTTTGCAAGTTTCAAACCCAGATCTCCGTGCCGGAATCTAACGTTTAAACCACTAGGCTCTTGATTATTTAAATATCATGATATCTAAAGTGATCTGTATCGACCCCCCGGGGTCGACAAGAAATGGCAAAGAGTCCAAGAATGGGGTCCATGAAATGTAAATTAAAATAAAAATGTATTTATTAATTAAACATAAAGCACAGTAACATATCGCAACGTCCCCTGTACTAGGTTGGTAACCCGTATTACCGGATGCCCCACTCATCCACCAACTACAAAAGAATTTTAATCAAATACAGGGCTAGTAACAATTAATAAAAACTAAACGCAACTTATAAAATAACTTTTTTATATATTATATATTGCACGTGCATGCTTGGGTATGTTTGATATGTGCGTAGGTACATGTGTTTGTGTAAATGTAATATCAAAATCTTTATAGTATTTATTCCGTTTCATAGTAGTTCGTTAGTAGTAAAAATTTGGTTATCTCATGTCTCATGTAAATAGGGGTCACGATAGTGAACCTCATTTAGACAGGTTGTGACTATAATTTTGCCTCTCCAGGAATGGCATAATCCATATTAGAATACAGATAATAGGTACCTATTTACTTTCATAATACTTTCTTATAAATATATAAATTAACACATATCTATCTGAATAACTTATATATACCGTAATAAACACAACGGTTTCGTATACAAGCTTAATTTCACAATTACATATATTACTAGTGAAATAGGAATATTATAGTGCACAAAAGAAATGGCAATCTTGCCTGTAGTATAAATATTAATAATTCAACATAAAAGTTTGGAAGCCCGAAGTTATCTATGACGGAATTTTTTTTACTACTGTTACAAATTTAATCTGTCAAAGCAAACGGCACCAAAAGAGCTGTCAAAAACACATTTGAAGTTGATAAAATTGAAAAAAATCAATATTAGGTAAATATAGGGGGTCTACTCAACGCGGAAAAACATGCCAAGTGGTCCATAAGGTAAAAAAGTTTGGGGAGTTGTTTTAAAACATTAGCTTAATTCCTATGAAAATAAATTATGGGAGGATTTATAAGTACATGTTGGCGTAAATACACATACCAAAGTAACAAAGTAACCAATTAAGATTTTCAAAGCGAATCCAACATTATTATTCACATAAAATAATAATGTTATAAAGTACTTTTGCCCTGTGCGTTTTGATGTATTTTTTAGAACGTTACGCATTACGACTTTTTATTAGCTTATCTTATCAAAGGTTGTCTTGATGAACTAACGACTTTAACGTTACAACCGAATATTATAAAATATAATTGCCATAATGTTTAAAATCATTTTTTATAAACTTCTTCTTATTATTCTTAGTTAAAAAAATTAATAATAATAAAAACAAACGCGTCGTACATATAGCGTATAAGTACATTATCTATCTTAAAAAAAAGTACTTATGTTGTACTACATCTAACATAAAATAATTCCCACGCTTGCTCTATATATAATACACCAAACTTGTGTCGTAATAAAGGTTGGCGTTGATTTATATCGGCAATATTTCTGGAGCTTTTATCAAATAAAAGTAAAACTTGACCTAAACCTAGCTCTACACATAAAATTGAATTAGGTAGATATAACACAATAACGCTTTACGAGTTTTACGACCGTGTTACAACAGTTTGGCACCAAAATAATGTAAGTACTCCAGTCTATGTTGGCGTGCCATAAACCTATAAAATTCTATAATTAATAACCACAACGCCAGTCGTTTATGGTAATTCGGGTTATTTTTCTTTAGACTAATGCGCGTCTTTGAGTTCAATGCGCTTGAAACCTCACTTTGCAATTTGAGTGGCCCTAAGATGGTATCTCTATCAATTATGGCTCATAAAACGTAATGACTTCATCGTAAATCTTCACTTTACACGACACAGTTTTGCTTGGTGTGGAATAAATAAGGTCAATCACTCTGAAGTATTAATTACTAGTTTACTGTCCCGATGAAATTCTACTCTCTAGCGAACATGAATGAACACTTGTGCGGGTAGCTGGAAAATTAGCATGTTCGCTGCAAACAGCTTTTAACTCGTGATAATCATCTAAATAGTGATTCTCTTTGGCTAAAATGAACTTTAAATTCAATTAAATACAAATACATTTTAGAAAACAATCTTGTAAACATTGAACTGACAATAATATGTAAGTTGTAAGGTAGTAAGTAGGAATAGTGGTGGCCTAGTGGGTCTAACGTAAGTCTCCCGCACGGGAGATGCTACTTTGAATCCTGCATGCAACTCTGATTTTTCAAATTTTATGCACATTACAAATTAATAATCATATATATGTTCGGGTAAAGGAAAACGCTGTGAGGAAACAATATACCTGAGAATTCTCTATACCATTCTTAAATGTATGTAATGTCAACCAACCCGTACTTAGCCACAATTATGGCTTTAACTCGTTTCAATCTGAGAAAAGATTTAAGTCCAGCTATGGAATGCTATTTTAATCGTAAGACGTAGGTTTTCTAAAGCAAAACGAAGGTAGGTTACTACATAGTTTGTATTAAAAGTAACAGAATCGACAAATGTTCTGTAATGTTGTGTAAAATTAGACGACCCCCTAGCCCAGTTGGTAGTGACTCTGCTTGCGAGCGTGGGGTCCCGGGTTCGATTCCCGGCCGCGGCAGATATTTATGTGACAGATAAATGTTTGTTCTCGGGTCATGAGTGTTTGTGATGTGATAATTGTGTATGTCCATGCCACCCGCAACACAGGAAATCCTAGTGCGGGGGTGTGAGTGTGTGAACGTTTAAAACAAAAAATCATTGATAAATCAACAGAATTTTTACGTTTTTGTAATAGCAGCTCCAATTACAGACCAATATCTGAATATTTCAATATTTCATAACTTTCTCCCAGATTGTCTTACATTTTATTGAAGCTTTGAATCTGAACTTCATTATACGACTTAATAACGCAAACTTCAGCCCATTTTGTTATGTGCCGAACATTAAGTTAAGTGTCGGAGTATTTGTTTTATAATACTAGAGCACGCAAGTATTTTAGTGCGAATGAAGTAAAACTTATATTCCTTTGTCCAAATATTATCGTGTAGTATATAAATACATGCGTTTTTACTTGAATTAATAATTGTAACTTTTATTGCAATTGAAATTAGGTATTTAAAGATATAATCTATACTATTAATAAATCTATAATAGGGCCGAATCTGTATATAAGGTATATTTTGAAAACGTTTTTTATATGTAGGTAGGTTGTATCATCGATATAGAGACCAAAACATGTATTTTTTTGAATCTTTTCCCGTCTCTCTATCCATCTGGGTGTCTGTCTATGCAGGTACTTATTTCACTAAAATCACTAACAAAATTTTCGTTATACCTGGCATATTTGTAACTATATCAAGAGTCATAATCTATGACTTTTCATTTCGAAAAATAGATCAGTTTCCGCGGAATAGAAAAAGAAATGTACATTCCGTTAAAAGTGTAAATAAAATTTTGATTGTCTCGCTTCGCTTACTACCCTCTTAACAGTATAATCATACTGACTTTAAATTTCTCTTTCACATGACTAGATTCCATTTCCCGGAATGGAAAGTATTCGATTATTATTATATATATTATCGACTATTATTATAGTTTGAAATATGTCAAAAATATTTAAGTTTATTCCAACGTTATAGCGGTATATGTGCACAGACACGCAGCCAAAAATTAGAATATAATATAGTTTGGACTATAGATTGGTAACAAAGCCAATGTAGATTAAAATTAAAAAAAATTATGTACAGATTGAACCTGTTGAAGTTGTATTATTATTGATTAACCCATTATTTTTAATTACGTTCACAGCAGTTTCATTCAAGGCGATGTGTTTGATTACACTTCCGAGTACTTTACTTAGTTTATATTTTAGGTTAAGGCAAATTAAACACGGTTCCACCGTCCCGGCAGCCACTTAGGCACTTAAAATGTCATCTAGATGAATGGCTTAACTTCATTCGCTTAAACTTTTAACGCAAGAAACCCTAGTTTCATCTATAAAGCTAATGGTGAAAATTTAAAAAAAAATTGCAACTTCTTATATAATTTGAAACCATTTGTGAGCAATGCAGTAGAATGTCTTCCGAAAAATATAATTTCTTTATGATAGTTAATAAGGCGGAAGTAATTCGCATTCGCAATTTAGTATTGTAATTAGCTACCTATATAATAATTATCTTGCTGATGCAACATCGATACTGGTGTTGTGCAAAGAATTGCTATATTTAATAATACTTGCAAGTACACATTCATCTAATATCTGCTCATTAATTAGAAACAAAATTATTTTATTGTATAATTTTTAAATATCCAAACGAAAAAAAAAATCTAGAAAATGCACGAAATTTTATTATATTCCTCCGCGCCTCCCCTTTCTCTGCAAACCCCTAATTTAAAAAAAAAACTCGAGATATACGTATTCATTAAAATAAATGATCTTAAAAAACCTACGTGCTTAAATTTCTACAGGAAACGAAACATATATTTGGATACATTTACGATGCAGATTCGTATATTACGCAAGTCCGATTCGCTGTCGACCACTTTTTTTTCAATAAATTTCATAATATGTAATAGAAAGTTTCACAGTGATTTGCATTGTGTACATGAATACTGTAAACAGCTCACCGTCATGCCATTATTCGAATTGGCTACAATATATGGCAAATTACAGAGTAGCTTTTGCCAATCTCGATAGCCTCTATAACTTTTTATCTGGATAGAAACATCGTCGGTTTTCCGTTAGACTAATTGATTTAATTTTTATTATAAAATTTATTATATTTACTTATTTATCCAAGTTACTAAAATATGCATTCCCTGTCCCACAAAACCTATACATCGTCTCACTCTTTCTCTGTTCTTGCTGTCAGACTTGGGAACTCCCTACAACCGAGCATCCGAATATGTAGATCCATCTTAAAAGTGTAGGTTTTTAAATTATACACTAAGTTCGTTACTCTAAATAATGATTTTCTTATTGCTGCAAAAGATTTACGTAGTTTCAAGATAGAAGATGCATAGAAAAAGGTAGGCAATATAAATAGTTCACATGTATTTAGTTTCTACTGTTTCGTTTTTTTTTTATATGTAGATACTCTGTGCATTATTTGTTCAAGAAATGAATGAAATATATGTTTACTTTTAAGCCTAGTAAATTTTACCTTACAGTGCTTATAGACAGCGATTAATTATTTTCCGTCAATGGGCGCGGTCTGCCACGGCTGGTTGGATGTATTTACATACCATTTTGTGGAAAAAAATGTCTCAAATACTTCCGAGCGTCTAACGCCATGTTAAACAAGTCCACATTAACGAAGTCTTATAGCAATAGTTACTTATGTAAAATACCGTCCGACAGCATTAAAACTTCTTTTAAATCGCTTCACTTATATGTATTTAAATAGTGAAGTACATAAATCCATGCCATCTCAGTTATGACGACAGATCTGTTCAATATTGCTGACCAATAATGAGCTATGAAATGAATGAATAAAACTAAACCTTACCAATGGATCCATAGACACAATATAGCAGAATAATCATTAGGACTTGTAATATACATAAAACAGTTGTGTATTATATGTATTTAAATAATATTATATATAATATTCACATTTATATATACCTATTTGTGTTTGATATATATTATTTTTATTTAGATACTCACTAAATTGGGCTCGTGTGTATTACTTGTCAAGTTTTTGGGCCGTCCGAAAGAAATTTCTAATAAGGAATGAGTATTTTTTTTCTTGTAAGGTTATCGGGTGTACAAAATAAAAATAAAAAAATAGCATCCATACATACAATTTATTCATAACTTTTTATATGCTGTGTATACGATTCGAACATAGCTATAATCCATTGTCTAAATAAATCAAGTGCTGTAGGAATATGGCCCGAGACAGACAAAAAATTCCAAACAATAATGTCGGACCACCCAGAAATAGCTCCACAGATGCACACGTTCGCGTAATTGGCTGTCAATTTCGCAGCGGTTAATATTAATAACAAAACCTACGTACATTAAAAAACTTCTATAAATATTTAACGTTGAGATCCTGCCGAGATAATGTATAATATAAAAATGAAATGATGTTATTATTTTTATAACAACTAGCTATGATATAAAACATATTTTTTGAAGAATAAAAAGATATTACTTTCATTAGTATAAAAGAATGTAACAATTTAAGAATTAAATTCCAAGTTGAAAGCATTAGTAAGCTCGCTTCGTACGGTAATGCTGGGCGTCAGACGCTGGGTTTCATTACCTCGCCTTTATCTTAATGTCTGAAAGCAGTAAAATTGTCTTAGAGTTGAAATTTTTATAAAGAATAAATTCCTTTAATTTACTTCATCTGGTCCATTGTTACAAAAGTTATTACAAAATTGAAAAACAGCGTAATCATTTGATCATACAATATTTTATGTGGATTGATATGGATTTAAAATAATGAAGTTATTAGCTTTTATAAGTCGATCTTTCTTTCGGGGAACCTGGATGAGATTTTCGTATAAAATGCATTTTATATTTATATTAAATTTTAATTTATATGTATTTAACGCATATTTATTAACATTCGCTTGAAACATGGAAAGCATCGTTAGAAAACTTATATGGGAGAGTTCAATAGTACCTACTTGAAGAACTTTATTTGTATTTGGGGCGGCCTAGAATATTAGCCCCAATCCCATTCTGGCAGGACAGGGTGTCGTACGAGGCGACAGAAGCCGGTGCTTGGTGGTAGGGTTTCGCAACCTATCTCTCTGCATCGGAAACAGATGTGTTCTTGGGAAAAAGAGAATTTAAAAATTACATTCAACTACTTTCTTTTCAAGATAAAATTCAACAAACAAGTTGTAACTAGTCCATCTATATCATATATAATTCAGCATGTCCAGTCTATATCATATATAATTTCACTCAATGGTTACTAACTAAGGAAGGTGATGGTAGACGGCGAGGTTCGGTATTAGCAAAGTACAAGTAAATATTTACGTGTATGAACGTCGTAGTAACTTTTTAAAATTCGTAAATGAGAGATCCTCAAATAGGCTGAGACATGGTGTTTTTTACTATTACAAAGTGTAATGTTTTGCACAAATCTAATTTCTGAGTTTTTTTTATGTTAATAGCCAACAAACGAGCAGACGAGACACCTGATGGTGATGGTCACCATCGCCCATGGACAGCAGTAAGACCAAAAGTATTACCAATGCGTTATCGACCAGGAAATGAGAAGAAAGTTAGAAAGAAAGTTACCAAAAGACTTATATTTATCAATCAGTGTATATTTATTGAGCAGATATTAACAATTTAAAAAAGGAGATTATTTAAATTTACAAATTTCGTATTCAATTGCAAATTATTATTTATCTTGTTCGTACTTGTTGTTTTTTCTTCGGTATTGTCACTCATACAAATATCCGTAACAACCGAAAATTGCTTTCGTGTTTTCGTACATAAAGAGTATTACGTGAGGGTCATCATTGAGGACACGTTTCTAGAGACAGAGTTTGCTTAGGGTATTTGTCCCTTTGGTTGAGTTTCGTTGTCAACTCCGGAAATTGAGCCGGTGCCCAGGTTTATCTTGATAATTTTGTTTTGTTACAGCTAAAGAAAAGCTGATAACACATTTAGTTCCAGTCCACGGATCAGTTATCCAAAATAGACAAGTATAAATGCAGATACATCGACAAGTCGAAAGTGGTTCACAATTTTAAGAAGATTTGAACAAGATTTTATTGTAAGTTGATCAAATCTTAAATAAAGAGCAGACAGAATAAAGCTTACGAATGATCCTTATGATAAATCCTTAGTAACAATATTTACATAAGTAGTGAAGGAGATATTTGAAACTAATCTCAAAGGTCAGTGACTATAAGGTCAGTGAAGACGGTAGTTTTGCATTCCTACAGTTCTATAGGTCCCAAGGTTAGTGACCGGTCACCATACTCATAAATGTAATGCTATTTTGATCTATATAGGCAATCAGTTAATATATACGCGTATGTTTATCTTAAATATAAACTAGTTAAAGTTCAAGATCACCAACCTATGACGGTGATACTATACTTTATATTCTTCTATTGTTAAAACTATAAATCCAGCCTAAGTTATTTAAAGATCTCAATGGACTGCTGCAACTGGCTACGTTAAGGTGATAAGCAAACTTGCTAGTTACCTCGACATCGATAAAAAATAATATGAATTAATACACGTCACGGCATTAAATAAAGCCTATTTGAATCGCTGAATAAATAGAACAGCCAAAAGGTTAACAGAGCATCCTGTTTATAATAAATAGAATAGGTTAACAATCAATTAGACCATCCTGTTCTAATTATCGACATATTGTGCCCACAATATAAAGATTAATAAGGATGATAGCACATATTAAATTGCGATAATAAAGTAAGCACTGGTATAAATTACTAGATAATTCTGATTGACATTGGTTAATTTGAAAATTTAAGTCGAAAGATTATCTATAATACTATATAAATATGTTGAGATTTTCGTGTATGTCAATGAAAATTGGTATGAATAGTCCAACCTGAATGAAGTCGGACGGGGCCGTTTTTTTAATAATATTACCTCGATTTTAGACACGACCAGTCGGCAATCTGTACTAAACATTGTTATGAAAAATTGTCTAGCCTTCTGAATTATGAAGGGCCTTCGTATTTTTCAGTATATGATCACTTGTTCGCTATAGCCAATCGGACACAGTGAAGGTATGTTATTATAAATAATAAACAATTTTTAATATACCTAAAACTTTTTAAACGTTTATTACATCACAAACACCCATGACCAAAGAACAAATGATTCCACATTAATGGCTGCTCCGGCTGAAAAGAAAAGCCGGAGCCCCTTATTCGGAAAGCAATGTCATTACCAATTGAACTCCGAGATCGCCATTATTAAATAGAGTTCAGTTGATTTCTTAAAGTCCGACGCGACCGGAAACCCAGACTCTTAATATTTTTATACTATACCTACATAAAATGGTCATCAAGTTGATTATATTCTGCTGCGGCAACATATCGATACGTTTAATAAACCTGCTGATACCCTAGGGTACCACATCACATACTTCAGACTTTTTATATTTTTCAGAAAAACTACATTCTACTTTTATCGACATTTCGATGTCTTTGGCAGTTCAACTGGTCCTTTAAGGATTTGATAACCGGTACTCTAGTCCATACCTACAAAATATTTGTCATCTGAATCATTTTTGCTAAATTAAATCGCCTCAGTTGTTTCGGTTGATATCTTAGGCACTGTATCAATTATTTCAAAGAATTCCAGTTTTATTCTTATTCTCTCTATGTGGACTTTAACACATGTCTTTGTCCCAAATTTTACCTTTTAGGTTAAGTAAATTTATAATTATAGTATTTATGATTATTAAGCGACTGAGTGACCGTCAAGTAACTTTGTGTTCAAACAATAATTAAATTGTACAATATCATCAAATAAGCACAATAAAAAAATCGTTAAGTACTACTACCCTGCCGTACCTCCAAAAACGAAGTGATACAAAATTTAATATCGAAACTTACGTATTAATTCACAACACTTACAGTCATGTAACAGGTATCTAATTTGGTATTACCGCACATTAGCACATGGTTGAAATATCTGGTTATAGTTCAACATGTCATTAATAACGTATGAATAGTTATCAATCTGCAGTAGACTATTAGAAGCCAATCGCTCATGTTATTCACAAAGTGTATTAGAGATAATGACTGACGAGTTAACATCATGATTAATAGACCGTGAAGTGAAATTACTGGAATTTATGGACATGTAAATCTTCAAAAAGTAATATCGTTACCAAAGTTGTACCAATATATGGACGTAATTATAATTTAATACTAACTTTCTGTGTAATGAGATGTAAGAAAAAATCTATTAGGTAAAATCTGGAAGCCATCAGGATACTTTTTCTAAAGCCAGTACCTTTTCGAAACTGGAGATTAAATATTAAAATTAAATAAAGAAACACTTAATGAAACGCTATACATATTAATCATTATTTATTATGAAATCACACTTTTGTAAATATTGTAACTTCAACGGATTAAATTATTACATATTATATTACATTATAATTATATACACCTCACATTTTTATGGTTCCTACAAGCGTTGCGTGCGTGCTTCGCTAATACGATTATCAAAAGTCTAACAAACATTTACTCGGATATGACCGTAAAAACCGAACACGTCCGACTAAAGTCAAACATCTGATAATCCTACCAAAAATGTATTTACTTAGGTTAGATTAGAACATAGAATCCAGTTCTAGAAGCAAAATATATCATAAGTTAATTGATTTCCAATGTTTCTATTTTTTTATGTTTTTATAGTTATATTGTATTATAACCAATAACCTATAGAAATATTCGCATTTTATATATTGCCAATCCTCACTGCCGAAGTCGTTAAACATTTGTTTTCCTACGATATTGTTAAACAACATTTGGTCATTTCATGAAACATGAATAATTCATGAAATAATCGACAATTTCATGATATTGTCAATTCAACAATCGGATCGCGACATACACTCGTACCTTCTTTAAATATTTACACACTGAAACTTATAATCACTGATTAAAACGAATATTATTTTTTATAAAAGTTTCTTTTGTACGTTAAAAAAACTGGTAAATTTAGGCTTTATAAATGAATAGACGTCCGCATAAGCGCAACGTCGTCAAGTACATTCCAATCTTCCTCATTTATAAGAAGAGATCTGTGGGAAAGAATTGTAGTCACAATGAACAGACACATAATACGTGTATTCGAGCGCTTTTCATTATTTAAAATTACTGTTTCAGGTAGTTACAATAGGATGTAAAAGCAGGAATTATCCAACGGCGTAACAAACATTGGAAGTGATGACGTAAGTTATGCGACTTCAGATAGGTTCGATAGTTGGAATGGTTGACAGCTAGTTGCAAAAAATTCAAAGTGCTTCCGTTATTCAAAGGTCACTCTTTCCGTTATTCAAAGGTCTCGTCAGTTCCGGCTTTTATCGCTATCATACGTTAAGGTATAAAAACTTCCGACACATCGATAAACCACGAATTCCTCCATTTATAATAATTAATATAATAATTTATAAGCAATAGTAATATCACATAATTATAATAAATAATAATAACAACAAAAAAATGCTATGCAATACTGTGGGCCGATAATAAGTCAAGAGGATTAAACATCTTCTACATATTTATGATTTGTGGGTAAAAGTATACAAATCACAAGAGGAATAAACGACAATCCAATTTGTGATTCATTATTATGAAACCTATTATTCGCAATAATAACCTCCTGATGATTGAAATAAATAATGGGTGCTCGAGGACAAAATTCTCATTCATATGCATTTGGCAGATCGCAAAATTCAACATCGACCACGTGAATTCCAATGAAGTACCTAACTTTCAAGAGAAAATTGGAGAGTTATCTGAATATTCTTCGGCAATTTCCAAAAAAAATATGTTAATCTATTCGCTGTAAACGGGCGACCATTTTCATAAATTGATTGCTTCGGGCCAATATTAATAGAATTGTTTTTATTGGAACTTAAGTATTACAGTAATAATTGCCTTTTTATTTTATAGGTAATAATACTTATATAAATCCTAATTAGATATATGGAGAGCCGTTAGCAAGAGAGCAAGGGATATAAGGGCTGGAATGAGTCAATCTGTCAGTCTTTAAGCCAATCGGCTGTGCTCGTGGTGCACCGGGCTGAACGACACTGAGGTATCAATGTCAATTGCTGCCTGTTGGAAGTCATTGGGCTTTGTACCACCCCGGTTAATCCCGTTGGCAGGGTTTTTTTAACCTACTCGACCTCGTGCCAGAACCAGCCCTGAAACTTCAGTTTATTTTTTAAGATTTTACGCCTCGAAGAAAGAAACAGAACGCCGAATGGATCTATCTATCCATGTGTTAAGATATTTTCAAGAAACACGCTCGAAATAATTAAATATTAGTTACTAAAATCCTTCAGCCACTATTAATGCTATACATGCAATCGTCGAAGTTATTTGTGCCACCAGCATAGCAATTGTGAAATCTCACAAATCAAAGATATTCAATATGGTAAATTTTACAATATTCAACAGCGTGGTATCAACTAATATGAACGTTGTAGTGTTGCCTTCTAAGCCCTTTATTATGGGGTTGAATAATAAAAATACGTGTAAAATTCACACCGAATCCGGCAGGCTCGCCTCTTATCATGATAGTACTTAAAAGTCGATCCGTCTGCAGTCATTTGTATCATTTAATGTATCGCTGTCAGTACAGAACAAATGGTTTAAAATAATAAATAGTTACCGTCCAACCCGAAATCCGCTGAAGGTAAGTTCGAAATACGTCACGTGACCTACAAACAAAGATTCAAAACAAATATTTAATTATTATCATAATAAAATGTCTTCGATTCAACAACTAAAACTGTAATTATGCTTAAATTAAAAAAAGAAGCCGTAACATTTTTAAACATTCAAAGGATACTGCCATGTGTGGGACTGTGTAATTGGGTGGTAGGTGCTGGTGTACGGAGCTGGTGGACGGTTTAATAAAATATAAAACATGGAGATGCACTAGAACACTTTATTGCGTCACACGAACGTAAGGAAGAGAGAGAAAATGTTGCCATAACAATTATACTTGACTAATATAAATTTGGTGTTGCTATTACAATGCAACACCATGTAACAATAATCATAATGCCGGTGCTGTTCGTATTACTTAGTTTAGAGATAAATTGTCATCTATTGAGTGTAGAAAAATCCAGTCTTGCGTAAATCCTAGATAGATAGAGGGGTTTTGCTGAGTAATGACAACCGTAAGAAGACAAACTGAGTGTCTCGCTATAATCGGCTATTTATTATTTGTTTAAGATAGAGATTTTTTTTTCAGGTTTAAAGTATTCATTCAAGATTAATTAACAATGACTTTTAAAAAATCTGATTCAAAAATTAAGTCATTTCACATAGTTCATTGATACTGAATAAACAGCGATTAATAATTTAAATAATCGGTAAATCTAATATAAAAATAGATACATCAATACATCAATTTATTATGACATTATTATATTTTTGTAGTTTATTATGAGAAATTTAATAGTTTTTAACCAATTGCTAAGATATTATGATATAATTTTAAAAAACGAAATTCAGCACTAAGAAATCGGACACGCTCATAATTTTCACCTTCTTCCATTTGAATTCAACGTAAGAGTACATTTTTATGTATTTTTGTGAAGCCACGATTCACCTAAGTTCCATAGAAATAAACTGCATCACTTTAAAACAACTTTCTATTCTCAACACAAGTATGAAACTCGAGGGGTTAAGTTACCTTAGCTTTCAAATAACATTTTTACCTCCAATGTTCTGGGCAATGTAACTTATTATTTCGTAGAATGGAAACGACATAAATGAAACAATTCTTTAATTTCACAGTAGCGTCTTCCACAGAATCACATTGTTAAGATATTAATTATTCAGAAATTAAGCACTATGTTCTCAAATTTTCTCGTAGAACATAATTTCCTGTCCAGTCCTGTAAATTTCCGAGCTGCACGCGGATGTTTGAACTTAGTTCCAAACGCTTGAAGGAAATTCATGAAGAAAAAAAGGCTTACGTTGCGGGAAACCTTCATACCAGGTTAAGCTTTTCGAACGATAGATGTTGTTTAAAGGTATGCAAAGCTCGCTTACTCGCGCTTGGCTAGATTATAACCTTATTTTTTCATTCTGAAAAGAACCAAATAATGGTATGTGAGATTTTACGATGGATTCAAAGATTTTTTCCTGGTCCTGAATAGTTTCTTCATTACCACAGTAGCTGGATGATTGTATACTTAATATAATACAAACTATTTCCAAACTCATTACACATGTACGCTATGTTTTCATGCCCACATGTCTGATTTAATCGCTTTAAGCAATTTTTTTGAACAATTGTTTCTACATATGGGTTTTCAAGCTCATACAAATTTTTATCCGAACTGATTATAATATTGATTATAACATCATGATATCACAGCTTGATTTGTTTTGAAACCGGATAACTTACAAGAGATAATCAAAAAAAATTTTTCGTTCCCAAAAAGAATTTATGAACATATAGAACGTAATTAGTAAATTAAGTTCCAGTAATTGTCAAATAACTGTTAAATATAATAACAACACTTCGCAACTTCCTGTTTTGGATGATTTAATGTGCTTTCTCTATATAGCACGAATTAATGTCTGTAATGTTATCCTCAGAAGTAGTAAACAACGTAATTTAGACGCATAAGGATATATATACGTATATGACGTTATTATTGTAGTAGCCCTTATTTCATACACAAAATTAATATAAAGCAAGGCAGCCCTTTTTTAAATGAGGCAAACATTTAAAAATGTTTCGCAGACAGGCACATCTTGCATCTCTGCTCGTTGGTGTTGTCGTAGATAGGTATTCCTATTGGGAATTGTATAGGTATACCTACACAATAACTTGAAATGGTAAAAAAATAGAAGCTTACGGTATGCAAATGTCATAACGGACGCACATAACACACGAAGGTACACAAGTGTGTCCGCTTAATATCATAAAAATGTACTTACTGAGTAATGTACCAGGATCTTAAAAATCATTTTTTTTATTTATATATATATATATAAATTTTTTATTATTTTTTTTTTTTATGTATTTGGGAAACGAACAATGTCACATTAAATAAAGATATTAGAGAGTAGAAAAAACATACATCATTAAAGTTTCCACTGGTAATTTTATCACTTAGTAAATTAACCTATTTGGAGCGAGAAACACAAAAAATACTAAAAAAAAACTGGAGAAAATACAGGAGAATAAAAGCAATAAAATGAGATAAAAACATGCTAGGTAACAAAATTACTAAATAAAACAAAATTAGTACATAAAACATAACATCAGAGATTATTGCAAATCTGCTAGTAACTGTCGTATACTCCTCTTGTAGCCTTGTATCGAACAGCTAAATGGGTCAACACTCTGCAAATTATGATTATAAAAGTTACACGAGCGGTATAGGAAAGTGTTGCTGGTATATTTGATTTTGGTAAGAGGAGTATAAAACAACGAGGTACGATGTAAATTGGTGCGCAAGTTAATCTTGGGGCAGCTGAAGTAAATATGACGAATTAAAAAAGAAGAGTCCACTGAACCGTTTAAAAGTTTATACAGGAAAAGTTGGTCTCTCACTGCTCTTCTATTCGTGAGGGTTATTGAAGAAGGCACTGAATTATATCTGTATTTCTGATTTCTAATAAAAATATTAAAAATCTTATCTAGCTTCGCTTGCTGTATCTTATACTGCGGGTTCCCAAACGATCGAACCATACTCCAGTATAGACCTAACATACACGTTAAAGAGTAGCGAAAGGGTTGAGCTATTTGTGAAATCGGTACTTGTTCTAAGTATAAAACCAAGCATGCGATAAACCTTGGGGATGATGTAATTTAAGTGTGCATTAAAAGTCAGCTTACTATCGAGTACGATCCCTAGGTCTTTTACCTCTGTGACCCGGGTAATGATGGTACCTTCAAATTGGTAATTATGTTTAATGTAATTTGGACTCCTGGAAAAAGATATGACGTGACATTTTTTTGTATTTAGATGCAGATTATTAACTTTACAATAAGTGATGAAATTATTGAGATCGTTTTGCAGATCCATGCAGTTTGAGGCACTTTTCACTTTCTTAAATATTTTCATGTCGTCTGCATACACTAGTATATTACAATTATTAAACACGCAAATGATGTCGTTAATAAATAAATTAAACAAAAGGAGAGCCAGATGGGATCCTTGTGGCAATCCAGAGGTAACTGGGAGAAATGAGGAGGAGAAGCCTTTAATGGTAACGGCTTGGCTACGCTCTCGCAAATATGAAGATATCCAACGTAAAAGGTCTCCATGGATTCCAATGGCTTCGAGTTTGCGCACCAAGTCCAGATGTCTAACTTTGTCAAACGCTTTCGAAAAGTCCGTATATATTGCGTCTTGCTGAAAACCAGTGTCCATTGCTGAAGCAGCATGATGTACGTATTCGCACACGTTACTTTCAGTAGATTTTTTATTGACAAATCCATGCTGTTCAGAAATAATTAACGGACGTATAAATGGAAACATATAGTCATAAATAATATTTTCGAACAATTTGGCGATTGTATTTATTTTGGAAATTGGTCTATAGTTATTAATGTCATGTTTATTACCACTTTTAAATATGGGGACAACATAGGATTTTTTCCAGATTTTAGGCTATTTAGATATATATATATATATATATAATATATATAATAATAATATTGTAACGGAACCATATCTGAACGGTACACTGAAGATGAAAAGTTTATTACTTACAAATATATTATTAAAGTTACGTATAAATGTATTATTTTCTATAAATGTTAAAATATATTTAAATAGCGGATTGGTTTATCCTTAGCCGGTATATGATCGCACATTTATGTTATCAGTTTCTTTATGAACTTGATCATGTCGTTTGTCATCCAGTTGAGTTGATTTTGTACCTAATTTATGCATTTCACGCAAAAACTTTTTTAAGAAACTAACCTGTATTAAATACTTACATTATTCCTCACTTTTCTTGTTATTTTTTCCCCACGTCATTCGTATTTTATACATCGAAAGGTAAACATTCAGCGAATCCCCGTTAACCTCCGGCTAACCGCTTGACCTGGCAAAGAGCAACGATCTTTATCAATAGATTTATTAGGGCATTATAATGAAATATAGATTCGAGAAAGTCAAGCTAATTCAGCATCTCTATCCATATCGTAAGAGTAGTTCTTGCTTGCCAGTCTGATTCTTACAGATACAACTTTTTATTCACCTAAGCATCGTGGTATCTTACGAGTTGTAAAAAATGCATATTATCCAAGGAAAAATATTTTCTAATATAATACTTTTAGATTGTCTTTGTTGATGTAAATACATTTTCAATGCAACGAATTCGTTTGAAATTTAATTGACAGTTAAAATATTATGAGTGATCTACTCGTGTCACTCAAAATTGTTCCCATTCTGGAGTATTCAGACTAAAAAGTAGAAGCTGGGTCATCACCAGGTCTTGACTGACGAAATTGAGTACCCCTGAAACATTTACAAAAGCAAATATATTCAGCAAGTCGTAGAAAGCTCTAAGAGCCCTCGCAACACTGATTTGAAATGTAAATTTCAACTATTTCATCTCAAAACAAAGACAACAAAATTCGAGTCATTGTGTTCCAACAAAGCTAAGCTGAAATTAATGCGCGATGCATTTTCCCCGAACTTACGCTGTTAGGAATAATCCTCACTGTGTCACTACTGAACTAAGTCAATCAAAGTACATTTATTATATCATACAATTATCCGTCCGCGAAAATATCTGACTATGATGCCAGCAATTCCGTTCATCCGACATGTGTATCATTCTTTGAGGATCACGGTGAAAGCTTCTGTGTAAACTTCTGAGATTGCCATACATATTATTCTAGCTCCAATAGTTACAGTTTTTTTTCGTCCTGTACATATATATATATTATTTTATCTGATTTTTAAATGTGTATTAAGCAATAAATTATATCTTTATGGATCATAGTAATATTTTAAAAAGTAGCAATTGGGTCTGCATTCACACCGACGCTAATTGGCCACTGCAGTTCAAACCCCAAATAAAACCAAAACTGAAGTTGTACGCTCTCTCTTTAAGAATTTTAATTCAGAATAGTTTATTGGTAATTGCCAGCTCATTTTACTGTAACCGAATAAAACGTAAGGATAATAGTTACAATTTCCTGACTTACCTCATATCGGCAAAATGCATGCTTTCATGGAAATATGAAATCACAGTGTGGATTGATGTTAAACATGCCGGCCTTCCACTTGCTTCCTGCTCAGTGGATTAAACAAATGTATTTAACTTCAATAATGTATTGGATGCACTCACATGTTTATTTATACAATAATAATGCATGTATTTCCGTAATAATATGTATACACAAATGATACCAGCTTATCACCGGACGACTTGCAACAACTTCAAGTAATCGACCGAGTTGAGCTACTTCTGTCGCGTTCAGTAATAAGACGATGACCGCTAATTCCCCAATTTCTTCCATTAAAATTCCCTACCTTAGTTAATTATACGTTAGAGATTCCGGCATTTGTTTTGATCAGTAACACTCTTACCAATTCGTACTAAACCGGTTTGGTGGATTATACTTCCGAACCCCTTAATAATGAGGATAAGCTTGTGCTCTGCATTGAGTTGAAGCCATGTACCGACATATCAACAAATCGAAACTCAGATTTATCCAAACTCCATAAACATAAATAATTAATTTTCTTATTTTGCTTGCATTCGAATAAATTGTTTCAACGATTAAACTCTATCGTGCATTTTTTGATGTTTGGTTTGACGAAGAAACTACTGATGACATTTTCTAGGATCGCGATAGTTCGTTAGAAACCTACCTTGGAACTGTCGCTGTAAGTCGTTGATTCCCATCCGAATTGTATTACCGGATTATTTTTACGTAAATAACCGACAAACGAGCAGATAGGCCACCCAATGGTAAGTGGTCACCACCATCTACGGACTTTAGGAACACCAAAGTTATCACTAAGGCGTTGTCGGCCAAGAAAGAAGAAAGGAAAGAAACTACTGACTCTCAATTTCCCAGCCACAACACAACGAGTTTGGCAACTGATTCAAGCACGAGGGCGGTACCTTCCCAGGCAATCTTCATGAAAAAATAATATTACCAGCTTTAATATTTATAATAATAATAGCTATAATATTAATAATAATAGCTATAATATTAATAATAATAGCTATAATATTAATAATAATATTTATAATATAATCCTTACGCGAAAATAACATCAAATAGACCGGCTTCTGTCGCTTTACGACACCCTGCTTTGCCACCATGGGATTGCTCGAAATGCTGATTGCCCCGTTATTACTTGTTATACATTTATCTAGATCCTTTGAAGTAATTCTAACTCGGTTGAATTGATAACAGGCACACCAGTTTATTTTTAGTACCCATCAGAAGAGGGAAGACTCACTACAACCTTTTTAAAAGACACAAACTCTCGGAACAATCCTTTGTTATATTCAATATTATTTAACATTTTATATTCGAATAGTGGTTTGTAGGCGGTACAATAGATACGTACCAACTCGGAGCTACACTAAACAATATTAACAAAATTATACAATGACGCAATAAGTCCTTACTTGCAAACAAATCTTTGAAACAATATTTTGAGCTTTATAACCGTAAGTTAATTTCAAATATTACGTCTGATTCAGTATTTACTATATTTTATTACATTAGATAAAAGTATCACATATATTACGATTCTAAAAGATTTAGAATCGTAATATATGTGATAAAAGTCCTCTTAAGACGTTGCCAAATTTTTTTTTACAAAACTACAGTCTTTAACGTAATATATAACTGTGATATTTAAGACAACTTTACTTAATTAGCGATAACGTAAAAGAATTGAAAGAAAAAAATTAAAAAATAATTAACATTTAACTGTCCTAAAACATTTCGTTTTCATACTTTTTAATTAATACCTAAATATACAACAACTTTATTTTTCATTCTTAAATGTTACTGCAATTATACTTCTAAGTCGTCGTACCATCAATTTGTATACTGTCACTAATTACGTAATTACCTGTAAGTGGAATTATGCATAAGAAACTTTAGACTACTAAACAACATATTGCCACATGTAATTCTGTCCGTGGTTCTATTATATAAATCAATAAATAAACTTATATTCAACATTCTACACCGCCCATAAGGTTAACGTAAATACAAAATATGGATTTCTTCAACCTGATCTCGGCCAACTCCAGGGTCTATTAATGACTATCCAATTTTTTTGCCTTGTCATGGCACATGATTTTATTATATGTAGATAAAACTACATTCTAACAACATATCGAACCAAATCACCATTATTTTCATTGTCGCCGTCATTAACGGCACTATTACTATTGAATAGTAAAGTGTGTGTCTTTATAAAACCTGTAGCATACACTGACAGGTTATTTATTATTAGTTAAAGATTAGCACATTTGTCTTATTTCGTATTATGTTACGAACAATTATTGAGAAAATAAGATTTAGCGATATTGAAGAAAAGGTATGACATAATATATTGTACTTCATTATTACCTACTTGGAAAAAAATGCAGAACTAATTAATATTGGATTTATTAATCTATGCTCAGATAATCATTACAAATTCCGGCGAAGTCTAACAAGAGTGGCAAATCTCCAATAATTTAACACATCACACATTACAGTTCAGTAACATTCATCATTATCTGGTCACACGTCACTGGATGCGTTATGTCTGAGGATTTATTGGCGCGGAATTAAATTGCTGTAACATTATGGAGTAACCATGGCGCGTACGACTACGTGAAATCAAAAGTAAACAAGATAACGAATGAAGCTTAGAGAGGTCACATTTTTCCGTAACTACAACCGTCACAATTAAGTTGCAAGCCCATACCTACCTGTATGAATTTTTAAGAAGAAAGAATGAAAGAAAAACTTTTATTCCACATAAAGAAGCAAATACAAACAAAATAATTATAAAAAAAGGAATTAAAACAATAGCAATAAAAAATACTACATTATGCGAAAAACTAATGCACTCTGTGTTGCTGCGGCGGTGCTAGAGCCCCAACGCTGGTTTTCAGTGGGTCCGTCTGTGACGCATATTTCGGGTGGTGGCGTAATTGGGCTATACTGTTAATAATTAATTAAAACTACTTAAAACTATCAGAGAACAACAAAAGGTATCAAAGTCACCTAGGATATTTATTAGAATATTTATTTAAGGTAGAAACATGCCAACTTTGACACATAGGAGCTATTTGTATCGGGCTGAGTTTTTCTATAAAATAACAATCATTTGATTAATTTCCAAAACACGTATCAAAGAATAAGAATTCGCTATAATTATAGACTCTCCACTGAAAATTGTGACTGCCTGTTAGTAGAACATATAAAAGTAGGTATTTAACAATACATTTACAGCCCACCTCGAACAAAGCTGTGTAGACCTTTTGGATGTTGGTCACAGGTGTGTTGTTAGTCCTGTAAATTAATTTGGAGCCCTCTTGGTTAATTGAGCTGAATAGAAGATTGAAATGGTGCTTTAAGACATGAATGCAACTAAACTGTATATAATTATGTCATTTTACTTAATTTAGTCGTTAACTACGTGATTTTACTCCT
>PDGT01000034.1:3066362-3131254 GCA_003671415.1 Megathymus violae
AAAATTATTAATAATTTTATAATATATTTATTAGATTACATATGATATTCAATACTGTAGTTTAATGATATATTTGTATATAATTTTTTTGTATATTTATATGAAGTTACATGTGTTCATATATATTGATTCATACTTGTGTTATTATCGCTATTTACATTTTTTTTTATATTTTTACTCTTTGTTTTTTACCCAAGTTCTAATATTATTCTCCAGTTATCAACAAAACACAAAGAAAAAATGCTCCTAAGTATGAATGAACTGTCATTAAATTTATAACCGTTGACGATTAATTTTTCCTGTATGCATACGAACACTTTTCCAGATGTAGAGATATCTAAATCATATTTAGAGTAGTAGAAAGGCTTTTCGCATTATTCCTTGTATCTTACAATGATTCAAATAGCTCGCTCAAATACGCAGACACTAAATCTTTATGACATTGTTGGAAAACTCAACACTGTAGCTACCAATTAATCTTAATTACCCGTCTCGTGTTTCAGAGATGCTGCGATAAAGATCAAAAACGTATTTCACTACGCAAGCTCCTGCTTATCTTTTCAACAAAGGAAACATTTTTCGTCCCCTTTAACTGAACACAGTATTTCGATTCTTTAAAAGCCGGAAAATTTGTCAAATTCTCTTTTGCTCTTTGATATTGTGACTCTTAAGAGTTCAGTGCAGTCACTTTGAAAGAATTCCAAATACAATTACCATTCAGAAATGAGTGTAAAATGAATGTAAAATGAAATGAGTGTTAAACATAATCTAATTAATTTGCTCTAGCACACTTTGTCAACCTGGTGTACTATTATTTATCTTAATAAATAAACTAAGTATAGGACATATCGATATTAAGCGAGAACTTTTGTATGAAGTTGTCTTATCCTAATCTGGTTTCACGTAGTACTTACTCATTTTATAACAAAAAAATAATAAAAAAAAAATCTACAGAAAATATCTCACTTACTCATCTGGTGTATGTATATGGTCGACATCGAAATTTATTCGAATATTCTAATCTAACAGTTATATTTACAAATAATATAAAAAATTTGCTTGGAATTAATAAATGTCGTAAATTTGATATAATAAAAAATATTAACTGGTAACAAGGTTGATTAATAATCCCGAATACACAGTCACGTCACATTAATCAATATTATTAGAATACGTAATAGTTACAGAAAACAAAAAAAAATATACACCAATGTTACATACCTGTATATAAAGGATAAATTAACAAATATTAATTTACATCAATAAACACAATCAATTCCGGTATTTCCATATACATACGTTTAAACTTGAAATAAAAACTCGCTGGGTGTGGAAGATTCAATCACACAAATATTTCAAAGCAGAGATAACGTCGTCACTATACTGACCGTCAATGCTCGTTGCCAAGACATTCATATTTAAATTTGAGTACAATACATTTACGATTACTTACAATAAGTTAGATTTACATTAAAAATCAATTTAAATCATATATCACCGTCATTGTTTGGGATTCACCCCATGTATAGATTGATAATTGGTAATGATATACGTCCGCGCACTCAACATTCAAAACGAAGTAGGTACTGCCAAGTACAAGGATTACATTTTTGGGTTATCCGTCTCATACTCATCATTTAGCACAATGTCACTCCTACTTATTTCTTTAAAAAAAGGGATTTAGTTCACGACACAGTTCTCGTTGCCGGAAAATGAGCTAGAAACGTTCATGTAGAAGAGATTTATCCAATGGACAAGAAAAACACTTTCGAAAATTACTTTGGGCGCATTAAATGTTGTATAGATGATGGTGAGAAGTTGTTTCTTGGTATCTTGAAATTATTACATTATACGAATTGAGTCTGGCTGGGTCTGTGACACATCCGCTCGGTAATTCACGCGTGCGAGAAATGAACCATTTTCAAGTTTTATTTATAAATATATTACAAATTTATATAGATTAGGCTATTAAAGACTTCTTCCGTCTTTGAGTTCAAGACAACCTCCTCTCCCCATTGTACACTCTGGTTGGTCAACGGACGAGACAATGATGTAAGGTTCCTTTGTTAAGATTGCTAGATTCTGTACCACGCAGTTGTATCCTGTTATTACGTTTGCATAGTACCAGGGTATTATTACCAATGTACATGGGAGGCGCTGACCATTTACCATCAAGTGACATGTCTGCTCATTTGTTCGGTTAAAACGTCATTCTCTAATACGTTACTGATAAATACAATTAATTCAGTTAATGCGCTCAAACATTCAGATATTCAGTCCTTATCCGTTAAAGTGAAGTAACAGGGCGGATTTAAAATTCATAAATACCGACGATAGATGGGGAATAATATCCAGCTCTGCTTTCGAGTCGGCAACGGCGTGGAACCGGCGAATTTTGTTGCAGAGAATAGGGAATAGATCGACAGATCCTCCTTCGGACTTACTTGGAGACTTTGTCATGCAAATCAGCTACTCGAAACCTTAGTCTAAGACACCGTTTAAATTTGAAATATGAATATTTCCTTTGTGAATGTTTTCGCTTTGATAACGTCCGATTATCTCTTGCCGTTGATACCATTTCATCGTTTTGTTTTGGCTTCACGTCTTAATTAATTGAGAAAATACGAATAAAGTTATCCACAGAAGATAATTTACGTTCGAATTTCACAGACTCAGCATTAACCATTGAAATGAACGTGATCAGTTTTTCTCGCAATAATTTTGCGGCATAGCAATTTCCAATTCAGGTTTATTTGCTTTCAAAAAATTTTCACAGAAATACGATTTTCAGTTTGAAGTTCATTAATTTTAAAGAGAAGCAATAACTTAATAGGTGCAGTTTAGGCAGACAGCCAAAAACCAATTAACTCTATGAACATCTTTAGACAAATCTTAAATTAAGAGTGTATCAAATAACAACCTTTAATTATCATAAGTAATAAAATATATTTTATAAAGATTTAAATTAACATAAACATTATAGTACACAGGTACCTAAATAAATTTGTATTCGCATGTGTGAATGTAAAATTATAATTATAATTGCGCTGGTATTCATTAACAAATTGTATGTATTAGTACTACTCTGAAGTTTTCTTATCTTGTTTTAAACACCTCATTCATACGCCGTACACGTACCTGAATCTTGTATATTTAACATGATTATAATCACTCAAACTCATGCTTTCTCATTAATAACAATACTTGTTTGTATTGTTTGGTTTGTTTTTTATTTATTAAAAAACTGTGTTAAACTTATGTATAGTATAGTACATAAAACATTCTAACTTAAATATAACCTCTTTTTCTAACAATCATGGTACGTGTGAGTAAATGACTTTAAATCACTTGGCCGAACCCACCACGTCGCGATTCAGTATCAAAAAAAGAGTAAAAGTAAAAAAAGTACGCAAATACATACGCATATAAATAAATCGAAGACATCATAAAAATAGGTTGATAATCAGACATAATTATTATTATTATTACATAAAAGTACAATTTAAAGAAACTAAAAAACTTTAATTAAACGTTTTGTTGCTATATACTAAATTTTCAAAAGCAGATACTGTATAGGCACCTGTGATGTGACTTCTAAATCACTTATTTGCTCTAAAATTATTTCATTATGACGATTTTAACGAGAATACTAGATAAGTTTCTCTTTCTTAATGAGAATACTGGACGATTATTTTATCTCAACAGTCCACAAAACTAGCACACGCAACTCCTATTGGTAAATTATCAACGCTACCAACAAACATCCACAACACCAAAGGCATCACCGACGTATTCGTATTGTACAACAAAGGCAAACGAGGGATCCGCTAATAACTGTCAAATTCAAATTCAAATTCAAAATCATTTAATCATATAGGTATTTAGTAAATACACTTATGAACGTCATTTTTGCTTCTACCACCGTTTCGAAAAGGTGCTTTAACAATGAGGAGAAGAAACGGCGAAAGAAACTCTTCAACACATCTTTTAAACAACATATGGTAATTACAAAAGTTTAAAGTTTAAACCTGTGCGGAACTGGTTTCGACACTAATTTTGTCACTTCAGCACTGCCACAGAAACACCTTAACCGCATTATTCATACTAACATACAGTTGATCCTATAAAAAGAGTCATAGCTACCTAGTCCGGTAAAGAATACTAACCACAGTACAGAAACACCTTCGGAATTAGACTGTGTGTTACAGAGATCGCAACCCTCACCCATCCCACTGCTGAGCTCAGATCTCCTCACAGGGTGAAAGGTAAGAGCTATGGACCACCACATAAATTATTAACATTTCATAACATTTAGGAGACGCAACATGAACACTTTAGATAGGCCAATTTCTCACAATTTCTTCACAATCTTCACAAAGTCATAAATGATTAACCACAAATACTCACATAACTGTACAAATTCTAATGAGCATGTAACATTCGAATTCAGGTTTCTCATAACGAAAACCGACATTTAACGCACTAAGCTGTGACATACATACATAGTGATAACAAAGTAAAATACATAAAACAGTTTAGTTTCATTACACGAACTCGTGCTCTATTTCCCCATTGACGTTCTTAATAAAGACTAAGTCAGACCATCACGCAGACCCCAGTACTGTGTCCCATTTGGGTGATAAACAGGAAGATTGAATACTGAACACATATTTGGCGAAACGGCAAATCGTCCCCGCGTGGTTCGACCCACAGTAATATGTCCGACAACGTCCGACACTGAATCTCGTGAAATAAAACTTTGTTGTCAACTATTACATTAAAACCGATTGATGTGGACATTTTCGTTGTAATAAAACAAATTTACTGATATCGCTAATAAAATAGTGTACTTTACAGTAAAAATATTTAAATGTCGAGAGATTTTCATGAAATAGACAATTTATGCACAACTTATGACCCTTTCGTACTTCGACGGCCACCTTAATGCGTTTGTATCAGTTGTTATCGTCTGTAATAGACCTTTAAGCGAAATAATTTCGTTTTTACAACAAGGTTCCAAAATTTATACACGATTTACCTATTGGAACTTTGAAGCGATGTGTTAAAACACAGTTTATAGTTAAAGGATATTATGACATAGGTGAATATATAAATGATAAGGACGCTTGGATATAATAGTGGCGTAAATGATTCCGCGCAAGTTATAACTTTGTAATTGTCATACGTAGATCTAAAAGATGTGCTTAGGAACTTCTTTCGCCGTTTCTTCTCCCTAATATTAAAGTACCTTTTTAAAACGGTAGTAAAAGTATAAGGGTAATTACAAAATGCCTAAATGAGTTTAAATTTGAATAAAAACTTACGCCACTTAGTTTCACCACCAACCCAACTGGAAAACCTCACAAATCCTAACTGGAAATGCGTGGTGGATGCTCTAGACCAATCAATCCATAGCTCAATTACAATTTATAATCATTACAACACATAATTGTCACACTGCTGGATTCAAGTCACCGATCACATTGCTAGAACTCTCACGTATGCAGGTTTCCACACATTGTTAGAAGAAGTGCGTGCAGGAGTTAAATTTAAGTCTCCCAACCGGGCGACTGACTTTTAAACCACTAGGCTACCACTGCTATACCAACTATAATTACTTTTTAAAACCATGCCTTACAATGAGTTAATAAGGCATGGAAGCCGTTGCCAAAAATTGAGAAAATATGTCCCAATACTATTCAAAACAACATCAAGATGCTTAGAGCATCCATGTATTCCGATTAAGCTTTTCAAATAGGTTCAAACAAGTGGAAATGTAAGTGCAAGTTGAGTAAGCATTATTTACGGTTTATGTGGACACTAAAGATTAGATTGCACTAGACATAGCATTTTGGAGTAGCGTTTATTGATTCACAAGTTGCAGGTTAGTTGCGTACACCATGGCAACTTTTGCCCAACTCAGGCCTTTATAGGCGAATAGCGCACTCTATTGGTCAGTCGGCTTTAAAACACCTTGTAAATTCGGCTTAACTGGATAAAATATATATGGATGGTACATTCTGAACATAATTTAACTATACAGAACACCCAGGGGGACGAACCGACACGCATATTATCCTAACAGCGTGTGTGTCAATTGAAGGGTACATACATTTATATTTTAAGGGTATATACAGTATAATTTTAACACTAGGAATGGAAGATCCAATAATTTGCAGGACTTCGAATATTCAGACACAATCTCCTAGCTTTTTGGTTTCAATCTTTAAATTATTTCAGATCGCAAAAAAAAAAAAGACTGCTAAACACAATCCAATAAGACCTCTTTAATCTGTGCAACTTGTTTAATATCCTCTAAAATTATCAGAGATGTGCTAGAAAATCAAAACATATTACTACAGCTATTCGAAAACCCTCGTCCATTACATTTATTCATTTCTTTCACTTTTCAAACATTTATTTCGGCATGAATATTATCATATATCTTCATATTATGACAATGACAGATTTTATCTGTGAGATTCAAATCATCTCCGTTGAGGGTTCAGGGCTCAAATGGGATAACTGAAAGTTTTATTTGATATTGATTGAGAATATTTCACTGTGGAATGCCTTTATCATATTTTGTATTGTATTGAATACCTATTAACAAACGAGTATTCAGTTCACCCAATATTAATTGACCTTTGCAACCGTTTCTAACTTCATATAATGAGATTTCTAACTTCATATAATTAGTAACTTCATATAATGAGATATATTCTGTCGTTTTTCTATACTTACAATAAAACATTTTTCAAATTTTCATGGAGGTAGGTTTTGTTAGATGCCAAATCATATTGTTTTGGAATTTTTGTTTGGATTTTTTGAACAAAGATATCATTAAACAGGTTTATGTAATACTTCTCATACTTTTATTTTATATATAAGAGATATTCGTAAATAAGTAATTAAATAAGAAATATTTCTGATTTTATAGTTACTAATCAAAATTGAATTTCTTAAAATTCTGGGATAATTTGTAACCACGTGACTGATTTTAACCAAAAAACGAGCTAGTATTCACAAATACACAAAATAGAAGATACCGCTCCAAATCTTTTTTTTTCAATATTCACCTGATCAGATCCATTAATGGTAAATGATCATCGCTGTCCACTAACAACCATAACACCACAATTCGCTGGCGAGTATATAAGCAGGAAACCTAGCCGACTAATCTTGTTAACCAACTCTCCGAAACGACAATCGAAAATCTAAACCATTGAAAACCTTTACCTTGTAGGAGTGGGTGTCGATGAGGTAAAAAATGGTAAAGAAATATGATGAAAATATTCAATAACGACAATATCGAAAAGCGTAAGAAGAAATTAACGGAATGACATTCATGTTGTTTATAAATGATATGGTAACAAAACTAGGGTTGCTCTACAATCACTGTACAGATGCAGGATACAAACTTCTATCATCATGCAACGCGTATCGTAGGTGATACACATCTCAGCGACCCTCAAAATAATATCCACAGGTTAGCAAAGGTTTTCTCGATAGTACTTACAAGATGCATGCCTCGACAAAACATAACAGTATAGAAATACGTACACCTAAACCTTTCTCGTGTATCAAAAACTCTGCGTGTTGTCGTACAAAATCCTATTCGTCCCAGCATGTTTGTTTAGGACGTTTCACATCTCGCCGATGGCAAATATTTGAAACAGTTGATGGTCAGAACCTTGCCTTTCTCGAGTGTTTGTTATTGATTAGAACTTTTGTAAGACATGGGCGAAATATTACGTCATAGATGGTTCCGTAATCTTGACGACGGTAAAGATTTTTACTTGCCAGATTAACTTCAACCGCCAATTAAAATAAACTATGCAATATTTTAAAACGTGTTTCGGTTGTAATGTTGTTGCGATGTCTCACAAGAAGCACATTCATCGTTCGTATTCAACGCTGAAGCACATGGCCCGTTTTCCAGCTTCATTCAAAAGTACAATGTGAGTGCATTTATATTGACAATCGGGTACCTATTAGTGGTCCAGCGAGAACACCGGCCATACGCAGAAGTGTACCTTACGAGACTGCCTCAATTGAGATTGATTCAGAAGTTAATGGTAAATCCGATCGCCCAAAAGCCTCCGACAAGTCTTAACAGATGACGGTCATCTAACACAGTTCGCTTTCTTCCGAATAAGGAATCGTTTCTGAAATTTAGCCAGTAGCGGGTATCTGTTCGATTTCTGAAAACGCCCAAAGTTGTTAACTTGCTCGATACAACTGCCACACGCAAGGACTATGAATAACTTTCTTAACCGTTGGGCGATGAGCGCTTCTAATTCACAAATTGTTGCCATCAGCACTACCTGCAAGTGGCCTAATGTTGGGCTCAAGTTTTTTCTGAAAATAAAAGATCTCCAAAACCACAACTATTCGAAAAAAAATGTTACTGCTTGAAACGTACTTCACTACAAAAGGACGTAGATATGGGGCGCGCCGGTAACAGAGCGCCATCTTGTGAAAAACTTGAGTACCCTAAGGTTACTTTTAGTTTGGTTATTTAATAGTAACGAATTAAAATATTATTAATAATTAAATAAATTATTATTTTTTAAAGCAATAAAAAATATAGTTGAACTTATGTTTAATTTGGTTTATATTCATCTCTTCCGTTATTACCAACCATTAAAACCAAAGCTGTTTTTTTTCCAACTGAATATTTATGCTTTGTTATATTGTCAACTTTCGCTTTAAAAAGACTTCTCAAGTGAATAAAAGTAGAATAGTGTTGTGCTGTGATACTTAATAAAGTGAAATTTATATTTTCTATTGTTTTCGTTTTCCGACGATGGAACCTCGAGACCACGCGCCGAGATAGACGTATTCCATCATGTATATGTATGTATATATAATTAAATATTCAACCCGAACGAAGTTGAGTAGACAGGCTAGTTCATAACTAAAACAGTACCTTAGATCATAATGATATATAAGTTATATAAGAACACGGAAAAAGGGGCGTTTAATCTTTACTTTCTGTGAATTAGTTGTAAATTCGTAGAGATTATTCAACAACAAGGAGTAATGAAATATAAAAAGACAGTCGATACAAAAAACAATGACGATACATTTATATTTCTGAATATTATTATTTGCCAGAAACTGTTTGTAGAGGCCGGCGCACGCAGGTTAGCCCACAACATTTAGTGACAGGACTATTGATATCGGGCTCGAACGTTCTCAAATTAAAGGTTGTGTATAATGTCAAAACTTTTATTGTCATTAATAACAATTCCAATTTTCAGAAGCCTCAATCGGGGGCTTTTTGAAAGTTTTATTGTCTTATAATGTATATTCAGATAAAATAGACACCACACAATTTCATCGGGTAACATCAATTGTAAGCAGTTATTGTATTAATAAAAAAAAAACTAGCCTGGTTGATGTTGTTTTGATTAATAACAATAACGATAACAATTCATAATTGATGGCTTTGAAAAACATATTATGGAAATGTGAATCACTTGGGTTTGTAAACATAACTAAGTTATAATCATAACTAAGTTTGTAAACAAACTATAATGCCATCAACGCGCATAATTCATCAATTATATTTAATTACACCTTATCACTAGAATGCTAAGAAAATTTTTATCAGTCTATTTTTGCAACATAGATATCGGAGAACGCCTGTTAAAATTATGTAAATGTGAATAAACTTAAATAAAATAATACGACAAACAAACAGATTTGAGACATAATTAATAAAAATGTATTAAATTTGTATTAATTTACTTTGCAACAATCCGCAAGCACAATGTATGATGGTATATACTTCTATAAATGCATAGAACCTCCCTCCCTCCCACAAAGAAAAACGTGCATTTATGATAAATAAAAGTATAAACCAACATACATACCGTAACCAACACGTGTTTCGCTCCAAAACAGAGCATCCTCAGGGTGAGTAGACTCTACGAGTATTAACCGCAAAGTGATCAGTCGCTGTGGTGACGCCTGATATTATCAACTATAATAAAAATGTAGTAAAATTTGAAGATAAATAAATTGATGCTAATATGTTATAACCCAAGATATAAGATTATATAAGAAATATTTACACATTCATATTTTTATACCATAAAGTGAAAAATGTAAACAGAAATAAAGATGAACTAAATAAATAAAGATAAACTTGATTGGGGAAATTTTTAAAAGATTAAATATTCGATTGGGCAAGATTAAAGAAATCAATTTATCTTTCAACATTTTTTAATTGTAAAAAGCAGTGTGAAAGCTGACCTGGTGATAGAAGTTTAAAAAAATGAATAATAAATTTACCGCCCTACCGAATAAATTTAATTACAATAACTTGCCACCCTTCGATATTCCTTCCACGCTATACACGGAATACTCTATGTATATTATACCAGTTAACTGGTGACAACTTATATGTTTACTTAATGAAAATTAATTTGAGACACTATGACTGGTTATTAACAAGTAATTTACATCGCACTTAAACTCTTCCCATTCTAAATAAAAGCAGTAGAAGTTTTCTGTAGAATCTGAAAGTCAATAGGAGGTAAATATTTATTCTTCGTTACTCCGTCGCGCTTCAAAGCTCGAATGAATAGCAAAGACCGTAAAAATCGAATACTTTATATTTCGCACTAGTGTTCAGCATTAATTTTGCATTAAAAAAGTTGTAGTATTCAGCATAGCGGCAAAACTTCACTTTTATACACATAGTTTAGAAAGTTAAAAGATAAAACTATTGATTTAGTTTTATTGAATTTGGTCTTGTAACTGGGGCGTAATCGATGATGAAGTGTTTAACACGTTTTGATTCTTGAGATTGATTTTTTTTTATATTAAGCCCAATATTTTTTATATAATTAATAGCATAGAGAACCGCGCATCACAGAGGAGAAAACCAGCAGGGCGTTATCCGCAGTGACAGGTGTTATATTTGCCTAATTAGAAAGAACCACCGCTCTTTACAGCTTGGTCCACTTCGGTGCAGGCGCGCCCTAATGATTAATCAAAAGCCCGGTCCTTGTTGAAGTATTTGTATAAAACCAATACGCCTCGTTAACAAGTTCAAGGGCAATTCAATCACTTTTAAGAGCACCCATTTTGTGGTAAAGCATTTATGAGCATTAATGTTAATAAACATATATCCATTTCCCCTCTTAGCGGAAATAATTTTACCCTCCAAACTTAAGAGAATGCTTCCTTTAGACAGAAATTATAGGTGCAGCCTTACCCTTCAATCCGGAAAACAGTTTTGTAGCGGTATTGTTTAGCAACAAATACAATTAAATGGTATGATACTTCGAACCCCTTTATTATTTACACGACAAAAAGGGTCTTTGTGGGTTCGGGGTATCTTGGGACTAAAAACTTTGTGATATATAGTAATTAAATATAAAGCCTATTTTAGACACATTTAAAACATCGAACAATAGAGGAAAATTAATATAACTTTTCCATGCAAAGTCTGAAAGTTAAAATAAAAATCCGACTTATACTTACTAGTAATCCTAGGTCTCAAAGTTTTAGAATCAAAGTTTTACAAGTTGACTTTGCCTCTACACATGAACTGTGCAAGCGACGCAGTTGAAAAACTCTTTATTTAATTTTGAAACAAACTTTTGATTATGTGTGTCATCAAGAATCACAGTTCAGTGCTTAAAACCGAGGAACAGTTACCCTTAAAGAAGACACATCTACAAACAACCCCTACAACACTTATTTCACTAAAATTTACGCACAAAAAATCGTGATAGAAAGAGGAAGCAATTTACGGGAAGCCAAACTTTTCCCGTGTATTCTAACTTCAAATTGAAAGAAGATTCTGCTAGTGAAACACTGGAAAATTAACTATTGTATAAAGTCTAACTTTCATATATTCATGTAATTTAAACTTGAGTATAAACCAGCATCTATTTGCATATCGAGTTGTTTTTAAGGAATGGTAGCTTAATTTATAGGACTAACAAATACACCGATTGTGTTGGGGCTAATCAAATATCGTTCAACTTTATTGTGGCCCTCCTTTTAAGCCACGACAAAATTTCTTTCCGGATCGAACGACCAGAGATGTGAGGTGTAAAGATATCATTTTGTTCTCGAGTCCAATTGACAGTTGTGATGCTACCTACTAAGGAACAACTAAAAGCTAAAATAGGATTTGAGGAAAACAGTTGCATAACAACAAAAGTCTTATGAATCAGCCAAGTTGAGCTTGTTTGAGGGAATGTATGCAGATGCTTAGCACTTATTACCCTACCTGGATAATAGTTGGCGAGTAAGAGAGCTTGAATTTCGTAATAAATCCAACTTGTGTGATATTTCATACAAAGTAAACGGCACTACCTCTAGTTCACTCGTAGCAAAAAGGTGCTAATTAAACACTTGAGCGCAATTACTGCTAAATGCCACGTCAATAACAATGCACATTCATCAAATATGAGACTCCGTTCTCCCCAAGCAAAATGGCAGAACAGAATGAAAAACGTAATTATTACGAAAGGTAGGTTGAAGTGAACTTCTTTAGAGGTTCTAGGCACAAAATGGAAACGAAAACTGCTCAAAAAGGTGGTTATAAAAAAATTTAAGCGGAAAAGTAACGTAATAAGAAAATTATCTTCAAATAGTTTATGTTTGTAAAGAGAAAAAACATACATTATACGAATATAAACAGCAGATGAATTCATCTACCTTAACAGGTACTTCTAAATTAAAAAGGTATATAAAATAAATATATGGAATCAAATGAACACAAATGATTTATTTACAGTGTTACGAAGCTTCTGGAAGGATGGCCGAGAAGAGAGGGCCGGCAGGCTTACGAAATTTCTGGAAAAGTGGTCGACCCTTCCGGTGAGAACAATGGAGGCATTAAAGTGAAACCCAGGTAGTAATGAAAACTACCTGGGACACTTCAGGCCAATCTCGTCCTTATGCTTCAGGCAAAACGGGTGTTGGCATACATTGCCGAAAGGTTGTTTGCCTCACCCGCTATTGTTATGTCGATTTCCGAGAACTGTTGCTGTTATCGACTTCCATGAAGGCCGTGGAAGGATCTGGAAGCCCGGAAATCAATATAAATAACGGGCAGGGTCGGCCACGGGGCATTCTGTTTCCGAATACGAAGCGAAGAGTTCTCTCTCTACGAGGCGAAAACCTGCGATCTACGAGTATAACTGCGATTGTGAAGTGTGTGTGAAGTGGAATAAAGTCTCTGCGGAACTATTGTGGCATTTTTCGAACCTACGGATCCTGACACGTAACAATATGAACAAGCAAACGAAATAAATATGTGCATATAACAGACTTGCAGCCCGCCTCGACTTCATTCGGGTTCAAAAATGATACATATATGTATATTAATATAGATTAAGAAATAAGCAGCTTTGAAGATCGAAAATCTTCCACTTGGGAAACCTAAAGTCGAATTCAGCACACAAGTTTTCACTTACATGCGTATTTAAAATGTATCCTGAACAAATATAGCCAGAAAAACATAGGTTTTTCACAATTTAAAGGACAAAGGAAGTTGAGAAAACTTCCACATAGCCAGGACGCACGACCCATGGTCCGCGACCGTGCAGTCTACTGCTTTCATTCTAAGAAGTAAATCAAAGCAATGGGACTGGTTTTAATTGTAATGATGATAATAAGTTATAATAACATAAGCGAACATCTTGAGAAATTTTCGCACAGTTCCTAGTACAACCTATATTATTTAATTTATATTGATATTATACCAATAAGCTTATCCCATTAGACCAGTAATTAAAAAGACCTGAGAAGGAAGATTATGTTACATTAACAAAATGTAACAATACAATCTGAGAAAAATTGTACTACTTTAGCGTCTATTGCTAACATATTTATTTCAGTGGATAGAAATTCAGGGCGGTACCGAACCTGCTCAAAACTCACGCCAGGTAAAATGTCTAGCATGCAGCGAGCAAAGAATATTTATTATTCATTCATAAGAAGCGTCACGATATTTACTCTACCATTACTGTGGCTGCGGTCGCCTTTCTTGCATTCTAAATTGAAACATACGAGTACATGTCCTACGAATGACCTCGCATGGATAGCGGATAAACTGAATACCGAATAATGGCCGTGATTATCACAAATGCTTTTTAAATTCAAGAGTTATTTTCCATAAATAACTAGGAACCACTTGTGTTTTGAGTTTAAATAATGTTTCTTTTCATAAAACATTTTTATAAAAGTAGATTAAGACTAACATACTTAAATTTGTTTAATAGAAAAATATGGCATGAACGTACAACTCAAATCATTTCTTATTTATAATCATCGATGTAAATGAATTGCTATGGTCGAACGAACAAAAATTGATCACTGTTTATCTTCCAAATAACCAATACCTTCTATTAAAACTCATACTCGTCCATAAACGAACTACGTTGTACTTTTGTCAATAGGTTACTCGACATTATACTCCTAGGAGTGGCCAACTTTGTTTGGATCTGACTATTTTTGTGACCTGTTATTTTAGTACAGTTTAAGATATTTATATAGGTATAAGGGAAATAGCCCGTTGTAAACAAAAGCATTTAGAAACATGATCAAGTGTATGTCGGTTTTGTAAGAATATACTTCTCAGTTCGACGGTCACTTCGACAGCGATGGTACTATAGTATCGATAGAATATAAGAGCGTACGTACATCGGTACACTTATATCGATTATCGAATCGAAAACATGTTTTTGTAAACTCACTTCCCATCTCGATCGTCAAATTGTCATTATGATCTACAAACTTTCGTTATTTTAATTCAGTTAAATACTAAAATTAATTTATTTCGGCTATTTCACCCATATATAGAATGTATTATTACCTAATTAAATCCGTAGTTACCCCGTACGCCCATATGTAACGCGGCCAAATTAAAAACCTGCGAATTGAGTGCGTTCATAATGCATATACATATGTACGTACATACTGAGCTTAGCCGGTTGGTGAATTGGCAAACGTAAATTATAATATTTAATATAAAATGCTAAAAATATGAGTTTATCAAGTTCATATTTGTTATATTTCATCCTTTTTCGTGTTTTTATTATCAGAATTGATGAACTTAATAATTACACGACTCGGCATTTCAGTAACGCAAAACAACGTCAGCTTGCGAACGAAATCAATGCGTCACCGAGTTCGCTATGGTGGTCCTTTATGGCTATTTGCTGCGTAATATTAAATTTTTGCTCTTCCTTGTATCCAATATAACGATTTCGACTTTTTAGAATTAAGCACATAACTGAACAAAAATAAGTTTCCTCTGGTCAGTAAAATTTGACCAGGCAAGAAAACTTTAACTCCAATATCTTCCTGTTGTCTTATCAAGATTACTGATCAGGCTGTTCGTGAGGCGACTCGTCATTTTTATCGATTTATCAAGTCTTAAATAAACAATGTAGCATGTGTCCATTATCTATTCAGACGGCTATTGTGTACGTTCGTATGAGTTGCATTGTATTGTATCCTGACTCGAAATGAAATACAGCATTACTGCCTCTACAGAAATATATAATAGAGTTCTTCTTTGGCTGCCTCCGCACATTTCATTTTTCTCACGATAACCATTTTATACGGTCTATATTTTATATACATATATATATATTACATATTCTAGAGGCGGTTTTTCGTAGCATGTTCACATTCAAATAAATGTTATCCTTGGCCTTGCATATTTTTTTCGATCGACAAACATGTTTGGAATACATCTGGGAATAATTATTTGAATAATAAGTATCTGGGGCACTATAAGTGGAAATTCCGGCGGGTACCAGTCATATTATGTTAAGTATCTGTTCGTAATAATATACGTATGTCATATGTAGTGTTCGTCTCGTCAGTCCATCGATCCCGGGTTGTACGACACCGCGCAACAGGGCTTTCATAAGAACGGTTTGACCGATCTTATGAAAATGGATATGCAGTGAGAATACGCGGTTCTGCAGATGATAGGCTAAATAAAATATTAGTTAACCCAACGATGTCTGTTTAATGTAAAAAACATAAAATTTTGAATAACCATGTATTTATAGTTACCTAATTGTTCAACTCGAACGAAGTCGAAGGGGGCTAATAGTAAGTAAACATAATAATCTCATTTATATTAACACCATGATTTCTGTCTATTAAATTAAACTAAGAAAATTTGATTCTTACCTACGTATTACATGTCGACAATTAAAGAACTAGATGTTCCAATTAACTTCACAGGCCAATACCGTATCACCTACGTATGATGAATCACGTCGCAATCATACTAATTATTACCTACTTTTTCTCATTTAAATGAAAGTGTTATCAAACACAATAGCACTTAATAAAAATAGCTTTTTAATCCACACATAAAATATAACAATTAAGCGGAAAAAGTCCATAATCCACATTTTAATTTGCGGTTGGAAAAGGGCAATAAATCGTTCTGAAAACAAAACGATGCATGCAAATTCTCAATACACAAACCTCTGGAAGTATTCTAATTAAAAAAATTAAAACAATGTATTACCAACGCGCTCATATCGAAGATAATTTACCTCACATTCGTATTTCATTTGTTTGAATTGAAGCAAGTACTAAATTATTGATGCTACGAGTACATTCGTCAATTAAGTATCTTATGTCAGAAGTATTTGGATATGTCGCATCAGAGTTTATTAATTTCTAATCGCACTCAGAGCTAAGCAAGTATTAAATTAGTAAAGCCTACAGCCTAACCGGAAATTTCCGTAAATTTCTAATCTACAGATCTTACTACCGTGCAATATCGGTCCAGATTAAAGCAATTAATGCAATCACCTGAGTATGTTATAAAAAATCGTTTGAAATTTTAAATACATAAAATTTAGGAAATAATTACATAGTAAACATTTAATTGAAACAAAACACTAATATTGTTAATCGCGAGAAACGCCATTTAATTTGTTTGACATTATAAAAAAATTAATTATTTCCGGAAATGTTTCAGTGTCTAGCAATGATTAAATTAGTGTCTGCCTATGTCAACTGTCCAAAGTTTCTTCCCGCTGCCGCAGTGCTCGCCGTGACCATGATGCATGTAATTTTGGAACAAAAATATCTATAAAAACAACAAAATCGTGAGTACCTGTTACAGTTAAAATATAATAACGATATTATTGTGAAAAGTCCTATAATAATATCATTGTGAAATCAACTATAAAAAAGGGAAATATAAAAGAAGCAAAGCAAGATGAAGCGGTATTTTATCTAGCAGAGCGGGAGCAACCATTGATTACCAGATATACATCCTAATTATTCATATTTGGCGGTCTGGAAAATACAATACCTAAAGCTAAAAAAACAAACTAAACAAAAGTCTTACCCGACACAAAAACAAAAAGACGTCCCCATACAAGAAATATTAACAAATTGCCTTTGTTACTACGAGTATATCAAAAACACCATTAATACCATTGTTGCTATATCAAAAATTTCTTTGAGACAATAGATGTAATCGGAAATGCCTTCACTCAGAAATCGTAGCGACTTCAGACATAATATCGGGTTTAATTATATGCATTTACAAGCGGCTAATGTCCAAATATAATACGGGTACGGTACATCGGCCGGCCCATCTAATGGCTTCCATTACGTTGCTCGCCACCTGCGGTAATGGTTCAGAAATATTTAATTGATGAGAGCTCCACTGGTATCCCGATTCACATTTTTCATCCATTTATAGTATAGTAGTATTTACGTCTGCTTTGTACATTTTTTACACATGGGAGATGAATACCATGCAATCATTTTTCAACCCTGGACCCCAGTATACATAAGACGTAACGTTAAAAGTTGTCTTATACTGCGTTGTGTTTAAACATCTATGCAACGAACTTACCATCTATGTTTCCACCCTTAAAATGAAAAAAGAGGTCATATTCGCTTCATCCACACATGTGTCTAGACTGTGTAAAAGTTTGGCTCCATAACGCTATTTCTGTGTTCAGTCTACAAGATCTAGAAACGGTACATACAACAATGCGCTTATTTAATTATTAAAAATATAATAGTATTTATCACTTAACTTACAATGATTATGTATCGTAGTATTGGACCAGTTCTAAATAGTCGTATTTGTATATTATTAAACGTATGCATCATTAGCGTTTTGTACTGAGATAAACAATTTGAAGAAAGGAAATTATTAGGCTTGCACACTTTGTAAAGAGTTCCTGCCTGCAATCTACACCAAACAAAATATTTAAAAAAAAACACAGATTGTCATTATTTCTACTCTTATAGTCTACTATCAAAGATCTTAATGTTCAAGTTATTGTATTTTTACCAAACTTATTTCTGTAATTAATAAAAACTAAACTAAATATAGGCTACATTCGATAAAAGTCTTAGTCGATAGAAAAGTAATTTATTAACGATTATAACAAAAACGATTGATTGCTTGTTAAAATAATTACAAATTAATCTAAATTGACAAAGCTGGTTTGATTAATTTCTGGTTATGCGGTTGGAAAATAGATTCCAGTTATACCTGTTTTAACCGATGTTAATCAATTTCTGGAACCACATCATTATAATAACCTTTTTTTATTGAAAAACTAACAAAACAAAATTTTAAACTTATCCATTAAAGCTGAAGTGTACAATGGAGTTGAATGACATATTCCATCTATCGATCAATCGATTCGGAGCCATCTAGATCCAGCAGGTACCTTCTTTAGATTGTTACTCCATTTGGTAGGAAGTTTTTTATGCTCTTTTTGCCAAACGTGGTCGCCATTTGAGAACCATTTTTCTCCAATGGTTACCGACTCTTCAAACGTAGCATATGGGCACTGAAAAGAAGAAGTGCTTGTCAGGAATGTCATAATGGAGATTGTGGAAAGTTAAATACACCTTTCAATTAATATCCTAAAAAAACCTTAAACCAGGAATGTTACAGCGGCGACGAGATGAAATAAACTCATGTATGTACGTGTTTGTCTTAGTTTTATAGATAACAATAATGTCGATCAGAAAATTAATTGAATTTAATGTTGATGGGAACATGGTCATCATACATCGTTCAATAAAACGGAGGAAGTAATGAAACTGCCTACATTAATTGCCATGATGGGGGACGACTTACATGAACTTTTGGGAAACTTGGCCAGCTTACTAAGCCGGCTGACCTAACTTTCAAAAACGCAAATGAGTTAATGAGTCAACATGCACAACCGGCTGCGGTCGCCTTGGCGGAGCGATACTATTTTAGACAGAGGTGGCGAAAGTATATTGACCTACGTAGCAGAATTAAAACGGCTATTAAAATAGGATAGGAGGATATGAGATATCAGTTTATTTTTGGACTCTATAGTGGTAGCGCTTCTTTGTTACTACGTTTAGCAAAACTGTCAAACCTGCGACGAAATAAGAACCTGCGAAACGAAACGCGGCTGTGAAGGAACAAGCGAAGCCGTCAACAAATATAGTCAGCCATGTACGGATTACTTGACGTCAATAATAGAATCATGTGTGGCCTTGCGGAGCGGGGAACTATTATTTTGCGAACTGTAGGTTCTGCAAATTTGTGTGCAGTAAGTGTAACCAAGTGGGCCCTTTGCGACGAGCATGCCCGGCGTCGGATATTTTATACAGCCTCATGTGGAGCGAAGTAAGCGGACACGCCCGGCACGTCAGCGGCACGTGAAGGTCTTCATTTCGGTAGTGTCGATCGTAATGTAAGCGAAGAGTATGGCGGTGATATCGAAGAAGCTCTATGTGTATGTGATCGGGCCAGATGCCCCCACCCACGTCCCCACGTCGGATTCGAGCTGTGCGGATGTCCTGGACATAGTTCTCCACAAGGATCTGCCGTGTCCGGTCCATGTGGAGGTGCTGTAAGACCTGGACACACAGCATCTCCCCATAATGGTCACGTTTGGCCTGGGGGCAGAATGCGTTTTAATTCCGCGAGTGCGCCGCAGGATGGATTGGGAGTGTTTTCAGCGACGTCTAAAAGCGGTTAAATACCATCTGCCGCTTAACACGCCCGAGGGAGTGGAGGCCGCCGCCAAGGTGTTTACCACTGCAGTGCAATCTGCAAATGAGGCGGCCACCACTCAGAACCGGGTAGAGCCGAAGCGCGCTGAAACGCTCCCCGTCCGCTGCGGAATATGATTTTAGAGAAGCGCCGCCTGCGCAAGCATTGGGCGCAAACGCGCTGTCCCCGGGTCAAACGAGACCTAAATGCGTTGGCCGAGAGGTTGACTGGCAAGGTGAGGGAGTACCGAGGAGCCAACTGGGAGACACGCATCGACCAGGCTGGCGAATCGGCCACTTCACTCCACCATCTCGCCAGGCAGCTATCCCGAGCCAAGGTGCCCGTTTGCCCGCTCGTTAATCGGGCGAATGAACGGGTATACTCTGCGCAGAACAGAGCGGAGATTCTTGGGGAGTACTTGGAGGGGGTTTTTGTACCCCACCCCGGCGCGCCAGCCGTCCGCGTGCACCACGAGCACGTCGGGAAGTGCGTACAGGACTTCATCGATGGCCCGACACCGTCACTCGAGGGAGTGCGATTTATCGCCCCCTCTGAGACGCGGAAGGTGGCCTTGCGTCTACCAAAGCTTAAGGCCCCAGGCATAGATGGAGTTACCAACCTGGCGTTAAGTATGCTGCCCAGAGGAGCCATGGTCGCTTTGACCCGGCTCTTCAACGGTATTCTCCGCACGGGCACCTTCCCGAACATCTGAAAGTTAGGGAAGGTCGTAGTTCTCCCAAAGCCGGGTAAAGACCGTCGTTACCCGGCCAGCTACCGACCCATCACGTTGCTGCCGACACTGGCGAAGCTTTTTGAGCGGCTGGTGCTGAGATGCATAGTGCCGTCACTTAATATAAGGGACGAGCAGTATGAGTTTCGGGCCGGCCGCTCGCTTACGCTTCAGCTGACGCGGGTGATCCAGCATATTTGTAATGAACTCAATTCCGGGCGGCACACGGTCGGAGTCTTCCTAGATGTTGAGAAGGCTTTCGACCGTGTGTGGCATGTTGGGCTCATTTACAAATTGTTGGACTCATCCGTGCCAGCTATGCTGGTTACGCTGCTAGCGTCATTCATCGATGGGCGGTCGTTCTTAGTGTCAGTTGAAAAAGCGACCTCAGACCCTCGCCCAATATGTGCGGGAGTACCACAGGGGAGCTGCTTGTCGCCAGCGCTGTACGCGCTGTACACCAACGACATCCCAACTCTTGAGGGAAACCTTCAAGAGTAGGAACGCGATGCGGTGCTCGCGTTGTACGCGGACGACAGCGCGTATTTCCTATCGTTCCATAAGGCTGAGCTACCGATATCGCGGATGCAGCGCTTGCTGGACCTTCTGCCTACTTGGTTGGACAAATGGAGGATAGCCGTCAATGTCGGTAAGACGGTCCCCGTTCTGGTAACCAAGTCACGTAAGCTGATGGCGCCGCTTCGCTTCCGTGGCCGGGAGGTGGTGTGGCAGCCAACCGGTAAATACCTAGGATGCATCATCGATAGCACGATGCGGATGGTACAACATTGTAACCACGTCTTAGAACAGGCGCGTGCCACTCGTGCTATGCTCCGACCGGTGCTGTCAGGCTTCCACTTAGGACAAAACTAATGGTGTACTACATCTACGTTCGGTCACGGTTGACTTACGCGGCACCAGCATGGTACGCGTTGGTATAAAGGTTCCATCGAAAGCGTCTGCAGGCGCAGCAAAATCTGGCTCTTCGTGCGATCACGGGGGCGGGACGGTACGTCCGGAACGACGTGTTGGCGCGTGACCTCAAGGTGGTGACGATAGAGGAATTTTTGGCCCGTTTGGCAAGGTCGATGTTCGACCGCGCAGATAACGGGCCACACGAACCTCTAAAAGGGATCGCGCCGCTTCACGCTCGACCTCCGGACGGCTACCCGCTTCCGCGGGAGCTTTTAGGGCGAGATTAGCTCCCCGCCCATCTAGGGAGCTGTTGGCTGCGACCTGGCGAGCCTTACGGAATAGGATTCCCCGCTAAACAGCGGGGTCCCCCCCCTCCACCGGGAGACTCTCGTTCTCCCGAGTCCACGCCCGGGTAAAAGGGTGACCCCTGAGACCCGTAATTCCCCGTCACAGGCCAATAAGGGCAGTGGCAGGATGAGTCTGTGTTGTTGTTGTTGTTGATATCGAAGAGAAGCTTTTCACTTCATATGTTAGTTGTCTTAATCACTACCAAGCGATGAGTTAGCCGATAAACGAAGACAACGTCACTGTTAAAATGGAAATACATCGAGTAAGGTAATTTCTTTTGTAAGCAAAGCCACATACGACCAATACTTTAAACATTTAGAGATAATAAAGGATAACACTGTTTTTAAGTTTTATCATGGGTCAAAGATTAAACATTAAGATTTCCTTGGGGGAGGCCTATGCCCAGCAGTGGGCGTTGTCCGGCTGAGATGATGATAAAAGATTAAACCATTCGAAAGCCACTTGCCAAAAGTAATTGGAATCACTGAGAAGGGTTAGGAAGGCAGTGGATGGCGGAATTAGCGAAAGATATTTCAACACTATGTTTTAATATGAAATGATGAAGTTTTTAATTTGTTAATGTGCTCTTTAAGAGCGGATTGGGTCTGTACACGTGAGGACGCAAGAAACTTCGGTAAAGAAAGGGTGAGACACCGATGTTTCAAGGTGCGCGGCCGCTGCCATATGCGTTGCACGATCATTTTGATATTGAGTTTGACGCTGTGCTGCGGGACGGCGTCATCGAACCCGTCGACTGCTCCGACTCGGCCTCTTCACTGGTACCGACGGCTCACTAAGAATTTGTGCTGATTATAAAGCTACCTTAAGCTCGTATTTATTGGTTGATCGTTACCCTCTTCCTGAAATAGAAGAGATTTTAGTTAATTTAAACGGTGGTAGAAATTTTAGTAAAATAAACTTACCTTTATAATCAGATTCAACTCGACGACTCCAAACGTTACACAGTTCTGATACACACAGAGGTTTATTTAGGTATAATCGTTTAGTATTCAGTTTATCATCCAACGTGAGTGTATTCCAATGTATTATGAGAAACTTACTAGGAAATATTCATAATGTTCAAGTATTTTTGGATGATGTAATCAAAAATGGAGCAATGCAGGCACTAGAGTTCGTATTCATTTATATATATATATATATATTTATCATTTATATATATATTTACTGACTCATGATCTTAAATTAAAGAAAATTAAATGCGTGTTATTTGCCACGGAGGTTACATATCTTGGATACGTAGCATCTGAGGACGATATTAAGTCGGATAAGTTGAAGGCGAATGCTATTCTAGAAACAACCAAGGAATGTTTTGGATTTTTAGACACTGTAATTTTTTTTCGGTAAATTCAATAAAAATTTAAATGCACTTTCATCAGTTTTATATAACTTATTACGTATGGGGGTCATTATGAGGGCGATTCGAAGTGGTGGTCTGAGTGTGATATGATTTTCGAATACGTTAAAAAGTTAGTTAAGTGTTTTAATGAACTAAAGTGTGTGTGTGTTGTGAGCTACAACCCGGGAAAGTGGTTGATAGTGGCTTGCGATGCCAGTGCGCTGGGGTGGGTGCCGTGCTCCCAGGAAGCACCGGGCGGCGGCGAACGGCCGGTCGCGCACACTGAATAGCGCGGAAATTAATTATTTCCAGATTCATTAATAGGCTTTCACGATAATATGTTGGCCCGATTTACGGAAAGACATCTTTGATTGTAGGCGATGCAATGTCCAAATGGTTAAAAAAAATTCATCTTTCTAGTACGGCTGCAGGTTCTACGATAGAAAAGTTAGGTGAAAAGTTAGTTAGGTGCCAGGTGGGAAATACATAAACAGGTTGTTAGTAACAATAGGCCGCCATTCACAAATAGGGAATTTCAAACTTTTTTATCTGCTGACGAAGTAGAACTAATCTTTAAGATTTCTTATTGTTGTGCTTCTAACAGTGCAGCGGAAAATGCGGTAGAAATTATTAAAAATGTTATGAGGCAAGCGACTTTTGAAAAGTCGAATATTCAACAATCAACTAATAAGTTTTTACATATTATCGGAATATCGAACGTTGTTAAACCGGAGAAAGCCCTGCTATGATATTAATGAGTAGACGATTGCGTACACATTTAAAACCAGACATAAAGTCTAACCTAAAGTAGTAAAAAGTCAAAAGCGCAAGAATGACGCTGCGGGAGGTTCGGATAGAGATTTTCAAACAGAGAAAGAAATGGCCACCTGGAAAGTAATGGAGTCTTTAGGGATGACTGATTATAAAATAGCTGATTCGAGCTGAACCCAAATTCATAGACATGTCGACAAACTAATACGTAGAAATAAAAATCTTATGGCATGTCCAATAAATACCAAAAATCAGTCGGAATCGTTTGCGTTACCGTCGACGGCATGCGAGCCGGGGAGGTCCGTCAGCCATGGTTTTGGCAGGAGGAGAGATAGATGACTAGCAATTCTCTACGCCGCCAAATGAGCAGTCTCATACAGAATCCTCGCATTCTGTCACTCTTGTACCTATTCAATCTCGTCCAATACAAAGATGCCGCTTCTTTATACCACCTCGTTACAAGGACAAATTGTATTGTTTGTTTACTTTATTTAATATGAACAATGGAAAAGTTTTATTTTATTAGTGTTAGTTTATTTAAAAATTTATGGAAATGTTGTGTAAGGGATTGTAGCCAATAAGAAGAAGTGCTTCTCAGGAATGTCATGATGAAGATTGTCCTATTATTATGTGCTGATAAGATAAACGCCATTTAATTCCTTAAATAAGCCCTAAACCAAGAATATTACACAAACTATGTAGCCAGCACATTACCATATCAACCGACTGAGTGAAATATATAATTTAACAAAAATATTAATTATAGATCTTTGAATGATTTAGAAAAAGGAGTAAAATGTGTTATTGGTATAAAAGCAACAAACGAGCACTTATTCCAACTAATTTTTACAGGTTTCTGTGTAACCTGCAGACATCTTTTAAACAACACACAGTTCTATACATCAGTACTTCGGTGACCGACCTCAAAGAGAGCTGGAAGACGGGCCATCAGATAAGTGCTCCCATGAACGTCGGCAATAGCTATGGCACGGATATGTTGCCGGCCAGGAAGCGAGAAACCTACTTTGTAAGTAGATTTACTATCGTTTCAGGATCCTGCAACCACAATACGAGAATCGCATTTCACGATTAATTTTGGAAGTACAAAGCTAGGGAGGTAAAAAAATCTAGCATAACCTAAATTTGTGTAATAAGAGGGTTAGTCCACCTTTGTCTAATCTGATATCTACTTCTTCGTTTGCAGTGAATCCTGTAAACCAATGCGGACCAACCTGTGTCATATAACGATATTGTAACACACAGCTGCTATAAAAACAACCCACAAAGACATTAGACAAATCAGAATTATCAATTGGTAATACTAATACTACCCAAGGCGCAACGTTGTGGGAACCTCAGATAGGTAGGCAAGAACATAACCTCAATTCATTTGCGACCCATTGGGGTTCAAAGAACAAACCTCGCGAATTAAAAGGCATATAATCCAATAAGCTTCTCCAATGCGAATTTATGAAAAAGTATCGAATGTTCTAGACATAGTTGAAAGACTTTTAGTTGATAATAACAAGTTAGCAAATTTTTTATAGAACTATTTACTATTAAGTAATTTTGCCTACGAATCGAGCCAAATCAAATGAACTATCGCTCACAGTTTCACTGACAGACAATTTAAACGCAATACACACTCCTTCTTCATTATTCAAGTTGTTATTTCAAATGGAAATCAAAATGTTCATTCCTTATTCCTCGGTCGCTCCTTAGCAAGAAATCAAATCAACGCAAGAAACGCTCGCTAATTACGCAAACGTAGATATGTTTATACAATTTGCGTCAAGCTATATCTTCAGACACGACACAGTGTTATATTAATAATATAATTTACATGAATTATCTACTATCATTCTATTTTTCATGTTTAAGTAGCACCGTTAGTTGCAGAAAGAAAGTTAAGTGTTAGGTACATCAACTCTCGGTTGCAACCTAAACTCCCCCACTCATGGTGCATCTTGGTTAAATAACAGATGATGCAACAAACGCAGATTCTTTTGACAGAGGTCGCTGGGTTTCTACCACTCTGTTTAATCTCAAAGGTACTCGTACCCGGTTGTAAGAATCCTTCCTGGCGACTACTCCCCTCTTTCTAGAAGGAAACAGTGATGAGTGTGACACATTTCACGGTCAATTCTAATAAAAAGATGTTTTGAAAATAATAAACTGATTAAAAAAAAACCTACATAATTGTACTAAGAAGCGAAAATAAATTTAAATGAAATATTATTATATGCACTACATACTTGGTAGATACGCTAGGTTCAGTCCCGTATTTCGCATTTTATTACAGTTTTATTACAGCAAATTAAATATACCATAGCAATTATTTAGATACATAGCATAGAAACGTCTTCTATTTTGAAGTCGCTTGAAAAAACGGTTGACACAAACCAAGCAGGTAAAGTTATAGTATAGTTATATAGACGTTATTTCATTTATGGTTAATTGGACTTCTAATACCACCTTAAAGTAATTTGAGATGCGTCATCATTGGACAAGTCTAGGTCAAGACTCATCGATGCGACATCATTAACATTATATTATAAACTGTTTTGGTACAAGACAAAAAAAAATATGTTTTGCAATAATTTCCGAGTAATAGTTTGGCAAAGCATAAATATTGTAAATAGTAATCGGTTACTTATAAAGTTGAATATTTTATCGATTCTTATACATTTGTTATTATTGTTACGCGTCAAGTTCGTAAAATGCCACAATAGGTCCGCGGAGAATTTATTTCACTCCCACAGTGTCAGTCGCACTCGTAGATTGCAGGTCGATTTCGCTTCGCAGGGAGAGAACTCTTCGCGTCTGAAATTCGGAAACCGAATGCTCTATGGGCGACCCTGCCCGCTATTTATATCGATTTCCGGGCCTTCCATTTTTTTTTACACCTTTCGTAGAAAGTCAATAATAATCCCCGGAAATCGACATAACATTAGCGGGTCAGGTAAACATGCCATAATCGCTCATGCATGCCATATTCGCCCCTTTAGCCAAGGCCTACGGGCGAGAGTGGCTTGATGTGTCCCAGGTAGTTTTTATTATTATCTAAGGCTTTTTTATTGCCTCTATTGTTTGGGGCCGACCCTTCCAGAAACTTCGTAACATTATTATAAATAATTAGTACTTCTGGAAGTCGATGACAAATCAGGTCAAAGATTCCACTCCATTACATTAATTCCTCCATTACAATAGTTAAATACGAATACAGAGACGTATTCCTTGTATAGTAAATATGAAGCCTTTTACGTAACCAATTACGCACCTAAGATTTCGATGACAATCGAAACGGTAATTTAGGTATGAATTGACTACTTCTACGGTTTTCACCAATGAATACTGCATTTAATGTTGATTAATTATTAATTCAAATTCATCTTTCCATCTTGATTTTAGTTCCAGGGCAATTTTCATTTGTTGTTAGTTTGAAAAATTTGAACCAATTATTTTTTCTTTACTTACCTTCATTTTGAAAGAACGAAACACCAATTTGAAGGTAATTACGCTATTGATCAAGTTACAGTAAATTTAACCTTCATTAACTAATTTTAATTAATACTAAAAAACCTCCATAATATAGTAAAAAACCAAATAAAAAATTTACAATTACACTATAATCAAATCTACACAAGCCCATCCATCGAAAAGGTTCAACGCTCTGCGCTTCCACCAATTTTCAGTGTTGTCCTGCATAGTGGCAACTCGGACGGCCGTTTGCATATAGCAGCCACAATATAAAAAATCATGTTTGCATATATCGAGATTTTCTACATTTCTACGAAGTATTTAAAGCATCGTGGAACAAATATTTTGTCAACAATAATTCCGAATATTTATCGGTGAATACGGGTATTTTATTTTCTACGGATATGAATAGTTTATTATTTTCATTTAAAAAAGGTAATGATTGCCTTGTGGTATAAAAAATATCCTGTATGGTTTTCGAACGATTTTATTACCATCTTACGGGTAAAGCTTAAATATCGAAACAAACTACGAAAATTTAACAATAATCCTTTAGATCAGTTATCGTTCGAGCTGGCAAAAAAACGATCAGAACACTGATTGACGAAGTGCTAATAACTTATATACTAGCCGTCTGGAATAAAATTTACGATCCAATCCAAAACTCTTTTGGAGTTTCATTAAAAACAAAAAAAGGATCATAGCCATTACCCCGTGCAAATGTCCCTGGGTGACAGCACAGCGTCCAATTAACACGATATCTGCAACTTTTTTGCTCAGAAATTTTCTGCTAGTTACACTGACAACATCACTCAGCATCATTCTCATGAACATATCTGTCCTGGTGCCATGATGACGAATGTTTACTTGGCCTCTATTAAGTTTAAAGACGATCAAGTGTTGAAGGTATTAATAAGACTCAACTTATATAAAGGTGCAGTAATGGACGGAATTCCGTCCGTATTCGTATCCAAATGTGCAACTGTACTGGTGCACCCTCTAACTCTCATTTACAATAAGTCTATAAGTTCTGGAATTTTTTTGTTTCTATGGTGCTCGATCGCCGCTCATCTGTCGACACGATTTACACCGACTTCAGCAAGACGTTTGATCTAATTAACCATAAAGTATTAGTTAAAAAGCTATCCACCTACGATATTGGTTAACCCTTGCTTAGTTTGTGTGCATTGTACCTGTCGAACAGAACTTCCACGATTGTTGTCAATGGATACTCATCACAACCTTTTCCATCACACCCAGGTGTGCTCCAGAGATCACATTTAGGCCTCATTCTTTTTAATATCTTTATTAATGATATCGGGAGCTGTTTCCGTCATTCTGAGCACTATTCATTTGTGGATGACCTAAAATTCTTCAGGATAGCGGACTCTCCATCGGATGCTGTGTTGTTGCAGGGGGACTTAAACCGCCTTGTGTCATGGAGTAAACATTTTCAATCAAATTCTCCCGCAAAATACTTGGGGATCATTAGCACTATAAAATTAATGACAATATCTTAGTCATGGTAGAAACCATTAGAGATTTAGGTGTAATGCTGAACAGCAAGTTACGGCTAAGCAATCATACCGATCTTATATGTTCTAAAGCATTTAAGAATCTTGGATTTATTTTCCGGAACAGTAAAGATTTTAAATCTCCTGATACTAAAATAACATTGTTTAATTCCCTTGTGCGTAGCGGGTTAGAATACTGTAGTGTCGCTTGGAACCCGCTGTACGACATTTACGTTTAAAGAATTGAAGGTGTCCAGAAAAGATTTTAATGGCATCTAACCTACTCGCTTAAGGTGGCCAATAAAGTCAAGTCGTACGAGAATAGAATCGCCTTCTTTAAAATGCAATCCCTGGTGAATCAAAAATGCATGCTTGATATCGTGTTTGTTTATAAGATTGTCAATGGCTATTTAGACGTCCCCGAACTACTCTCATCGTTGAATCTTTCGATACCTTATCAGCCGCCAAGGAAATCTCGGCCTCTTATATTTTAAGTGGTTCGATATTTAAATCAAATTTAGGCAAAAACGCTCCTTTCAACAGGTTTATAACAGAATTCAACGAAGCTGCAAAAACTGATCAGATAGACCTATTCTAAGACAACATCTACAAACTTAAAAATTAAAATCTGAATAATAACCTAATTTTGTAATTCAATTGTTACCTATTTACCTAATGTTATTTTATATACATTTTTTTAACTTCGATTTACTTTCTAATTATTAATAAATATTTATAACACTTTAAAACTCTAAAATTAACATTATATTTAAATATTCAGACTAATGACATTTTCTAATTTTTAATCATCACATTTGTATCGATTCGATTTAGTGTTATTTTTAAAATTCATAATTATTTTGAATATATGCATCTATTCTAAAATTATGATTAAATATAGTTTTTCTTAATTTAATTAATTAATTAATTTATATTAATGTAATGTACTCTGCTAATGGAATCTAATGTGCTCTTTATCAATATTATCCTTTTGCATGTTGTTGTCACCTATAATTGTGCTGGCACTTAAATGTGTTACCGTCAATTACGATATTTTATGTAGCAATAGTGTACAGTATATTGGTGATTCAATAAAATAAATAAGACTACTAAGTTCTAAGTGCCATATTATTTTTTCCTGTCTAATTACTAAGACACGGGATCGAGGCAAGTATGTACTTATGAGTAATACCCGTGCCGCCTCACTTCAACTTCAAGTATAAGGGAGGAGCTTAAATATGTCGTACTGTTAGACCCAAAGTACAAGTAAGTATTAGATAATAGAGAGGTTAAACTAACAGTAAAACATACCTATTATTTTTCCTGAAGATATCTATATTTAATCTATAATTATATCTTGCTTACTTTAAGATCCAGATTGTCGTTGTTCGCCTTTAAAGTTGCTAGTTGGTTGTTTCCTATTTTTTGAGGAACAGTAGCGACAAAGCATTTTCTTATTTGATGGTTTACCTGCACCAACAGGAAAATTGCCGGCATCATAATTTGGTTTGCCACGATACTGCTAGGTGCTAGAAGTTGGTTGCTGTACGGTACTTCTAGTTTGAAGTATTGTTTGAGTTAATATCTTTGTGTGCATAACGTGCAATGATTCAATCCGTTTGTTCTGTTAACCGAGTGTTAGGTATAATCAACCCCGCCCCATATTTTGTGAACGTTAAGTGTTAGGGGAGTCGTTATAAAACAAAAAAATCGCACTAAGTGGTATTCTATGCAAAACGGTATTATAATATTCATCTAGTATTTGTTTAAGGAATTGTTCACGGCAAGAACTTATTAAATCGATTCTTCTCCCACAAATGATTTATAAAATATCATCAGCAGTTTTGATATATTATCCTGACTGCTTCTTAAATAATTCTTCAATTATAATTTTTGATAAAGTAATGGAAGTGAGAGTAGATTTGTTTAAATTTGACCAATCTACTGGATTTTATAATACTGTGTGCAACTACTCTTTTGTGCTAGCACAGTATTAGATAAAGCAGAAAACGATCGTTCCAGTATATGTACAATACAAAACGATTTTGTTCTGGTAAAATTTGTGTTCATATTAAGCTCACCAAAACCGGAGGTAGTTAATTTAAATAATTATAAAAATTTGTTTTAGGTTTCAGCAAAACATTCAATTCCAGTTGTGACAATGAAACTGTTGTAAATATAACAACAATTTAATTTAAAAACCAACTAGCATATTTACACTGGAATTAAGCAAGCCTCCGGATAATCCTATAAAATATTTGTGGTCGCGCTAGTCTACGAAAGTTACCTATGTACCTTAAGTTATCTGTGGTCTGTAGTAGTCTGTGCAATGTGTTGAACTGAATTGACTGATCTGATTGTGATGTTTACTGAATTATCTGAAGCATACCGCCCACATAAAATTCCCGTTAGAAATAGAAGAATCACATAATAAATATATTAAAACGTCTCATTTCATCATCTCTCAAATTTGGTTCACTATTACACGAAAATGTCTCATCAAACCGGGATACAAGGTCAGTACAACAGTGTATTTACACTTTTATCAATAGAATCGTTTTTATTGGAATACCATTAATCGAGAGCTTAATATGTATTGAAAAATACAATCCACACGTTTCGATTTCGTAACTTAAGGGAAGTGTAATCAATTATTCCTTCACGTCATGTCCATAAAATTAAATTTATTACACAAACATAGAGTATTGTTATTAATATTTAAATAAATATAATTAGCAGTGGCAGTAAAATATCTACTCTATGCAATAGTGTTCTTAGCCATGACTGTGCCATAGTTTTAACTTATACCTTTAAAGAGCATCTCATTTATATACTGTAACAGTATATATACTATGTATAAATACATATTATACTTAAGAAATTGATCACACACTTACACCCCTTTATAAAGAGTCCCTTTGTTGTGCTGTTATGGACATAAATTAATATAACATCTCAAACACACATGACCTAAGAACTGACATTTATCTGGCACATACATCTCTGCCCTGGCTGGAAATCAACCTGAGACCTCCAGCTCGACAGGCAGGGTCACTACCAACTGATAATGGGATCATTCCAACATATTATATACCTAAAGTATTTTTTTTTATCTTACATTGAAGATGTAAGATATTATATACTCACAAAAGTTTTGCTAACAGTATACAAAAATACCTAAGGTATTTAATAACTTTATATTCAAACATAATTGTTTTCTTCCAGCTAATTCAGAATTGAAAAAAATCTTTGGTAAATGTAGAGATGGCAAAATAAGAGTCTTAAAAGTCAGTATTGAAAATGGTAAGTTTTATATTGCTTGTTATTATTACAACGCTATAAATTTAATTATTTGGATGTAAGAATTATAAATATCTGGTAGTTTATTAAATTGTTATAATTATTAAATTACAATAATTAATATTTTACTCATAATTTACACGATAGACAACACAATCCATAGTTATAACATAGTTATCCAACAAACAATTTTATTGGTGGTCATCTACCACAAACATTTTCATTTTATTTTCTTGGGGTGCAGTTCTTATGTCTCCCGTTAGTTAGAAAATAAAGATACTGAAATAGTAAATGCTGAAAATTAAGGTTCTGAAAAAACAAACTTTTTACATGATCTTCTAAGTAAAATTTATGGAATTAATATTTCAGAACAATTAACTGTCGCCAAATATCAACCTGTTAAAGGGACATGGGAACAAGATTTTGACAAATATGTACCACCTATGATTGTTGAGGATATGCCTTGTTATATACTTTATAGGTAAGTCAATATTAGTATCATCTTTCGCTAGACATTATATATAAATTTTCATTATATGTATATGAACACTCCATGCCTTTTAAAATGTTTAACTCACATTGCTTTCATGTATGCTGTATGGAAAGAAACTATAAAGGTCAAGTATTTTAAAATAAACTCACACCTGATAACACGGTTATCTATTTGGTGTCTATTTTAATTTTATATTAAAAAATATTAAGTTAAGGAGATATGGTACTGTTATTATTATAAATAAATATAAAGATTATAAAGACTCAACCTCTAATTCAGTGAAGTGTATTTATTACTTTATTCTATATAGGTTAGTCAAGAAAACAATATATAATTATTATGTATTATATAGAATATTATTATTCATTATAAAGTACCTTTTAACACAAAACTATTGTTGGTGATCTGATTCACTGGACTTATTATTATTGAATCATAATATCTTTGTAACCCAACATCCCAGGAAAACAAATATATCCACTGTGAGATAAGCAGTACCTTGGGTACTACCCATATGCTATTACCATATTTTTGAAGTGTAGAGTATACGTAAATAAATTTAAGGTTTTTAAAATAAATTAAATATTGTTTGAAATTATTTCATCATAATATATTATAAACTTTATAAATATTTCAATACTTCTTACATTATTAAAAATATAAACATTCATAGGTTTGACTCAACAAACTCCCTCGGTCACGAATGGCTCTTACTGAGCTGGTCACCGGACGTTGCAGCGGTCAGGCATAAAATGTTATATGCATCAACTAAAGCCACACTAAAACAGGAATTTGGTTCTGCTCATATCAAGGATGAGATGCATGCTACTGCTAAGGTAAACTCAAAATCATATATTTACCTGTGTGTACAGTTATGAACTGCATTGTTTTTTACAACCATTTCAAAAATAACAGAAAAGGAACATCGAAAGTAACTCCTCTATAAGTACGTCTTTTAAAACAATTTTTATGAGTGTGTGTGTTTAATCAAAATTCGATGTAACCCAATATGACAAATACAGTGAGAAGTATTGTACATTGATTACAGATATATTTTGTTACTCTTAATTGAGTGGGACAGAAAGAATTCAAGAGAGATAACTGATTTACAACTATTAACAAAAGTAGTACCATAATCCTCTTTGTTTGAACTTGTATGGGTTATAAACATAAAATGTAATGAAGATTAGAAATGTAATAAATAGTTATAAAAATAATAATACCGTTTTATTAGGAAATACAAGTATATAAGTAAACTTAAGAAGCAAAATTTAACCTAAATACAAAATTTGATTAAATCCTTTGAGTCGTTTCCAAGATACGGGAAATAAATATACAAATAATTGAATTGCTCATTTAAATGTTTTGTAACGTATTTATTAATAATGACCAACAATATCTTAGAAGCAAATAAACTACTCACCCATCTGGCTAACCTAACCTAACCTAACCTAACCTAAATACAAAATTTGATTAAATCCTTTGAGTCGTTTCCAAGATACGGGAAATAAATATACAAATAATTGAATTGCTCATTTAAATGTTTTGTAACGTATTTATTAATAATGACCAACAATATCTTAGAAGCAAATAAACTACTCACCCATCTGGCTAAAATCGCCTATTAAGTGGTTAGAATTTTGACTGTCGACAATTAAGAAATTACAAAATTTAAGTTATATAGTTGCCGTCACGTATAAAAAGCGCTGAGCGACAGTGGTGGGGACGCTCTGCGCATGGTTATACCTAATAAGGTGCTAAGTACGAGGTTGTTGCTTCTCTAAATACTATAAACCAGTCGCTATTCGTGTCATTCTGTCTGTTTGTTTGCTTAGTTCTGCTAAACTACCCGACAAAGTTTCATGCGGTTTTCTCTTTCATTTAGAATTTCTTTCCGACAGGTTTATAAACATAATACATTCTAATATAATTTATAAATTGTAGAGAAAAATCGATGTCTTGGGATTAAGTCGTAAAAAAATCGATTATCGGGCGTACTTATACATCATATACCATTTTCCTTTATTTTCTATGTAAAACAATAATGCAAACAATTTTTGTACGCGATTGTATTTTTGGGCGCAAACGAAACATTAACTTAGCGTAGGGAAAGTGGACTATGAGTCGACTGACGGACTGTAACAAACCAATAGCACGACGGCATATTGGACGGCCGCAGGGGGAATACCCTCGCCGCGCCTCTCCTCGTACCACCAATTGGGACGATAAATCGCTCACTGCGCAGGTATTTCGCCAGCGCTCTATAGCGCATATAAAAATATGCCGCCACCTATTCCTTTCTGTTTGATGGGCAAGGTCACTAAATGACTAGTTTAAAATAAAAAAGAAACAATGAGCTACTAATATTGTTTATGGTGTATCCATACAAATTGATTTTGTGTTATTTAAGAACATTTAACATCAATAATAAAAGGTGACTTCTATATTTTCCAGGATGAAGTGTCTCTTAAGGGCTATAAAGCGCACTTGTGCGGTATTAATGCTCCGGCGCCACTCACAGACAGAGAAGAAGCCCTGAAAGAGTTACAGCAAACTGAACACGAACCAAACTATGGTACAGATTCTAGGTAGAATTATTATTCTTTTAATCGTAATAGCTTACAAAATAACAGACAAACAATGTGATCGTCTATTTACGTCACTAACCCGTTGTCCATGTACATCAGTAACAGTAACACCAACGGCGTCGACAATACGTTGCCAGTAACTAGAACAAATCTGCTTATTAAATTAATCGCTGCATCCAAAACAGGTTTGTACACCAGAGATAGATAAAGCATCTTCACTACTGTGCATGAAGAATAGATAAGATTAAATCATTCCTTACTTATGTGGAAGAGGTACAAGAGTCCAATTTTACTATTCCGTTTATAATTATAATAAATGTCTATCATCTATATCAGGTAAAAACAATATTTACCTTTTATAACTTTATTAATAACAGCTTTGGACAAATAAAAATGAACATGCATCAAATCAAAAGCACCTATGTTTGCAAAAACTATTATCATAATCATAAGCTAAGATGAATCACTATTGATTATTAAAAATATTATACGTTTCATAATTTTGTAATCAGGTAATTTGTCATAGTCTGTGTTGCCACCTGCCTTTGATGTGGAAGTCTTCAAGAGGAGATTAAATAGGATTTTATAAATTAATGCGTTCAACGTCTTAGACTTCGTCACCACTTACCATCAGGTTGATTGTCGTCAAGCTTCAACTTATTTACGTAAAAAAATAATGACTTTAAAATTAAGAATTCACCGTATACATTTTATTATTTAGTATCTGTATTACTGGCAACAGATCCCACTATCGGAAGTGTTCTCACCAGTCTGTTTAGCCACCGCCACAATCCATTCAATCGAATTTTAAATTAGGAATACAATATAACTGTCGTGGATACCGGTATCCTTAGTACTGTAGTAAGTAGTAGTTCTTTATCAATCTGAAATATGACTCGATAAAGCATAAATCTACTTTCCAGGAGTATATTTGTTAACAGAATACACAACGTATACCTATTTACTTATCATTCATATTGAACTTCATTTAAAGTGCCCTTTTAATACATAAATACAAAATAAAAAAAATACAAAAAAAAATCTATCTGGTATATTTTTTTATTTCTGTTCAATATTTTCAGACAATCAACAATGGGCGGAGTTGCGTTCCCAATCACTGAAACAGCGAGACAGGGTATAATTGATCTCCAACGTGGTTCCTATAATTATTTACAATTTAAAATTGGTTAGTGAAATCTTTAAATAATTTATTTTTTAACAAAGCTCATACTGCTGTATACATGGTTTTATATCATGGTTTTGCCATCCATTTATATTGCCATTCTCTATTTTTAAATCAAAATCTATAGATTTTCTTTAAAAAATTGCTTGAACAAAAGTACATACGAATATGAAACTAATTCGGCTTATTAGATTGTTTTTGAATAATTTCAGTTACGGATAATAGATGATTTACGACTTGAAAAAACAGTATTCTGTTTCTAAGTATTATGTGCTTTTAAAATCACAGAAAAAAACAATAACCTTAAATATTAAATATTAAAAAGTGTCTAAAATTGAGAACGACGCGGCTAATGTATCGGCTCGGCCAGCGTACCTATCCTATCATAACGTGTTTCATTTAGACTCTGCCCCTATCTGAAATTATTCGGGTATGGTTTCGGATATATTTTTATTTCGGGATCAGCGGACGACATTGCCCACTATTAATACCGATTCCGGCCCTGCCAGATCTTTACGCCTTTCGCGTCACTTCTCTCGGAAAATAATAGACTATGACGCAGGTAATATAGAAAGACATAAACCCCCTTTTACGCAAGAAATAAGCGAGAGCGTCGTTTGAAGTTCTCGAGGTTGTTCTTATCAGTACCTGGTTTTTATGGCCGCTATTGTTTCACGCCGAACCTTCGTAACAATATCATTAAATAATTATCAATATTGTCTGCCATTTTTGTTTGTGCAACAAGGGAACTAACTATTTAAAAATTTTAAATTGAAAAAGCACACTCTAGGGACAACGGCACAGCGCATTGTGTTTTCATAATTATAAGACTACGTTGAACAATTTTACAGATTTAGAAGAAGAAAAAATTCACCTTTCGAAAGCGGCTGTCATAACTCTTAGTGAGTTGCCAAGTCGAGTGCCAAGTGACCAGGCGAGATACCACCTGTACATCTTCCAGCATACGCATGAAGGAGATCATATGGAAAGCATCGGTAAATTCTTCCTTAGTAATATTTTTTGAAGTGAAACTTGTTTAGCAGCACTGAAAGTAAAAATTCAAGGTCGTGACACACGAGTTAAGGTGATGAACCCATAAGGTTTTTTTGTACCAATATCGTTGCATGGATGGTATTGCACTCCGATGAAGAACAATAATTATTTTCTGTTTTATATGAGAGAAAAAAATTCTCATACATTGGTTATCCAAGCGAGTGCGTGCTTAAATGCGCATTTGTGTTATGTGTTAGCTTACAGGTGACGTCTATTTCGATACAGTCCACGTATTTGTGAAAAACAATATTACTATTTTCATATAACTTTGATGAAAGTGGAGTCATTGTTTATACACTTAATTTTAATCCTTATCAAAATAAGTGAATAGTATAAGAATTTAACTGTCTAAACATTGAGAAGTTTCATTTCAAATATGCGCACATGGTGCACGCAACCGTTTTTTAAACATCAAGGATAGGTTTTTCAATGTCAATAGTCGATAACGAACAGACGGGTTACTTAATGGTAAATGATTGCTGCGATCCTGCACATCCATAATCCTAAAAAATTTAATTAAATACCTTACAATCAAGAACTTTATTAATAGGAAACAAAAAGAATGTTTATTTTATCAAGCGGTATATATAACTTCCAGTAGCATATAAATTATATTAAATTTACAGTGTTCATATATTCAATGCCTGGATACAGCTGCAGCATAAAAGAGAGGATGATGTATTCCAGTTGTAAAGGCCAATTCTTGGACATAATAGAAAAAATGGGTGTTGAGATAGCAAAACGGGTAAGAACTGTTATTTTTTGTAATATAATCATCCGAGGTTTAAGCTTTAATGTTCTTAATAGGAAGTAACAACAGAGCAAACAATACATGTTAAAGTAAGACAGAATATTTTACTAAGACTGATTTTTGTGGTGACACATCATGTAAAATTGTAATGTTTTGTAGAAAACTATTATTTTAAAACTTGTTAAACATTTTTTTTATTTAAACGCTAAGCTATAATTACCTTATTAAATCGATTTGAAGTTCTCCAGTTAGCTTAGAAGCGATATTGTTCTGTCACAACTAATCAAGCATGATGCTTTGCATCATAAACTTACATTATTTCGAGTGTGAGTGAAAGGTTGAATATTATAAATCAATAATATAGTTAAATTTCTACTACGATTCGTAGTATATATAAAATTAATGACGAATGTATAACTGTATATTTGACCAGTGTCCAATGAGATTAAAATCTTATGAAATGTTATTAATAATATGAATATATTCAATATGATATATGACTTATTTTACATATATTCAAATATTATCAGCTAAATAAGCTTATTTACTTCCTCTGAAAATAGTCGAACTTTGCCCTTATGTAAAAATTTGACATTTTATTTAAGGCCAAGGTAATTGTTGCTCAGTAATTCAAAATATGCTTAGAATATGATGACGAAATTTAGTAAGTTGTAACTTTGAGTAGTTTGAAAAACATCCCGCAAACAATTTACTCATTATATATTGAAATTAAACTTTTTAAAAGGTCAATTGAATTTATTTTTGTATACACGTCAATATTATTACCTATCAACATCATATCCAAAACAATAATTTTAACGTATCTATCTGAATTATAGTTACAAAATTTATTTGTACTTTTTATGGCGACTTAAATTAAATGGTTAGTTTAAAAGTAAGTCTGGGTAACTTACCTGCGCGAATACTAGCCATGCAGATTTTAAGCTTGTTGATCATATTGCGATTTTTTTAATTTTTTTTTTTTACAGCTAAATAACCATCTACAGCAATGGTTGTTTTACAGTTTTGCTACTTCAAAATGACACCACAATGCTTATACATTATTGATCCCGATAAATGAGTTTAAGTCTCAATTCAATTCAACGTTACTAATATTTTGATAATTTATTAATTGAGCGAACTTGTTTATAAGTAAGATAGATCATAATAATACCTGAAATACAATTGCATTCTAATATTTCAATGTTTACATTTCCAGCTAGAAATAGACGATGGCAAGGAGCTGACTGAAGAATTCTTGTATGACGAAATCCATCCCAAAAGGAATTTACACAGGCCAGCCTTTGCTAAACCTAAAGGTCCGCCAAACAGAGGAGCCAAGAGAATAACCAAGACACAGCCCACACAGTGAACCAATTCAATTGATCATTATTAAAACTGTGTGAACAGATCTAAGTATTATGTATTCTTAATAAATAATAATATTTATGATAGTTTTGATGAAGTCCAATGTGTCATTGTTTATGATACTCAGTCCTGTAAATGACATATTTTTTATTATATAACTATTCTGTGGGAGTTTAACGGTCATCATTTATGACCTTTTTAAGTAAGCACTGCAACTCGTGAATATGTGTAAGTTTACTAATGTCAGCCATTTATTTAGAATGGTTATTTGAAGTATAAAGCTACGCTGTGAAACCTAATATGTAAATATTGATGATACCAACACTCTTGAACCTAAAACACCGATCGGGTAATTTGCTTCATAGTAAAATTTCTACTCTGTCATATCTGTTAATGTTTGTTGTTTACTAGTATCTATATATTTTGAAACAAATGAATATTTAAATTTTATATCACAGAGCTGTAGTATAAAGGATACCAGAAGCAGGTAATACTGTCGTGTCTATGTTGGTGCCATGCACCAACTTGTCGCGTTCTAGTTTATGTACTTTTCAACCGCGACAGTGTCAAATCGTGACGGTAAAAAATCCAATTTGTGTTATTTATCAACAGCTGTAAAGAGTTCTTTATTCTGTACGTTGTGCATGTCAACTAAGAGACTTACATGATGCCATCGTATGTATGAAGGAATTGATGCGCTTGGTTTTTCGATGTTATCAATGATCATGCCAGATAATCCGTTCACCGTACAAATGATATCAATCATGGTAATTAATTATAATAATAAATAGTTACAATAAATTATATGTTATTAAAATTTTATTTGCGTATTTAAACCATACATATCTATGAATGATTATGAAACTGGTAACATTATTTCAAATTAAATAAAAACGTTATTTATGATCTCATGTCAACGAAGATCTATAATAATAAATATTATTATGTAAGATTACCTCTTTCCTGCAATAAGGAGTTTCCAGTTGAAACTTAGAATAAATCCATTTAAAATTTTCATACAAATTTATATTTAGAAAACAATAGTTATTCTAGAGGTATTTGTTGACTTAAAAACCCAAAAATATTTTTACGGTACTGTGTATAAAGTAACTACGGAGAAAATGTATTGTTAGATTAGCGCATGTGAGCCTTTCAGAATCTTTTCAAATCGTTCGATTTCAATAATGTGTTTCAGTTCAAATCGTATTATTAATGAATACAAATTACAAACGAACTATAATACAACAAAATATTCGTATAGTGACAATTTGGTATTAAGTAGAAAGAACTAAAGGCGTATGTATTACTTAGTTTTATCTGCTAAGATTAATTGTTCAACTTAAGACGATGATTATGAAAGTTTAAAATATCACTTGTTACTGTCACTAAGTAAGGTGTTGATTAAAACTGTAAAAAATGGCGAATATAACAACGCTTAGAATCCGGAGTTCCGTGGAAATTTATTTTTGTGCCACAAACTGACAAACAAGTGGACTCGTTGTTGACAATGGAGGAGGATTCTGGAAAGATTTAGCCAGTACAAGTAAAGAACCATAGTAACGTGGAGAACTAATGTCTGATTAAATTGAATGGTTACAGAGCTCGGTGTAACGTTCGTTATAGTTCTCTTTTGTTGAGCATGGGAGATCGATGTGGAGGAAAGGATGGAAGGTTTCTCTCACACCTCAAAGTTTCTGTGTACTCACGATTTTTGTTTATTACCGATATCTCGACCCAATCACACGAATCATGGTCACGGTGAGACTAACATATTATTTTAAAATGTCATCGCGGAAATTGTATATTTTAACTGTAACTTGTATTAACAATTTTTGTGTTTTTACTTATATGATTTTTATCTAATTACATAGACCACATTCACAGCGGGACTGTTCCTTCTTGATTATAATTGTTTAATAAAACTTCGTTGTAGTAAAACGGAAATATTTAATGTTTTTTTATAATCGATATAAAATCGAGTTAAGATTATATTTGTGCAATATTGTTGTATTTTTTATTATATTTTTTCATATCTAAATTGTAGAGTAATTGCTAAATTTTTGGATATTTTTACTTCAATGTTATTGTAATGATGTAATTAGATTGTAAATGTATAAAAGTAAAAAAAAAAAAAACATTTTAGTAAGAAGTATAATTTATATACATACATAATTTTCTAACAATAAATTCATTCACGTGAAATAAGTATTCTTTACAGATAAGTGATGTAATTCCAACTGAAAATTTAGTAATCAGACTTGAATTAGAACAAAATCAGTTTTTATATTTGTGACTAATTGTTTTTAATATTAAAACATTGCATTGCATTGTTAACTTTAGCTTTTTGAATATTCTCTAAATCTTGCCCCTTTATTATGTAGTGAAAAGAATATATAGGTAAAAGTCATTTTGATTTAGCAACATTAAAATAGGAAAGTTATTTGTATTTACTCACTTATTTTGCAAGTTTTATTTGTTCAATGAAGTACATGATTTTGTAATATTTGTCATTAGTTTATTAGATAATTATATTTAGGAAATAAATGCACAACAATTTAAAAAATATATACGTTATTATATTTTTATATTATGTGCCGAATAATTATCGTGCCGTTAAAATATTTCTGTCATTAAATTGCTTTCTATAATGAAATCTTTCTTTTACCTGACATTTTGATTTTTTAGAGTTTTCATCTTTGGCATACGATTAACTTCTTCCAATTTCACGAGCTTACACTCTGAAAGGAAATCCCCTTTTTCAAGCCACGGGTCATTTATACACATAGACCGAGCGTGTACCAGGGTCCTGTGATGGTAATATGGGCAATTATAATATGATGATTAGATTCGGACGTAGGCCAATGAAACTAGAAAATGAATTTTGTAAGTGTAACTAATAAAGAGAGAAAAAATATGAGAACAATGTTGTCATAATATATTTCACATAATTAACTCGAGAAACCTCCGGTTTTGACTATTTCCGTGTAAGGCTGGATGTGTGAGTGGTCTAAAGTAAATATATTAATTAATAAGTTTTAAATAAAATCGCAAAAACAAGGATTGGCCCCGTTAATAGGTCGACGCACAAGGAGCAAGATAACGTGAAGTGTGTGTACTTAAATAAAATGATCTGTTTACTCGCTCGTGGGCGCATGTAATTTTATTTTTATTTATTTTTTCTTCGTACGCGTCCCGCTGTCGCTGAAAATCGCCAAGTTAAAGCTTTAAAAATACTCTGATGAGCTGTGACGTAAATTCTTTTAAAGTATATACATGATATAAAGCTTTTTCCACGAATATAAAAAAAAAAACAACACGTATTTTTAGCTTTTATATATATTTTAACTTAAAAATCAACATAAATATTTTACTGAAGTACCTAAATATTTACAAGTTAATTAAATTACTAACAAACGTGAAAGTATCTTTTGTTATTATGAAACTTTGTATCTCTTATGAACAAAAACACACATCTATTATCACCAACTTGTTTACACGGGTACAAACTAGCACAGTTCCTTCACCTGTACTGCTCCCTTGTCTTGAACAATTTGGTCGTGGTGCTTTGTAAGGTTATCATTTTTCTCTGTTGAAGCCTTTTCGAGCACTTGTTTGTACTGGTCTTCCCTGAAGTGGAAGAATATAATTTAGGATTCTAAAAATGTAAACAATTTGAAGATGTCCAAAATGGTGACTTAATGCCATGACAAAAAAGGCTATAACGGGACTCGTTCAAATACATCAGCACCGTTTTAGGTATCCATTTGAAACGTAATGAATAAATACCTAGCGACCATCCAAGGACACTCCTATGGAAATACTTAATGACTACAATTATTAGTCATGACACAGAATCGACGTAATAATGACATATATCGGTTATAGAATCGACGTAATAATGATATATATTGTGTAATATCGGTTATTAGCTACTACATTAGGCAAATCGAACTTGAACATACAGCTAAGCTGTATTCAAGACATCAGAAATATTTTACATGTACAGGTTCATTGTAGGAGTGTGTAGATAATATATATAGAAGACAACTCGTCTATGGCTGATATTAAATAGGATTGTGGTCAAATTCTGTTCGATATTATGTGTTGAAAAATCTTAGCATCAAGGTTAATATCTGTATATCCACATTTTGTTTGTTAAAACTGAAAGCGATCACCAAATCGTAAGAGGCGCGTTAAATATGGCATCCACGGCTTGCTGAAAAAAGCAGAGGTCGCCCCCTGACCAAGTGCTTTGATGATCTGAAGAAAACTGGGCGAGCCGTTGGATTCAAAGGGCCCGGGAGCGGTTATTGAAGCGCCGATCAGGGGACGCCTATTTTCAACCAGGGAACTATGAAAGGCTGAAATATAGACAGATAGCACATTGTGTAACAGAACCTTTTTCTTGCAAGTTGCCATTGGTGTCTATTAACCTGTCTGCCTTTTCACTCCAATGCCTCAACTGATTCTGTGACATCTTCAAATATACAACTTCTACTGAAAGGTATGGTACACCTAATCTAAAGATAGTTTTATAACCCTATGCTCAAATTGGTTTCATGCTCATTATTACACAACATAAGTCTAAACTAATATTCGAATAATAAATTACCTCGCTTGTTTAATTTTGAACAATGATTCCCTTATTTCTTGCATATTCCGTCCTGTTAATTTCAATACACTCATAATTGCTAATCCCCCAAATAAACTTAATGTTGCACCTAAAACCATAATTTGTAGAAAATGGTTATTTTGTACTACTTCATTAAAAACCAGTACACTGTGAAGTTTTAAGAAAAATATTATGGTGAATTACATAGTAACACCTGGATGATTTGATTAGGTATCAATTGTTGATTAAATTGAATAATTTTTTTACACCTACCCAAACCAGCGCCAACCATCATAGCCACTGGGCCCAGATTAGCTTTATAAATTGCTCCTGTTAAAGCACCTGCAGTGACATAATCTACTATAGAACTGTCATCCCTATAGACAGAAATTATTGTGGCAACAAACCTGAAATAAAAAAAAAAACAAATCTTTCACATTGGACCAATTCATTGACTAAAAAAAACCACTGACTTCTATATGTATAACAAAGAACTTTATAATATGTTTATCATTATACATGTATTGAATATGTAATTTACATATGAAGGTGATTGACCGAATTAGTAGTAGGACAGTAAGATATTACAATTCTTGATAAAATTTCTTGGGTAATTGTGTGCTTTGGAAAAAATGTTAAACCAGTGATCCTGATTATTATCAATGAATAAAATTGAAGCCTTATCAAATCAATTAATGTAGCAATATAACTATAGAAGATTCAAAATTCATTGTTACCCAAATATTCCTGAAAATATACCAAGCCGCCAGCCCCAGTGATATGCACCTTTGGCAAAGGCTACTGTAACATAGTCTTGAAGTTTTTTCTGGAAACAGTATGCAGTTAAATAAATTACATCTGAAATTTAAAATGTGTGTTTATAAATATTATAATGTACAAATATTTAGATTATATCACTATCCTGCTTGTTATTCTACATTAAATTACATGGCACATGTCTTCAAATAAGTAATGCGGGAGATTTAAATGTCAATTTAAGAAACAAGCAGTATTCTCTTTTCAATTTGGCGAGAGTTCAAAGTCATTTTGTGATTGTTAGTAAGTAGATAAGTAAATATATATATATATATATATAGATATATATAGATATATAGATATATATAGATATATATATATATATCTTAATAATAATTTCAATCTTATTTACCTTAGCTTGCATAGTTGTTTTAAAAATGGTTGCTTCATTCTCAACCATGAAAGTCATGTATGCATCTTTCGATTTTATAAATCCTCCCATACAAGCTCCAAAAAATGCTCCACAGAAAGACATTTGAAATACATTATTTAATTCAGGGGATATTTCATCAAATTCACTAAAATTTGGAAATTACAATGTGTTAGTTCCCAATGCAAAAGTTGATGTAGTTTAAGAAAATAAGGAAAACAATAAGAAAAGGAAAGGAAAAAACACAGAACTTTATCACATGAGGACTTTTGACATAACCACATGCCCTCTGTGCTTTCATACTTAATCAATAGGTATAGGTATAGGTGTAGGTCTTAGTATAGGTTAAAAATCAACAAATTATGTTCTGAAATAAAGATAGCATAGATCTCCATACATCCTGGAGCATGTTTAAGATTATCATTATAAACAGAACAGCCAGCTGGCTGTTATAATAAATATAAGTTATAAAGCCAGTTATTGTAAACATAACATAATTAACTGCTCAAGTGTGAGTTGTCAGGCTTCACACACATTTATAAATATTACAAATGACTCTAAGAAATTCAGGTGTAACAATAATTTACTTTTATTATTATAATGAGTATACTTTATTATTTCTGAACATTGATATCATATGCTTTATTTTGAGTTTTTCTAAAAAGGTTACAAGTGCAAGAGCTGTTTTACTATTACTTCACAGGCAAATACCACAGGCATGCCAGTGATACTTCACCAGATCTACACATATTCTATTAACTCATGCAAACTATGCAAATACTTGTGCTTTTGCCAGTAAAAAACGGTTATCTATATTATACTCTACATTACCCTAACTTCCCATACAATATAGCTTACTAACCCCGTTTCACAATTAACACTAGTTTTAAATAAAACGAATACTAACCTCTACCTACTATGACAAAAATACTATTTTCTTACTTACTTCTTCCTAAACATTTTTTTCACCCTCTCCAAACCTGTTTTAGGAGTCTCTTCCAAATTTTTGTTAATCATATCATGATCGTACACGTTGCTATTTCCAAACACAGGAAACACGAAGGACGGAGATAGCCGTACTGCAGTTGTTAATATAAGTCTCGAATGAATAAATGTGTACATTTTCTAAAGCTTTAGCACTTTCCCATTTATAAATTGTTACCGCAGTGGCTTGGAATTAGAAGACAGAAGAGATACCGAATCAATCCATCACTTTCATTTGACATAGGTACCAAATAAGTCATAACAAAGCAGATACCATAATGGCATAGATGAGAGACTAGTACTAGTTAGAACAGATTATATATAGTATAGAATATAGTTATATCTAATGATATATTGTAACTATACACAAATATTAACATTAAATCCTAGAAAGTTGAAATATAACGGGCTCATTAAGTGTTGTCCGAAGAATTCTTCACGCGGGTGATATCAAAGTTAGTTGTGAATTGAAAAAAATATTTGTAACTGGGGTTCCTTGTCATTAATGTTCATTTAGGCTAGAGCTAGGGTTGAAAGGAATCTAAGTGTTTCATGTCCGAATTACAAGAAAAAAAAAGAAAGTCTCGGTTTTTCGAGGACGGACTTTTGTCAACTAATTCAATTTGTCGTTCAAACAACATTTGAATTTTTCCTAGACCGTTAAGACCCTTTCAATAATCATGGAGTAATATGAAACTGACTACATTTCCCCTTCCGGTTGCTTACGGGTGAATACTTTTAATGTCACCAAGTAAAGTATCTTTTACTAATAGTAATTAAATGTAAAATAATCTTTATATACAGGATTCTGAGCGCAATTACGGATACAAAGTGATCATACTGGTGTCGCAAAGGTACCACTTTTGTCTGGCTTTTGTTTTGATTGCTACTGATTCCCTTTTAACAATTTAATAGGGAAAAAATAATTTTCTAAATTTCTCATTAAGCTCAACTTTTCTCTATTAGTCGTTAGGTGTACGACCCGCTCTTTTTAGATACACACTTACATTTTATTAATTTTATAATATTAATGTATCATGTACAACGTATGAAGTATTTAAATTACATAATAAATATCATGCAATTATATAAATTTGGCACTTCTGTCCCTTTTTTGTGTTCCAAATATATAAATAAGTAGAAATCTGCTAAATCTGATCACTCTGCCGACCATAAGTTGTAAATATTGTATATCTAGCAATAAGTTGTAGGTGAACTCTTTGTTATCATTATAAAGTTAATATACTAGATTAATAGAGGAACACTCATCTCATAAATGCACCATCAAAACCCAAATGTGCATTGTCAGCATGATCGTCGACTATTCATTACTATATTTTTTTTTTCTGTTTGATGATTCAATGTTAAATTTAATAGTAATATGCTATTATTAGTAACCCGGCCTAGCTTCGCTGTGTAAACTGTTTAAAATAAAACATATATATATATATATATATATATTAATAATAAGGAAACAACAATAGTAAAACTTATCGGTTTTAATCAATTCTTTCATATAAATCTTATTATCCTCGGAAATTAACCATTTTATTTAAATAACTAATTAATGTTCCTTTTGCCAATTTTTTTAATACGGCTTCATATTATTGATAAATATGCTTTATATTATATGTTTAATACTTAAGTATCTGTGATTATTTAAAGAAGCTTACTCGTATTTATGAAGAATATTATAAATTTCGTACTATTACAACATTGTACAAATGCTGCCATTATTAATAATAGAATATAAATTATGTTTTGTGTATAGCAACACTGTGTGAGTCTTGAAAGACCCAAAACGAGCCCCGTAGGTATAACACCGCCCATTCAAGTCGACCGGGCCTGCTTTGATCTCGATCCGCCCGATATTACATAAGTCGACTCAACAGCTTCTTGGGGAGGCACAGTAAAATGTCCCTCAGAAGCAAGCGAACGCTCTACAAGGTTTGCATACGACCGGTGATGTCATACGCCGCCCCTGTCTTCGCACACGCGAATCCCAGTGTCCTTTACCCAATCCAAACAGTCCAAAACCTCTTCTGTTGAATGGCAACCAACTTCCACTGGTGCGTTAGGAACGCCGACTTACACAGTGATCTAGAACTCCCCACAATCCAACAAACCTTCGAAGGCTATTGTACTACCTTTTTCAAGTCCTCGGAGGAACACTCCAATCCCTTAATTAGAGAGGCAGCGGATTACAGGTCATCAAGTCCGGAGCAGCTCTCGTCTGACTTGGACTGCCGACTCGCAGCCCGCAGTCAAAACTCTAACCTCAGCGTCCTTAAGGTGACACATAATCTCTCCATCCGACAACATCCTCTGTGTTAACTCCTAAGCGCACGCTCCATCGGGAGCGCCGCTAGCACCCTTCTTTCTCTAAAGAAGGGTCGCATCCGATGAAGGCTTAGAGGCCGCACGGCCAAAGCCACTTCAGGTTGGTGTTTAGTGGGTAAGAGTCCCACATAACCAGCGCAGACGGCTGCGCTGGTATACATGTAGCATTCACCATCCTACTCCCGTAAGAGGGAAAAAAAAATTTGATCTCGTCGATCCTAGTCACAAGTTTAAAACGTATATTTAGCATAATATGCTAAATATATTATATTACCTATAAATTATATATATTATATATAATTATAAAAAATACCTAATATATTATATAAGGTATTTTTTCAGTGCACTTTGGTTTCCAATATCTCTGATCTGTCTTTAATAAGTATAACATTTGTATCTCGATGTAAAGCAAGGTTTGGGTTGATAGTAAAAAATGCATTTGGTATTTTCAACTAAATTTTATTATAAAATGACAAAGAATAAATCTAGAGTTTAATAGTGTTGTCACTTAGATGTTAAAATAGTGTATATATTTATAATTTACATAACTGTATGTAAGATAGTGTTTTCGGCCTTTATTAGGGACCACTTGGCAATTCACAAAATTAATTTTCACAAAAGAATAATCGAAAATACATTTTTTCAAGAAATAGATACGCTCGTTAAAGCTTGTATTGTTAGTATTAGGTATTTGATAATATAATTAGGTCATTTGAAACTAAAAATATCAATATCTCCCTGTTATATTTCCAAATGATTGGTCTTTGGCATGCTGAATTTAATAAATATGTACGTAACATTGATTTATCTAAATTAACGAGAAAACTAAAAGTAGACGTACGTAGAGAGACCGATGACACACATTTGTCACGCAAACAATCGTTAACATCTATTAAACTATTTTAACTTTACACACAACCGTTTAATTTGCACGCCATTATTAATAGTTTCAATAAAACCGATAAAATTTCTCACCACCAGTAAAATGAGATGGAATAAAGAGTAGCTACGAAGGATCTTTAATAGTAATAATAATATAGGCATGTATGTTATTATAATTATTAGATAAGATTCTAGAGCTACAATTGAAATCAGAATAGGATATTTTAATCTAGTAAATCTTAAATTAATGATTATGTTATTCTGTCATAGCTTCTATTATTTAATTTGTAATTATTTATAAAGTCATGTATAATATTTACATACGCAGATTTATTTATCATGATTGTAACCGCCACTTTATAGATATAAGTAAATAATGTTCATAGTTAATAGGCATTTTTATGTAATTAATATTATACATAAATTTTTTACAGAGAAAATAGTTTTTCCTATCGACTGGCAGTCACGTAGAACTTTATATTCGAGTTTCCAAAAGTGGTCAGTTCTTTAGACAAGGTGGGAATAAGGGACATGCCACTGACAAGACCGCCCCAGCCTGAAGGCGCCAGGACGGCTACATATTCATATACCCTGTGCGATTTATAATCCACTCGTTTAATTACAACATATCGCTGGTTATAAAGTCCCTTACACCTTTAAACTTTAATTTAGTAATTGTATCTAATTTACCTAACACGCGTCAAATAACTGACCTCACAACGCAAAACGATCGATGGTAATGGATGATAAGGTTAAGGTAATGTTTCAAATAATATTGTGTTGATTTAGACAGGACAGTTAAGATCTAAGTAGGTCTAAGAGTACCAGTGTACTAATACATCATGTCATTGTTCCCCATTAAAGTTTATAAGTTTTATTTACAAATAGTTTTGTCCGTGGCGTCCGTCAATAGGACTCGAATAACCGATCAGGGGCCATGGCAAACGATGAAGCTACGACGTACCCGATGAGTCGTAACGTGAAATAAAATATTAGGAAATTTAAAAGGGAATGCGGAATGGAAAAAGAAAATAAAGAACAAAAAAGTATTCAATGATAATAATAGTTTAATTATGAAATTAAAAATAAGAATGAAATTAACCACACAAAAGGCTTATCTAAATCTAAAATAAGAAATAAGAAACGACGACACCGAGGTTACATTGTAACACAACAATGAAATTACATCAAATGATAAAAAGAAGAGTGGAAACGCAACAGTCAGGGGTCGAAGAGTTCATTACAAATCATAAACCGTAGCCGTAGCCGAGTTTCTGTTTACTGATATGTTGGCTTGATAATATAATAACAGGAAGTTAATAAGTATAGCTAATACAATAGTAAATACAAGTTAAGAAGCACGACGAAATTGCAAGGGTGTGATATGCACAGATATGTTTAGGTATGTTTTGTTTGAACGTGAAACGCGCGAAGGACAAACACAGAAAGACATGCGAACAAACGTTAGGTTCACTACAAACTGCGACCGCAATTTATATAGACAAACGGGTTAGAACATGACATTAGAACATTGAAAACAACTTTCATATTTTTCAACGCATAACTTTAACTAACAAATTGAAACAATGTTCACTTACAATGAATAAAATTGCATAATATATTGCGCTTAATAAAACTCTCAAATATAATTCAACTGTAACATTTTCATTATTAACTTTTCAATAAATGTTAAGTTTACCTCAATTATTTTTACCTAAAATAACGTGTATTGACTTAAATTTGGCATCTCATCCTAAACACTGATTTATTTATTTATTAATTTTTTTAATAATAATAATTATTAGACATTATACTAAATATTTAAAATACTTCTCTAAACACATAAATCCTTATAAATTATCTATGGATAACAATGTTATTGAGAAAGTATTAGGCCACAAAACGCTACACACATTCAGTCGATCAAGTCTCTTGTTGAGCGCGAGCGAGAGTCGATAACGGGTCGGTCGGCGACCAAACATCGAAACGAAAATTCGCCATGTGTGTAGCGTTCTACGCTCTAGGTACAGTGGATATGTAACTATCATTCTGTGATAAGTTTCAATAAACATGTCAAGGACAATGCAGTTCTCGTATTCTCAATATAATCGATCATTACCAGTGCCGCTTCAGACAGACCACCACCGCATACCGCAATTTCCACTATCATTTCCAAAACGCCGGCACGGGCGACCGTGCCGTATAGAAAAACATTTTCAAAAACGTGCAAAATATCACCACACCCTGGTCACCTAGCATTATCTAGACCAATAACTACTTACACGTTCTTACACCGTTAATAGTATCCATTAATACAATATTGTATGATCAATGAATCAATCAATCAATCAATCAATCGAATTCTCTAATAAACCTTACGTTATCGTAATGACAATCTAATTAATTAAATTTTTTTTAGATTACTTTTTCTTACTAAGCTCTAGTTTTAATTCTTATAACCGTACGTGATGTATATTATACAATTTTAAAATAGTGTAAATATGTGATTTTGACAGTACTATGTTTACTAGAGAGAAATTAAACGTTTCCTTATTTGTGACACACGGAAAAGACACGTTCGCAACAATATATAATTCAACATGCTATGCTGCGTGCTAACGAGTGGACATTTTAAATTTAATATAAATCCGAAATCCTTCAAGTGCGAGGACAGACAAAAATACAAACGACATAATTTATTAAGGGAGCCGCTCGAAATCGACGGCAGAGCGCAGTCGCACGTCAACAAGGCGTCCGACGCCGTTCGTGTCGTTACGAGTGGCATTTCTGTATCCTACACATTAAATCGGGTGTCTGTTTCACGCACGCGTCGCCCGATCACATGAACTGGACGATTAACTGAACACTCAAAACTGGTCCTAATGGTCAGCGAAGTGGGCGTCGGCCGGCCGGAATACTTTAAAAATAAATAATATCTCATCGAAATGCCTCCTGAAACGTCGGGTCGACCAGCCACGGGAACGACGTCTGACCGGCTAAGGAGACATCGTTTGTTTGCCGTAAAGTATTTAGAAAAATATTTCTCTTCACGAAGCTTCGACACCAGAGTTCGGTAGTTTCATACATTTAACATTACGTAAAATCACCTTATCCACCCAGCATAATCTCTATCGCATTGGACTAGACGCATTTTCATTTAATTTAAAGAAGGCAAAGATGTGTGAAAACCAATCGAGTGTTTAGCGGGAAGCGAGAATATGACAAATGTGTCTCGCGACAGTTACGAGTATATACAAGTCCACGAGGTACGGAAGAATAGCTAACAACTAAAATACTGTGTCGTTACAGCGGCGAATGTCGCTCACAAAACGAATAGTTGGTACACTTAAATCAGATCTCGGGAATACTTTCAAAAACGTCGTCACATCTACGATAGCAACAGTGTGGCAATATGTCAGCAATATTACAATGAAAATTATTCTAAAAAATACTTTATTAATATTGGCCACACTGCACGACCACAGGACTCCCCGATCGACTGACCGAAGGTAAATAAATAATTATTCTATAATTAATTGCTTAGTGAACGTACGCACGAGCATTTATTATATGTTTTAGCTACCATTAACATAAATTAACATCGAAATAAATGCATCATGTCACTATTATGTCGGCGAATAGACGTCGTAAAAAGTAATTATCCACTAGATGTTAAGCGATAACAGTTGTGATTACGCTAACTAAGAGTTACGATCGACACGGTGAATCGATCATTCGATCATCTAAACGAAACAGATGGAAGAAACGCCAGCTCGAACCGGCCATGAAAAGATTGAAACCTATGATACGCTAATAAAATTGTCTCTATAACTAATATTGCACACACATACACATTTCTAAACATAGCATTTCAGTAATTTAAACAAAAAAAATGTGTATGCGCACAAAACTATAGTACTTACAAAAAAAAAATGCGATAATAGTAAATTGTGCATATTAAAATAGAGCATAAAATATATGTATAAAATATAATCTTATGAGTAATAATAATAACTGTAAATTATATGTGACAAGGTAATAATTTCTTTTTAACAAGATGTTATGTCGTTGAATATTATGACAATAATAATAATAATTTGAAGGGCGTAATGCATGTTGAACGATTAACAACCGCAAAGTAAATGAAGCAATGTCTCACATTGCGTTAAGGTACGAGTACAACACACGTAAATCGCCAAATGTAAATAATTCTAGCGCAATCTAATTGCAATCTGTATCAAAGTTCACTTGCATTAAACAATATACTGACGAATCACTGGAAAATATTACAATAATAATTCTATTATAAAAATAATAATATGTCGTTTATTAATTAATACGGAATGAATATCACACAAAAGGAATCCTCTCCGATCTAAAGTTGAAGATAGTTTACGAATACTCATAATTATGATACATTTAAACATTTAACACGTCGGGTCCTCATGGGGTACAGAGGAATATCTTAGCTGCCATTCAAAAACGACAATTATCTTATAAGTTATGCAGTACAATAACAATTACGGTTACGGTACGTATTCACTAAAGAAGTAGAGTAATAGCACTTATGTCTAAACTGTTCCGAGTAAGCGTAATACAGATACATTTAAAAATTTTCAGTCGAGTGAAAATTCTCGAATTGTTTGAGAGGTATACGAAGAAAACGCAGTCGCATCGAAGTTGGTATATCCGTCTTTGCGGATACTTTACAAACGATGGTAGTGTAAACAATTTTCAAGAATGAGATTTGTATGAGTAAAGTTTGAATGTTGGACGCGACTATATATTGTTGTGTGATATTCCGAGGGTGGTGTTGATCATTCATTTAGATGCTGGATTTAGAGAATGACACCCGAAGGTGGTTCGACTCGGAGAGTTGGTAATTGTGCATCTTGATCAGAGCGGCCACGGCGTCGTCGATGGACGGCAGCTGGACGAGTGCCATCTTACGGTCCTTCCTGGAATTAAAAATAAAACAATGTACTATATAGATGACGTCGACGACGATAATAGACTATACTATATCATTTGCTAAATAGCAAACTTGTATTTTTATATACAAACTAAAGCTATGCATGAAAATATATTTGATTTATTCAATTTTGAGTCGATTTACACTTAGAGTCTTTCATGAAATTGCCAAATCGATACCAGCCAAGCGATATCGCCAATCGAGAATAATGTCTTGGGCATTTTTTGAAATCATGAAACCTGTAGTCGGACTACAAGTATAACGATTGACGGATATGACAGATTTTATTTCTTCATAAGACGATAATAAATGAAGTGATATTATTTATCAAAATATTCTATTGGTGAAAATAACATCCAATATTAGTATCTCAATATCAGTCAAATAACCCCCAACTACGTTACATGGGTAAAATATGGCACACTAGGTTTTCAAATAATATTAGGTACGCGTTTGCGACGCCCGCCGCCTTGCTAAGGAAGATGCCCCGACTTTAATTATAGACGTAGTCGTTTAATTTAATGTTACGAAAGAATACAAATTTGCGACTATCTTTCAACTGAAATGTAATATCACAACAGAAAATAAATATGTATTCATTGTTTATTGGGAAAATTTACTTTGATTTTTCATAAACCTCATAATTTTGAAATAAACAAATAACATCTACGATTTTTAAAAAGGCTGCTTCTTTTGCTGGAAAAACAATTTACTGTATATTAATAGAGCTAATTAAGATCTCACTTCAGCCAGATGTTTTATGCTCAAAGTGAGATTTTAATTGCTTTAGGAATCTCGCAACAGTTGCTCGACTTGAGCGCATTAAAAATATTATTTATATTCTTTATGCATTTCAAACTATTTGTACTAGTTGATGAGTAAGATTCGATTAAACGAATTAATAATGTACTTACGGGAAGAACTTGAACGCCTTGATGGTGAACCCACATTTAGTGAATGCCTCCTTAATGTCGTCTTCAGAGACGGTGGCTCTGCAAACATGATACAAGGGAATGAAATACCTCAAACACACACATTACCGCACTGGGATTGCACGTGTTACAGAGAGTTACACGTGCAATTGTGTGTCTTTACACAGTACGAAACCGTCACTAATAGAAAAAATCCGAGAACTGACAATTCGACTCAAATACATACAGGTAAACCACAAGCGGGAATTGAACTATGGATTGTTAGTTCGGCGGGTCGCGTTTCTATAAACTGGATTACAGTATCGTTATTATAAGCGGCATGCGCGCTGTACGTACAATTTATCCCTTTAATTGTAACGGGTACTCCCGATTTTTCTCTTTATCTTTACTGATATTTCTATTGATACATATAAAAAATCATAAATTTGTCACTGTTAAAATGCAAATTTTCACTTTACCGTATAAATTTAAAATCATTCTACATATAGAAGATGTAAAAGCGCATCTTATTATTGGCTCTCGGCAATGTTCCTCTTTGTTCGTCCTCTTTGTGTTACGACTATTGTTTAACAAAAATACTGAGAGACATCAGAATAGATTCTCTGTACGTACCTTCCCGCAAGTGTACCTATTCAGCATAATGTCACAAACGCGATGAGTAGATATGAACTATATCTCTATTCAGGTAATGATTGGTCGGTGGAATTGAACGATTACTCATTGAAACTTCGAAGGGGACGATTGGAAAATGGCGTGATCAGTATTTTATAATTAATAGCATATCGTTGTAAGATAACACGAGAAATAAAACGGGAACATCACGGCTGTCCCTTCGTCTATGCTATTAGTTATTGTTCAATAATTCCATTTAATGTACGTTCATTTTTTTTTTGAGAATCTCAACTCCAGTCATGCAGTAAGCTGTGGCAACAAACGCAGCGAAACGCCTCGTTCGGTTGACGCCGGGATGTGTATCACCCGGCTTTATTGATGATAAGATTTCTTACGTACTCGTTGGTAGCTTTTATCCTCCTAAAATTAACCGTGAAGTGATTCTTCACGTTTCAATGGAATGTTCGAGAGCTGGTTAACAGGTGAATGGAGCACTCGCTTCTCTAACAACATTACTTCGGTAGCATTTTCGAGCTTAATCACTCGCTTCTGGATCCCATAAATTTTGATGACACTTAAATTTACTGATGTGTAGCAATGGCGACTGAGGAGCCGACTATAAACGTAAAAAGCGTGCAGAGATGTGCTTTCGATGTTGTTTATGGGAGTCCTGTGTTGGACTGTAAGACAGTTATAACTTACGGAATGTTGGAGAGGTGCAGTGTGGCGCTGGGCGGATAAATGTTCTGGTAGTTCTTGCTGCCGGGCTTCTTGAATCTATGCAGTGGGCTCTGGGAGTAGTCCCTGCGATTTGAAATTTTTTTTAAGGTGTCGACCCTGCACGCACATCGACGGTATGCACCTATGTACGTGTTATACCTCTATATCTTATACCTTATTATACACCTGTAGACCTGAGAGTTGCCCATAACTTAAAGGTGAATGAAACCAGCGTGGTCTAGTATGGTCCTCACGCAGCCTAGAATTGGTGGAGCTATGGGTTTTGATAACCAACCATACTGATGAAATAAAGGAAAAATTTATATTTATTTATTAAATGGTTTATAGATGGGTTAGATGGTTGGATGTTTCACCTAGTGAGGCCGGCGTCCGGCTGCCCCTCTTTCGGCAGCTGCACAGTTTGATGCTTGCTCAGCGTCACGCGCATCACCTTGCCGAACACGCGCAGTTTATCCATGTGGGTCATGGCTGGGAATAATAGAATATTACGCTTTTATTTAACAACATTTCAAAGAATAATCGTAAAAATTTGAATTTCGCATGGGCCACGTTTGAACTTGTTATTATCAAATAATTATATTGTTCTGGTTAATTCAGACCAAAATTATTTCAACAACAACAGATTAATTTCAATGAAATAAAAAAAAAACTATTCATTGGTGTATAGTAAAAAATAAAAGTGTAAATTAAAAATTATTCAATAAAAAATACCATCTTACTACATGACGTATAAGTTCGAAAGTTACATCGTTAATAAATTTTACAGAATTAAAAATTAAATGTAAGAAAAACCTTAAACACAGCAGTTGTTGCACAATTGAAACCGTAGAAAAAAACCTTCCGTGGTAACAATTACTTATTCAAGAACGTTATTCAGATTTACCACTTCGCGAAATATGAAATGTAAGCAGAGAAAACTTACGTGATATTCGTGTTTCTAAACAAAAAGTGAATTTCACGGCATATCGCAAACTGTACCTACACTTGTTTACATTAAAGTCGAGAATGTAATGTGGATGCTCACCTAAGTGGGCTTGGTGAGGTTCCGCCATCTGAATTAGGGCTGAATCTTTTTTGTTGTATAGGATCTTCACTCGCTGCACATCGCCGTATACGCCTATATAATAACAAATCACATTAAGAACCGCACAGTGTTCACTTTCAGCTATTCGACAGCCCAATTTTATTTGTATGTAGCACCTGTATTTACATTTGAATGAAAATATTTTCTGTATTCTGGCAACGAATATTTGAAACACCAAGCAGCTATCAACTAAACAATTACAAACAACAACTAAACACCTATACACACAGAATTTAATAATCACTGTAGCCTCAACATTTATCGATGGGCAAGATTTAGTAAATAATAATGAGCCTAATATATAGTAATGTGTGAAACGGGACAGACGGAAAATAATACAAGAAGGAAACAATTCAAAGCTCTAAATTGGTCACGTAAAGCTTCCGATTAATGCTTTAGCGGAAAACAGCGATACACATTCGATTTGGCCGCTGTAGTAAGCGGTCTCTACATAACGAACAAACAAATGGAGACTTTTAATTTGTTCACGCAATATTCATTAATATACAAGAGTTTATTAATACAATATCGACTGTTTCTAAATATTTCACAACAATACCTAAAGTAACTATAAATAATACATTTAATGTAAATAAAATTATTCATTCAAATTCAAGTCTAAAAATGATTTTCCGAGGCTAACAAGTTATACGTAAGTGAAACTACTGGTATAACTATTTCATATGAATATTATTCTTTACAGTTTCGATTACGAAAACAGAAAAATATAACAAAAACACTGCTTATATAAATGTAAAATATCTAACACACTACATCTAGTTGTCTGAAACACAAATTGTCACACGAGTTAATATAAGCGTTTAAGAGTGAACTCAGAATGATACATAGTGTTAACAAGCGAAGCTTCGACATAAAGGTCTCCGGATGCGGTTATCAGTATAGAAGTCGAGAATGTTAGCTGACAATTTGTCTTCCAGGCGACAGGGGCTCAGGAACAATATTAATGTTTTAATATAAAATACGGAATGTATGTGCACACGTACCGAAAAGGGTAAAGAGAGCATCAGGCGTGACCATCTAAAACAATAGGAAAGAGAAAAGAGATAGTATTATAAATAGTCATAAAAGATATTCCGACATCATATCTATAAATAAATTAGCAACTTATTTTAAAGAGTTCAAGTAGAATATATACGAGTAAATATAATAGCCTGTAACGCCGGTTGTATTAGTTCGGACTATTAGTGGCTTGCGACTCGAGTACCCAAAATTGATTAAGAATGCGATTGCACGGACGGTCGTTACTGGCTATTGTGTTAGCGTAATGCATAAGTTTGCCAATAAACATTAAACTACCAAACTTACAAAAAATTTTGACTATGATCATTTTATATTTTACACGATAAGTTTTTGTTGGATAATGAAAACAGTTGCAAATAACAACGCTAAAATTTACTCTGTTGCTTACAGTACCTATCTAATTCAGTCAATATTTACTGCGTCTACAAAGCTACATCGTTATGATGTTTCGAAGCCTGTCGTTACAGGCTCGGTGGGGAAGGGAGCAAAGTGTTCTATTGAATGAAAATCTATTATTACATTTTGTTTCATTATAGATACGAACCTCCTCGTTCAGGTGGGATACTAGCAGTACAGTGGCGAGTGGCAATGGGGGCGCGGCGAGGGCGCGTAGGGCGGGTGAAGCCGGTGTCAAAGTGAGGGCTCCGAAGGCAGGCAGTCCGACGCCGCCTACTCCCACGCCGTACGGCGAGGCCAAGCCTGAACCCAAACCTAGGAACGGAGGAGCAAGTACTCCGCCACCTAAATAAATATTCAGGTTCAAAAATGCGCAATTAAACACAATATATCTTAAACTAAAACTAATTCAGTTTCTATCAAGGTTTTGTATCAAAGGCCGAAAGATAATTTTAGTGAACTCTACTCCCAAAAGTTCATACGGGATTATGAATTTCATTTCAATATCTTAAATTTTAACCAGCCACATCACTAAGAAAATAATAACTTCACCAAAAAAATGGTAGATTACAGTAGTACCTTAATTGATGTCCCGAAACTATTTATCGTACTGTGATCAATAGAATATAGATTACTCATACGTTATTTTATGCGACAGACAGATAGCAAACGCGCATGTTCAAAACAATGCCCATATATATTTTAATTCTCCACGGCACAATGAGGATTTATGAAAAGTTATTATTCACCGAGGCAACATTCTGAATTGATCATGGACAATAAACACAACTAACAGGGAACGGTAAATGTAAATATATCGTTTGCGAATAGAGTTCGAGCAATTAAAGATTTAACTAAGTACGTCCTAAAGGATATAGTTAACGGTACATTTAACGTAACAACTTCCATTAAACTTAAAATCAAAGACCATAAAGACACATTTATCATCTTATTAATATCAAGATTCAAAGTATGTCAAGATAATATAGTTTTAAATTACGAAGAAAATGTTGAATATTAGTTACTGCTCAACCCAAGATCAACACATAACACAAACCCTAATCTTTAAAGTATGTAAAAGAAAAGTAGAAGAACACACTTCAGAGGCAATCTATTCAATTGAAAAATTTGATACTGCGCAAGTTTTTATTGATGATACATCAAAAATATTCGATACATTACCGATATGATATTTTACCGAACAATCTGTATTTTGAAAAAGAACAAATCGCTGTAAAATATGCAAAACATTTTAAATAATAAATAAAATAATTATAGACCACGGGAAATGTGCAAGTAAATATTACGCAACTGTAGATTGCAATATATAGAAGGAAGAAAATATCTAGTCTTATTGGACTCAAAGAAGTCAAAAGAAATTGGTTAATTGGTAATATTATACTCAACAAACAGAGATAATGTCGTTCAAATACAATTATTGATTTCAGAGTTTTTATTAACAATATGTCTTTGTGCGAAATTGAGAAAGGTGTAAAGGTGGTGTATATGTGTGCCGGAAATGTTCTGTCACTGGGAGTAGAATTGACTAACTCATCCTGAGCGCGTGGGCGATGCGAGCCCGCTGTGACATCAACTCACTGGTCAACAGTTGGTGAGCGTCGCCATCGCCAGACGGTAGAGTTGGATTGGTGTAGTCGCGCGACTTGTCATTGTTGTACTTCACGTTCAAACAAGTCATCTTTGAATAATCAATACGCAGGGTGCAGCAACCGTTGTAGATGTTCTGGCCGTCCAGAGCCTGCAACAATATTCCAGTGGTCATTATTTAGGTATAATATGTTTTGAGACTCCATAGAAATTAAAAAAACGATCCAGTATTCTATTTCTTAAGTGTCTTTATTTTATATTATTTTAATAAATTGAATGTAAATTTTATGAGGATGAACAAATATTGAAAATACTCAATGGTAGAAATATATGATTTTAGACTTATATCGTCATGGTCATTATTCACTGTAATTGTAACGGGTACTCACGATGTTTGTATTTAATGATCTGTCGACCCAATTATATAAATCGTGATTACGGCACGACTTAATTAATCAACATATCGTAGTCTTATCCATATATAATCCATTTATAGTATAATGCAGGTGATTGCATTGTTAAAATTACAAAAATCATAAGTACGCGTTACGGTTAAATGATACAAACGTTCCATGAAATATAACGGTTATGAGCAATCCGGTAAAATTTACGGATATCAAACAAATCTTAAGAAACAACGACATCCACCTACGAATTATAAAAGTACCTACGGTCTACTTAGTTGGGAGAAGTTGTAAATGTCACAAACAAAACCCCCGTTAGAATCCTGATCCGCCGTTTAGTCGAGAATATTGAAGAGCGAAAATTACACTTAGAAGAGCAATGAAGAAAAATGTACAATGTGCTCGTGTCAAAATCGTTACGATCCCGTCGCGCAACAGCCATTTGTTTGTCCACGAGAAGCCTGCGGGATGCCGATAACACCGCATCGTGATAGAAAAGAGAATTAATTAAAATGCAACAGCACTCAACCCATTCCTGCGAGCTTTATGTCCGCTATTCAGAAGCACAAAATATATACTATAATATTTAATTTTTTAAAATAAACAACCACAGCGAAATCATAGGTTTCTTTCTGATCATGGTGAATAGCTTTCTATATTTTTGGGACATTCTACGCGAAAATAACTAAATATATTAGACATCGTTTGGATTTCAGGCTGACTGCGGTGTATGAGTCTTCGGTATATGTGTGAGATTGGTCGCAAACTTGAGTATCGAAAGTTTTAGGCTGCTCCATGGCTTCATCAATACCATTTAACGAATGTTATCTAACGCTAACACGGATTTCCTCATGTAGGTTCGCAGCTGTCGGCAATTATACGATGGTGTTTAAATTCGTCAATTACGAGTTATTTACTATTGTTGTTGTTATTTTTAAACAAGAAGATAAATAGACAGTGATATAAATAACAGTTTGATGATATTCATATTATTACGTAAAAATATTTCAACGATTAATTTAGGCACTGCTCACGCTACTGCTCTTCGGTCTCTACAAAGAAGTTAGTATAGTTTAATTTTTTAAATAACGTTACAAAAGAAAAAAATCTATTCTATAATGAAATAGATAGTACGATATTTTGTCTGTATTAAATACATGGTAAAAAAAATGATTTCTCTCTTTAAATTTATTCATTTTATTACTTATCTTAAATACATTAGTTCTACAAGTAAATTTAAACTCATTCGAGAATTTCTTTTTGAAGGTTTACACCGGTTTTAGTTCACAGAGATGGTTCGACAGAGCCGGGGGCTGACCCCATGAAACCTTTCATTATGATGGTAGCCATTCCCACCGCCTTCAGGCGGCTCTGCTGCAATATAGTTAATTCAACCAATTAACAATATTTTTTTCCTACAAGTACGTGTGTACTTACGTAAGTTTGTAGCTAGCAAAGGAACATCTATTTAAATTGTGTATAACTTCTAGTTTCATAAGAGATGCTGAATTGTAATTACTGCTAATCTAATTAATTTTCGACATAAGAGTATTATTTAATACAATGTTCGCATCCCTTACTTAGATTACTATACTCGTAATTAAGCATAGATCAAAGTTGATCTCTTAAGTCGAGCTTTTCTCTGTGGATGAATGTATATATATTCAGAATGTACTCGTATGTATAGTGAACCTACTACAAAAAATATATCAATGATATGAATATGAAGTTTAGATTTGAATTAATTGCCATTGCATACAAATGGAAAATAAAATATAAATATTAAATTCTTTCAACTATCAGTACCTATGTACTTCTTACAGTGAAACCTTATCAGACTTAGCTCCGCTGCTTACGCTGTTAAAAAAGTGAAGTTCTTAACTAACGTTCTAGAAACAGCAAGATTAATTTATTTTACCTATCTTTGCAGTTTCATGTCTTATGGTCTGTTGCTGTGTGGGTTAGCTATTGATATTGAGTCAATTTTTGTATTAAAGAAAAGAACAGTAGTAGGCGCCATTTAAAACGTCAGGCCTAGGGGCTCGCTTGGAGATGACTTCAAATAAATCAATATATTAACTGTTCTTTCACAATACATTTAAAATAATATATTGACTTCTTTAAAATATTATGCGCGTTAAAATAATCTGATAGTTTTTCTTAAGAAGAGTGTTGTTCACACCATTAATACTAGTAATGAGGTTAAACTGATTGTATCAAATTTCTGACTTACCAAAACTGGTGGATCTTTCATGAGTAGATGTGTGAATATCTATAATAATACTCCGTTAAAGTTAAGGGAAATTCCATATTGTAAAATAAAAACTTACGTCAAAAGCATTCTTATACAGAAAGGTCTTCTAGATCTAGATGATTCTTCATTTAGATGAGTACTTAAAGAATAAGGTTGCTTGGACATAAGTTTAAAGTATATCCATAAGTAACAGTAAATGTTTTCTGTAACTTTAGGTGGAAAAAAACTTTATAGTTTCTTGCAGCTTCTTCTTTTGAGATCACTCACGGTAGGATCTGTTTAAGCGATGGCGTAGTTTGACTTTCGAAATGTTTGTTAAAACTAACTTTAAATAAATATTATTTCATTCATTCACATTATTATAACAACATAACAAAGTTCTTAAATTTTAATTACGAAATTTAAATTAAAAAATAAAATCACCTAATGAGTTTTGTAGACAACGAAGCCCATGACAATAATTCGACTTTCCTTTGAATACGTTTAACAATCTAATAAAAATTTAAGAGACGCAATGAATAAGTAAGAGTTCGATGTCGGAAAGGTGGATATTGGCGGTAGATTTAATAAATTTCTGCTCTATATGCAAATGTGAACCCCTGATGTGTAGACGTGAATAGATTGGCTCGTTTATAGCTCGACTTATATGGAAATGCGAAAAGCACGTAAGAAAGCGTGGAAAAAGATCGTCTTGATACGTAATTAGTTTTGTGTACCCCTCTTCCGAATTCGATTTCGGTGAAAACCGCGCTTCACAAGAAGTAAATGTATGTAGACGGAACAAGCCTACGGGTTTTTACGCGTATTTGGCATCTTATCAAATTATTCTGCCAGTAATAAGTAATTATATTGTAAATATTTAAATTAGTTACACGCACAAGTGTATTTTCGATGGATTTTACATTGAAATATTAAAAAAAATATAGTGAAATTGATTATAATACTATATAGGTATGTTGAATATATATATATA
>PDGT01000034.1:3131404-3153657 GCA_003671415.1 Megathymus violae
CCCACGCGCACCGGGTACCTTTTGAAGATTTTCACACTCGAAAACAAAAAAAAAGGTATTTTAAATAAACACTGACAAAAATATAATTCTTCGATGGTTAACTACCCAGGCTGTTTAAAAAGCGATCGCTAACTAACTATAACAATTCAGGTCGACGACTCATCATGTCCTCTTAAGTACAGCAGTGTTCAAGAACGTGTTGCTCTAGGGGTCACCGGTTCAATTAGCGACCGCGTCCGAAAACACAGTTGAGCTTTTACGATTGACACAAGCCGGCATAGCATGAGTGTTTCAGCTTGAAACCTAACTAATATACAAATAAATGAAAATAGTGTAGTGCACTATCTTTAATAACTAATGTCTTTTAGCAATCATGGTACCTATACAATAGCACGCTATCCAAAACATGAACACGAAAAACGAAGATTGGCAAGAGCCTTTAATAGAATAGACATTCTGGGTTTAATGCTTGAGTTACTTATATTATATATATTACAATAGTAGTAAACACGCCTCGCTTTCGCTTCAGAAAACCTATGCCGTACGCTTATAAATAGCATCTGCTTAGTCTTAGGAGTGGGTCTTCCTCGTTCTATGAATTTGTGGACGGATTACAATGAAATGAACTTTAAATATTAAGTGACCTTTACAGAAATAAATTAGTGAAAACCATAACGAAATCCGTTAAGCCGTTCCTGAGATTTATGCAGACAAAAATTCTAACAACTATTGTTATGTGTTCTATCGCGTTAATAAAGGCCTCTAATAACATTTTTTCTCATATATCGTTCAGGTAGCGATCAGTTAGAATTTTATAATATTTATAGAAAATTACAAAATATATTACTTAGTTAGTGTAAGTACGTTGAAAAGAACTCTAAGCCACATTGGTTTGATTAGTTAATTATAGTGACTGATCAGCGACTGCCACTATCACAATCGGTAACTCATAAAACTAAGCAATTCAAAAATACAGTTTAAATGCAAAAACGGTAAGAACAAAATGAAAATTTCACCGGCATCATAATAAAATGGAATCACGAAAAAGGAAATGGTTCTCAACAATATCAGAGTAATTAATTAATATGGTTTCTTTCGTCTTGGACATTTTGTAACAAAGCGAATAGGCCAGTACGGACGGTACGCGAGCCGAAGAGCTCGTCAAAGCAGTACGGCGCAGTCATTGTAAGACGTAACAAGTGTCCTTCGTATCTCTTAATCACGTCGTCGGTAATTGTTTTATCTTTAGCTCGTTAGAACTCGTTTAAGCAAAGCCTTCTTAGTGAAGGATTAAGTGCGGTTCGCCTTAATCACCCCCTGTTGCTAATTCTGACGGTTTTTCCTCGGAGACCAGATAAACGTTTTTGTTGGGGTACCGGATTTCACGTTTAATATTTATAAGAGGGCAGGTAGCTCAGAGTGCTTCTGTTTCCGGTGCAAGGATTACGCGGACGTCGTAATGCATTCGGTTTTTGCAAGCGGATGATGTCGAGAAATTGTTGAGTTTCACGGTCGCGCTGCGCTTTTTATCTTTTTATATAGAACATTTCACGGGCGGAATGCTTAGTGTTATCGGGGTCTCTTTGAAATTAAACATCAAGTTTAAAAATGATTGAAATCTTAACTTCAGTTTAAATTAAATTTTGAGTCTTTGATTAAAGAAAAGAAGAAAACCGTAAGTCATCTGGACCATGTTTCTCCATGATACTTTAGTATGTACAGGAGCGCTCCACAGTATTAAGGCAATGACTCTCCCAATCGGTGATAATCTACAATAACATAAATGTAAAGCTGACTATCTATTACTTAAAATTATATAACTACAAAAATATATCGTTAAAATAGCTTCAACCATTAAGCTATAATGCCATAGAAAAACTATCTTTTGTTACATAGAATAAATTAAAGCTTGACAACAATCTCACCTGATAGAAAGTCGTGATGAAGTCTAAGATTTTAAACGCACACTAACTTATAAAAATTTATTCACTCTCTTCTTGAATACTCCCCCCACATAGTAAAAAGGCGGGAAGACGAGGGCAATACCCATAGTACATACACACAAACAGACACACTCAATTTGGTAAAGGTCTATAATAATAATATATTGAGGAAGAGCAAGGCATCCTGCCACAAATATAATTATTCTATGTTTAATAGTTGGTCTCAACCACGGTTTTATAAGAAATTGTAATAAACTATTAAGATTTTTATATTTTGCAGTGTGGACTACACCGATATCCCCTGCTAGTTCAATTATTTGAAGGCCTCAACATCAACAACGGTCCCACAGAACGAAAGACCTCATATAATTTTAGCAGATGCGAATGCGCGTGAAAACCTTGGTGATGACAGCCTTTTGACAATGGATTACATTAATTATTACTTTGATTCAATTTAAATATTTGAAAAAAAAAACATTGTTTTATGGACCTAACAAGACCTATGAATTACCTACTGCTACCCACAGGCAATGACTTGCCACGACCACTAACAATCATTAAACTAAACAACCTTTCTAAAAATCTCCACCTTACTTACAATTTAATTGATTGCAGATTGCTCTTGTATTAGTGAGGTTAGCACTCGAGCGATTAGTTGCGGATAAAGAGCACTTATCGGATCGACGCTCGGGATCAATACGACAAAAAGAGCTATAAGAATAAGAACAAAGAACGTTCAATTTCTTATTGAAAAAGCAAGATAAATATTGAATTTCGTCGAGTTTCCGGCGTGGACACGAAAAAGAGTTTGAATATTTCATACGCAGGAAATGAGGTTGTGAGTTACCGAAAAGTTGTTCAAGTAGCTCCTCAATACAAAAGATGGTATGGTCGTTTTAAAATAGGGCTTATGTTTGTAACATGTTTTAACCCGGTGAAAACTCTAAAAATCAACTAACATTATTAAATATTTTTTGAAAGTTGTATTGGACGCAAACATTGTTATCGTTATATAATAACAATACAGCAATGTTTGAAATTTTTGCGCTCCTGTCAGCAGTGAAATTTAGTGAGGGCTTAGAAGCTAATACTTTGTATAGTGTATGTACCTATTCGACAGAGGTAATACATTGTCTCGTATATACCGGTAGAGACGGTAGTTGTTGACTGGTCGGTAGGTGGAGGGGGTGATTGTCAATCGGAGTCTTTTGATGAACAAAGGCAAGGCAGTCTTCTGATGGACATGGTACGGATGGGACGTGTGGTAGCGTCAGTAGCTCTGTGTAGTAGTGAGCGCGTGAGTGATGCGTTTCCCGTGTCCCTTAACGTGGATACCATAAAGAACACCGGATGATACACACTTGTATGATTTTGATAACTATTCGGAAAAAGTCGTGTTTTAAATTTATTAAACTCCAAAATTTACTTAAAAGCATAACATATATATTTTTTTATCACCTCATAATAATTGTTTATTAACGTGTTTTACAAAACAGTTGCAGTTATCTAAAAAATGATACTGAGAAAATACATACATAGTTTTACAGATGTCAAAACTAAAAAGTTCAACCGATTGATTCAAATGCCGGCTCCAATATAAAAAAGTAATAACGTGTAATAAAAAAATGCATTAAAACTATCATAGTAGTGAGGTAAATGACACACACCACGAAAAATTTTACGATTGCCCTACGGACTAAACGCAACGTTACTTATGTAGACCAATAACAAAACATTCAAAAGTTGATTATTTGAAAAGTTAATATTTATGTGGGCTTATGTTTTTTAGGTTTTATTGGACAGATCAGTAATTAATATAAACAACGTTATTAAGTTTAATTAAAAAAAACCCTACAGTTACAACAAAACTATGTTGTAGTTACTTTGAAGCGGTTTTTTGAACAAAAAAAGCAACGAAATGTATTTGAATAATTCACAACAGAATTTGGTAAACGCGTACTCACACCATTTAACTCGCATAAAACAATGTCATTACTGTGAACAATATTATTGTCCGCAGACAATGCCAATGCCGTTCACCGCCCCTGACAAAAGCTCAAGACTACATTATTCACGATGTCACATTACGTACGTTGATTGAATTCCAGGAATATGAGTAAATATTTTAACTTTTGAATGTACCATAGTTACTAGAACATTTTTAAAAAATAAACCAACAATTGAAAGTGACTATTTCCTTCTTTATGCGATCAATGGAATTTGTGCCGTACAGCTTACTCTAGATGGTGTGAGACTAATGCATTGTTCAGTCAGAAGACTATTGAGTCTTCCTTCTAAAATCAAAATGTTTTAACATGGAATACGAATCGAATTTCAGATATGCAATAGCAAGCAGTTCACCGTTTTCTTCTTGACTAGTATCGAATGAAAATGTTATCATTGTCTAGTGTTACAGATCTGCATCGATCGCGGCCACCAATTGCCATCATGTGGTATTCATGCTCGTTTATCAATTACTACTTAGAAAAACTCATGTGAAAAAAAAGGCTTTTGTGGTGGTAGTCTCGGGTTGTACCTATATGATAGATATGTCTTATAACAGAACAACTAGGTACTTATGATATTTTTAGAAATGAAATGAAATAAAATGAAACGAAATAATATTTTATTCGATGTTGGTTTTACAAACACTTTTCGAACGTCAAACTACGCCATTGCTCCAACAAATCCCTACCGTGAGTGGTCTCGGAAGAAGAAGCGGCAAGAAACTCCCGAGGAATTTTTTTTTCCTACTCACAGTTACAGAACGCACTTAAACGGGCTTAATATTAAACTCATGTCCAAGCAGTCTTATCCTGAAAGTAATCATCAAGTTTGTAATAACCTTTCCGCATAAGAACGCCTTTGACGTGAGTTTTAAATTTACAATATGGCGTTTCTGTCAATTTTAATGGAATTTTATTTTAAATATTTACACATCTACCCATGAAAGAGCCACCAGTTTTGCTTAGTCTGAAATTTGGAACAATTAATTTAGCCTTACTCCTAGTATTAATACTGTGAACATTACTCTTTCTAAGAAAACTATCAGAGTACTTTTTAACGTACATAATATTATCTAAAATATATTGTGATGCTACAGTTAACATATCAATTTCTTTAAAGAGATCTCTAAGGGAATCCCAAGGCCTGAGGTTGTAAATGGCGCGAACTGCTCTTTTCTGTAATATAAAAATCGACTTAATATCTGCAGCTGAGCCCCACAACAACAGACCATAAGACATCACACTGTGAAAGTAGCTAAAATAAACTAATCTTGCTGTTTCTACGTCCGTTAAGAGGCTCACTTTCTTAACAGCGTAGGCAGCAGAGCTAAGTTTCCCGGACAAGATTTCAATATGAGGACTCCATTGTAGTCGTGAGTGGTAGAAGTCACTAGTTTAAGCACTTCCTTATTTAAAACAATATGAGATGGCACTTGTCTAACATTTGGTAAAGTGAATTTAATACATTTTGTTTTCTTAGCGTTTAACACAAGGTTATTACATGTAAACCGGCGTAACACTTGCGAAACAGTATTATTTACATCGTCAAAACATTGTTTTCTCCTATCTACTTTAAAAAGGAGGTGTCATCAGAAAAAAAATAGAGATTCCTCAATGTTCTATTATTGATTTTATTTACTGATTATCTGTTACTGTGTAATTCGGTTGTGACAGGAGCGCTTTTTGAGCGATAGATCGCAGCGAATCAACACCTGTCGCCACTATGCCTTCGCGCACAATTAAGGGCAACCTCGGATATTAATTACATTGTCTAATGGAACACGAAGTACGGTTTGCTTTACAACACGTCCGTCCCCAAATGTGTACGTACCCTAATTGTGATAGCCGTGGAGTAGTCAAACAGAAACCTTAATTTGGGTATTGAATCACTTTTTGTAGTGATTTTAACATTACATATCGATATACCTTCAGAACGACATGACCGATTGTCATAATGTCCAATATTTAATTTTAATTCGAGAAATTGTATCATAGCTACGAGTATGATGGGATAGGCGGCTTTGAATAAAACGAAGGGGGCATTTTATAAGGTAATTGTTATTTTTACACTACTTTTATTATATTAATTTTACTTGAAACATATATATTAGTATGATGTATAAACAGTGATAAACATTATTTTTAAAGGTGTTGTTTAATTCAAAGGTAAAAATTGTTCGTAACTACAAAACAAAAAGAGAGAATGAAATCGACGGACAAGAAATTAAGACTGCTGTTTTACAAGTAGTATCTGGTCAAATGACACTGAGACAAGCTGCTAACACATACAGCTAATATCAACTGAATACTTTGCATTACCAAATTAAAAATATACCGTTGCACAAGTATCTTTTCTAAAGATGAAGAACGAATGCTGAAACAATATCTTTAAAGAGTTTCAAAATAAATAACGGTTTTGATAATAATGATTATAAAAATAAAAATAATGATATAACTTTTATTTTCACTTATTTAAAGATATTTCAAAACTGTCCCACGTGTTTTCAAAGCTGCCCCAGGAGCGGGGCAGATTTGAACATTTCACAACTGTTTCTAAAATTGATATTGCAGCTATAACTTTAATATTTTTCTTCATATGATGTTGCGGTTTTATGGCATAATGGTCGTGTTAAGCGTTGCAGAACTGTAAAACGGTTAAGAACTAAAGTTATTTGAGATATACATAAGACAAAGTTAAAAAATGGTTCTAATCTTCCCCCACTCCGTTATTAAATCGACTATGGGAATCAATCACATTAGTCTCCCATTTACGACTGTTGTAAGCAGAATAATAAAAGAATACTAACAAAACAATTGACACGTAACGAGGTGATGGCGAGTGGTGCCCCGGATCGTGTTGACACAGCCTGTAGGATTCTAAACAGTGGAGGTCGTTGTACGTGCAATTTTAAACGAAACTGGGACCTCGTCTCGTCATTCTGCGGCTTTTATACAGTGTATTCCCACTTGAAATTTTGATTTTGTGTACCCTAACTAAAACAATGGTAAAAGCATGCTTAAAATGAACGAGCTCGTAATTGTGATTAGTATTTGTAATCGAAAATCAATGTTTAACACATGCGATTTATAAGTGTAAAGTATTTACATATATTCGCTTATTGTATAAACATTATTATTATGAATTTATAACCATTCGCCTTCTTGAAATCTAAATATATCTAAGTAAGAAATCCTGCACCAATAACAATAATTACATGTTTTTATATACACAACATTTTGCCATCACATTTTGCTATTAGTGTTTTTTTTATTATGTAGCGTAAATATTACAGATAAATACGTAGGTTAACACACAGTGGAGCTACATTTGCGTAACATAGGTATGGTGATTTAGGTCCCTTAAGTATATGTACTCTGTTCCGTATAACATATTCAACAAGAATTCCCCAAGAACCTTGCACGTCACGTGTCACTATCGTGTTTTCGACGGATACATTGTTTGAATAAGTTTCGGTGTTGAAAGAAAAGCCACGGTTAAATGTTACCGCGGTACAAAGTGCAATTTTAAAATGTAAACAAAGCTTCTCACCACGCCCCCGTAAAACCTACCTACGATTTTACTTTATTGAAACTACAAGTTGAAGGCTCGGGGCGGGTCGGGCCCTGTTTAATTCAGTTCCACCCGAAATAGTGTTGCTTACTACATTTTGGGAGCCGTTGCGAAAACATTCAAGTTTTGTTTTAATTATGGAATAGAGGTGTCGAATGGGAATCGCTTGGGACTCCACATACCAGAAATATATAGTCATCGTTGCGATTTTTTTACAAATATAATTCTGGTAGTCATTGACAAAACACAGGACACGCAAACATCATCTATTCCTCTCGTTTATGATGATTGAATTATGCACACGAACTATGTTTTGTTTAGATTAAGTGATGGTTTATTCTTATTCAGATCCAAAGTCACTATTAATAATTAATGAATTGAAACGAATGTAAATTACAAAAAGTAATTGGAAAAAGGGAAATTGCAATAAAATTTAAAAAACTAACAAGTGCAAAGTGAATTAATTAAAAATATACATGAATAACAGGATAAACAGATTAAATAACTGATACGATAAAAAAAGTATAGCATTTCAAAAACACCGAAAAGCTAAATGTTACAAAAATTTGTAATGAATAACATATTAAAAATTTTTTGTTGCCTTGTTTCTGTTTTTAAACCGTTTATTAAAATTGTTTGTTTTGCGTGTGTTGTTGTACAAGTTGTGAATAAATGTATTTTCTTTCTTTCTTTCTATTATAATTCAACAATATATAATTTCTTGTTTTCAACAATAAACAGAAAAACAGAAAAACTCACCACGAATAATATAAATTAAAAATTACTCAATGCTGTTAAAAAGACCATGCATTGTTTATACAATTGCCCGGTACGTAACAACATATAGCGTGTGTTCGCGTGTCTTACTGAGTGAGTTATTCACTGTTTTAACAATAATTATAAAAAAAATTGTAACAATTCCTAGCGGAGCGGTGCTTGTCTCCAGCACGGTTGAAGTACGAGTGCACACAGCCATGGCGCCCGCCCTATTGTCGGCTAGGCTCAGTTGTAGATCGAGTTGCCGGGTGTTGGGTCTAGCGACGGTGCTGTCCTCACTCAGGTCACGTGCCATGATCCGTTTATTAAAAGTATTCATTACTCCCTCCGGCATATACAAAGAGTTTATAGTCGACAAACGAGTAGACGAGCCACCTGATGGTAAGTGATCACCGTCGCCCGTGGACATCAGCAAGACCAAAGGTATCACCGATGCGTTGTTGGCCAGGAAATGAGAAAAACATAAGATAGAAAGTACTGGCTCTCAAGCTCCCAGCCTGAACACGACGAGTCGTTTGGCGGCTGACTCAAGCAGGAGGGTGGTAGCTAGCCAGGCAGGCTTCACGGAAAGATAATAATACCAGTAATAATACTAACGAAATAATAATAATACTGATAATATAATCCTTACGCGAAGTCCTGCCACCAGGCAGGCTCGATTCTGTCGCCTCTTACGACACACCCTGTTCTGGGATTGGCGGGAGTATTCTAGGCCGCCCCAATATTTTGCTTACAGTTGATAAGTTAGTAATAAAATTATTGTATTAACCATTATTAGTATTGTATTGTATTATTAGTATTGTATTGTATTAACCATAAAAAGAAAAAAAAGTGTTACATTGAAAGTAGATTAAAAGATTTACTTTTGTACTGATGGATTTCCGGAAAATAGCACCAGAGTGCATTAAATAACACGAAATATTATTACAAGTAGGAATACCTTTATTATTATTATTATTTATTATTATTTAAAAAACGCAAGTTAAGTAAAAACAGTATGTTATTGTGTAAAAAGAAGGAGTTATTATTACGCATTGTCTTGTAAAGGATGTGTATTTAACGGGTCCCAAAAAAAAAGGAGTATTTATTGTACCCGTTGTATATATAAAAAATAATTAAATATAATGATAGGGTACCTTTAAAAACAACCTCCTTTTAATGTATTGTCAAAAGCTATTATGAACGATAATAATATACAAACAATATTTTTCTATCTATAATAAACGTTCATGGGAAATCAACAGCTGTTATAGAATATCAAAAGTCACGTGTTAAGAAGGCAGTAATCGGTATTCATTCATTCATCCATTCGAAACTAGAGTTATGGATGGGTCTGAGCGGGGCCACCTGAATCGTTCTGTTATCAATCATAACTTATTAATGGAGCGGTCAGACTTCCATTACAAATGAAGAATCATATAGCACCTTAGTCGGATTACCAATACAATTACAAACTAGTGTGTATGTAGCACGAATACACTTCGCATTCACTACTGGTTATATTTTGAAAACAATTGAGTAACAGTAATAAGATAATGTCTTGGATAGTGAAGAGAAGTGACTAGTCTATGATGATCTACTTCACTTAAAATTATCTAAAACTAGCCATCTGCCCTCGCGTCGTTTCAGGAAAACTACGCCTTACACTTAGAAATAGCACCTGCATTGTTTTAGAAATGGGTTTTTATCGTTCTGTGAATTTGACATTCATTGATTGATAACTTTTTTATTTATGAACAGATTGTAATGAAACGAACTTTAAACTTTAAGTGATGCTTACTGCTATACATTAGTGAAAACTGTAAGAAAATCGATTAATCCGTTTCTGAAATTAGCGCGGACAAACGCGCAGACAAACATATAAACCTTCTAACATCTATTGTTTTGGGTTCTATTGCAGTAAAAAAGGCCCCTAAGAATTGTTTTTCTCATATATATTTCATGTACAAAAAGCGATCACTTAGAATTTTATTATATGTATATAGATAATGGCTTAACTACTTAATAACGATCCTTTATATCTACAAATGACAAACTTTACCATAAAATATTATGAAAGCTCCTAACGTCGCTAATTGGAACTCAACTAGGATTATATGTAAACTCGTAAAGTCGAAACTCTTACAAGTAGATGATCTCTAAATAGTCACTGATAGTTTAAGTTGTCTTTAATTACATCATACATATACATTATTTTGTTCTTATCTTAATATACAAGTTGTGTATGTGAACTTTGCATTTATATAAATATTGGCATCAACCTTGTGCACGAGTCTCCGCGACATAGGTATACCAGAATCGAGCACATTAAGAGCTTACATTTCGTGTCTGCACGCGTAAGCCGCCTGTGAAAAGATTTGATGGGGAGGTTAGAGATTTATGTCAAGGATCATAAGAGTCGGGGATCGGGGGATTTGAGCATCCGACTGTGCCCTTTGTGGTTGGAGCGCTATCCGGCTTCACTTTACTTTGTACCTCTTATTCCTGCTTGCCACTTACCTTACGGGACATTTCAATTTCATTTTGAGAAAATTCCCGACCAGCCTCCACCGACGGTGGGTGTGGGTGTTAAGTGTTCAAGCTATAAGAAGTTCAAGAAGTTTACCCGCAATTTTGCGTACACGACCTGTTGTGTGCGTGCCTACTGGACTTTGAATAAATTGTTATAAACTGTATTTCACTGTTGACATAAATCCGCTACGCTGTATAATCGCTTGGAGCAATTTGTGATGAAAAAACTATAATTAGTGGTAGAACTTCTCTAGGACGTATTTTTTGGATTAGTATTACTATCTCTTCAGCAAATTTTATCTTACGTTTACTCATTATTGTGGAGTGGATAGAATATAAGTAGGTGATTACTTGGGAACCGAAATCAATCATTCGTGATGAAAGCGGTTCCTTACGTCGTTGAACTTGAGCCACCATCTCCTGCTTGTGGTGCACCCTACTGGGTAACGGACGAGGCTATGGCGAACTGTCCCTCTTGTTGAAGGTCATCAAGCTCTGTACCATCTAGTTTAATCACAGCGGTACTCTGAATACTATTTTTATGAGTTTCAGAAGCAGTGTGGAAGGGCCAGTACGTCTCCCTCTTACATCTTGGCTGCCATCGCGTCTGTATTACATTAGCGTTATACCTAGTGTTACAGATGTCTATGGATGGCAGGTGACCACTCAAAATCAAAATCTAATCTAATTAAAATCTCAAAATCTGTCTATCTATCTAATCTAATATCTTTCTAACTAAAAACATTGTCAAAGCCTAAGTTCCATGCTCGTGGTGCACCTCGTTGACCAAGGGTCGGAAAGGTCTGAAATAGTGGCAGAAATTTTGTTCTTTCGTACGTCTTACATACATTTACCACATTCTTTCCAAAGTCACCGCATGTTTTTATCATGTTTCGTTTGCAATAGATTGAAAAATTAATTTATCAAGCGAATTCCCCGTTATCTTCTACGCCGGCAATGCATCAGCGATGTTATTGTTGTTATGGATGTTCATGATCAGCCGTGGCCACTCACCGTTGCGTGACCCGTCAGCCTATTTGCTAGTTTTTACTATACCTAATTATGTAAGAATTGTGTGATATTCAAATCTAGTTGTCCTAAAGGTAGCCGCAGGTCGATGAGCGAACTAAAAATAATCGACATTACTCGTATTTGTAAGCTACGCGGAAACCGGCTATCATGGTACGGTCATGTTATGCGGAGGAATGAACAGCAGTACGGAAGGTATTAAGTATGCACGTAGATGGCTATAGAGGTAGAGAAGAAACGACACGACGAAACAAAGAAACGATGGATGGATTGTGTGAAAGATGATATGGCTAGAATGGAAGTTACTGGTGAGATGACAGCTGATAGAGAAGTATGGAAGAAAAATACATGCTGCGCCGACATCAAATAAAATTGGGATAAGGGCAGGAGGTTGGTGATGATGATAATGACTCGTATTTGTAAGGGGCAGTTTATTCAAACAAATTATGTTCTTGTTGGGGAATCGTTATCAGTCCGTAATTATGTTACTATAGTTAAAAGAAAATTTTGATTAAACTTATAAAATTGCGCTATATCTGTATATGCGTGACGATTCATCAGTGCAGATAAAACCTCCAACACAGTGAAAACAATTTGCTCGCGTAATGGAAGAGGATTAAATTTACTTGAAATGGAGTGATTTTCATGCGAGACTTCATTTAGATACGTACCTAATGACACAAGTACATTACGAAACGATATCAAAACACATTTCCAATTAGCAATGCTGGGGCGAATTGAATGTAACGTGAGAAATAATCTGTGCGTTCTAATTGCCTTTTATGTTGATTGATAGGCAGTAGGATCGCTTTGCGTTTCGTTAGGAGCGGGACCTTACTTTAGTCATAACTACTAATTGTATCGTGAAGCAAGTTACTTCTAGCTATTTGGTAATTTTTTATTTTTGTTTGAATTATTGTAATTATTAATATGGTAGTAAACGAACTCCTCATTCATGAGTGTATTGGGGAACTGAAAGTTGCTTCAGGGGTAGCAAAAAAACGTTACCACTTTAAACAAAATCATGAGATTCTAAGGTACATTATAGTTGTAAATTTATACATTTACAAAATAAAATAACAAAATAAATTATGATATATAAAACAAAAACTATTCACGTATACATGTATGTACAGGGACTGTAATGGGTATCTATTGTGAATTACATCCACAGATTAATAATCCCTTATACAACACAAAAAAGTGAAGAATTAATGAACTTAAATTACGATATTTGTCTATTAAAATAGACAATAGTGCACAGATGAGGCAAAAAAAATTTTTTTGTGATGTCAATGGCATCATGATAGTCAAATAGAATTCGAGATTGACCATAATTTAACTGTAGATATCTCTTAAGTTCTGAGACAAAAAAATCATTTGTAAGTCTTATTGACTTCAATGTTCTTTATAACAAAGTTCGAGACTGCTTGCAGTAACTAGCTTCAGGATAGAATTAGCTGGTGTAATGCTCCTGCTACATGTTTATGGTATAAGGGTTCTATTACATTTGAAATTCGATTAACATCAAAAACCGGTACAATTCTCCATTATATATTTTTCAAATTTAGTATATTTGCTGAATATTAAATTTTTCAACCAAGCAATAAAATATTAAATAATTATTAAATAAGACTATTAACGAACAATCTCCATGCTAGTTTATGCTTCGAGACTTGCCTTTCTAAGGTTTCACTGTTCATTCTCGACAGTAAAATCGCAATTGCATGAGAGGTTTCCTAGGTTAAAAGTGTTAGAGTGGAAAAGCGAGGCTTAGAGGTAAATTGAATAACTAATATTTGGTTTCACAACAAAGAAAAGTATTTTTCAATAGAGGTAATTAAAGTGTTTTGTTCAATTCAGTTCTGGATGTCATCAGGGAGTAAAAAAAACTAGTACATCTATCCATAAAATATGGCAATTAATTAGCGGCTCCTATAAAATATCATAACTACTATAATTTACTTGATAAAATATTCGGATAATAAACTGTTGATGGAATGAAAAAACAGGAATAATATCATTTATTACGTACCCTCAACAAACATAAACATGGGTAAAAAATATTAACAGCGATTCATAACTGTCGGGCGATGAAAAAAACAAAAGCTCAATAATTATTATGCTCGTAAAGTGGGTTTGCGGAAGCTGCAAAACGAAATTTAATTTGCCCTGAACGCTGCACCAGAAATAAAGTTAAAACAGTCGCTGCAGTTGGCGGTAGGAGCAACTTCTAACGCAAATGAATAGCGAATGGGAAAAGTTGAGTGGAGAAAAATGGTGTCCCACTCGCCAACCGGCGCGAGCATTCTCACGGACACACGCTGTTCAACGTGTTCTCCGATACTATTGTTGCAAAAAGCGCACGCGTTTTGTATTTATTTATAGAGCGTTCAGTAGTTTTTTCTTGTAGGTACCTTTTATTGTTTAATCATTATTTTGTACCATAATATGTACTAAATGGATAAGGATTGATAAGGATACATACTATATCGAACATAAAAATTCACACGGTGAACTCCAAAACCAAGTGAAAGCCCAATGTAACATTAATCCTGTCAGTAGTTAGCTCTGTTATTAACATTAAACCAAACAAATATCACTTAATCACTTACGAATATGCTCATACTACATAATCCGAAAAGTATCCATAATATATTTAAGATGATGTGTATTATTTTATAACTCCTGGATTCTATAGACCGTTGGAAAATTTAATAATCTAATCTAAACAGGAAAACTCTCCCTCCAATATCGAACCTCTCCGTAACTTAAAAGATAAGGACAATTGTGCTAATGTTTGAAGCAATAACAATTCCGATAACTAGCTACGCTAAGCCGGAGTGTATAGGCCCCAACAGCTATCAACATGAACGCCCTGGCTAACGGAGTTCCAAATACATTTGATAAGACTCAGTCACTAGGTAGTTCCAAAGCGGGACATAAAAGTGAAAATAGAATGGAACGATTCTATGTTACACCTTTATTCTACAAATTGTTCGGTATAAACAAATATAAAACGTAGAACTCACCGTTTTGGCCATCTGTGCTGATCCCGTGTCTGGATATTGGATTAAGGCCTGAAATGAATCTGAAAAAAAAAGCAGGTTAATCAAAAATTCTAAAATACTTGAAACATAGTTAAGTAAGGAAATTGGATTACAAAGTTTTCTATTGTTTCAAGAGAATAACGATACAAAGATAGATCTTTGACAAGCACGTTCAGTTCGTGCGAACGTGGAAACAAAGTAAAATTGGCATCTACTAGGGGAGCCACTAGATCCGAACCCTTAATTGTGGAGGCAACGACTGGTCTCAGGTGCACCACAGCTATTTTATCATCTACAACACTTAAGCAAATATCCGAGTAAGCAAGTTTCATGTCAATGTACAAGAGGTACGAGTATATTTGAGGTACGAATTTAAATTGAGACGAACCAGTTGATAACAGTTTGCGTTTTATAAAAGTAAGACTAATCATACTTAATTTATACAAACTATTTTGCTCCACTCACTCAAAGTGACTCAAAGTGAGTTCTAATGACTAATATCTTCTAGTTTTATTAATCATATTAAAATAAATTTACTAGTCATAAACAACAACAAACTGCGTTGTCTTATTTCATCGTTCATACACGTTACGTTAACATACATTTTAGTTTTTTACAATTTTATCTATGCTTTATACAGCTTTAATGAAAACCTTAAATGGAAATAAATGGAGTGTACCGAGTAGTTGGGTTTATTTACTGCCGAGAGATAAACGTCAACCCCTAATTTAAGGGTTTGAGCGTAGCGATCATGAGTGGCCGTTGGGTGAGGAATAAATTCACATTTTTAGGTGCGAGATGCCATGTAAGGGTAACACCTGCGTTAGCCACATAACGAACCATTAGAGAGGAGTGTTGTTTTTATCTCGTTTAGCTACTCTCAAAGATTTACGTCTTTATAATGTACCTACGTTCTTGTTTTTATACACAAAGGAACTGATATAAACTGAAAGTTATGTCGTATTAATAACATATGTTGAGGTGTACTGTAAGTGAGATTAAATAATCGTATCACAGCCAGTTGTATGATTAGGTATGTGATAACTTTATACGAGTCCTATTCGATTGTAAGTAAAAAACAACGGTCATTTACAATTACGATTAGGTCACTGTGATATTCTACAAAAATAGCCCATGAAACATACTCATCTATAAATACTATGTAAATCTGTAGGCTCTGTCTGTACATTAAATGTATTCTCATATTTTGTGATAAATATTTGTTTTATGAGTCAAATGTCCTTTTATAATTAAAAAACGTTTTTACCGACTTGATGAAAACATGAGATTGCACAAATGATAAGCTATATAGCATATACATGGCCTACCCATATTGCTGTGGATCATGAGTTTGTTCGCGCTTAAAATAATATATTTTATAATATTTTATATATTATGAAATAGTACTGAGGAGACCTCCCCAACATTACAATCCACCCAAGGGACTAATTTGTCTATATTTTTAAAAAGGTCTTTTAAAAATTACAAGTCGTTTACTGAATATCGAATTTATTTTACGTTGCTTGCTACTAAGGATTTCGTTAATGAAATGCATATTTGATTTAAAATAGCAAAAAAGACACCTTATTGAAATGTAAACGCTTTTTTCATTATATGATTAATATTTACTTTAAAAAATAAATTCGTTAAGCTTGTTCCCTGTATATTTTAGGATAGATTAATTTAATAAATTCCTTTATAAAATATTACCAACGTTATGAGCGCATTATTTATTTTCACGGTCCTCGCTTCTAACAAATTTTCGCATAACTTTTGTTTTATTAAAATAAGTGAGTATATGTTATTATCATGTACTATTAATACAGCATCCTTATCTCAGGTAAGAAATATATAAGGCATTGTTTCGTCTTTTTTCTTTAGATTCCATCATTACACGTCTTCTTTAGATGTTCTTTTTAAATGACTTTTTGAAATTGATTCATTTCTATCATAGATTAATGATTGACATAGTTAGTGAATAACGCATTCGATTTTAGAACTGGCAGAGCTAAAGTAGTTTCTTAAGCCTCGAAGGAGAACTGAAAACGTTGAAGGTTAAATTACTGTGACAAATACATAACGCATCCGTTTATAAAATGGTATAATGTTTAAATACAACAGAAGGCTAGTATGCTTAGTGTTTAGTCACATTTTGCTTATTAAAACTTCTTCGTAATATTTAGTAGCGATTAATAATTCCAAGTAAGCATAATTGGGTACAACTAAAACGTACAGACACGAGTACACACGAACGATACGATAATACGATTAGCTACTATATTACATTTAAAATTTACATTTCACGCCCTGTGTCATAAAGTCTACATAAATTAAAAGGAAAATGGTGTCTCCTTCATACTAATAGTTTCATAGCTAAATGCTCTTCAAGACTCATATTTTCTTAGACCCGCCATTTAACGCCGTTAAAATGTAATGCATAAAAGGCTTGCTGCAAATTGAAGTTTTTATGTAATTAACTGTGGAATAAATTAAAACGCAACTCCGAATATATTCTGTTCTAAAAATGTTTGATGTGTTCAGACACCGTCATCAACATCGCATTCTATATCTGCCGTAATATGATTCTCAGGTCTCCTGTCAAAATTAGATAGTTAAATGCCATACATGCTTCACCATGAAGTGCTGATCTGTATATTTCACAGACACAAGAAACGTTATAAAGAACTGTCAGTCATGTAGTTTTTTTCAACAACAGTTTGTGTTGCTACAACGATTCAAATAATAATCAAGTTCTAATATGCGTACTAATATGTGTTATTAAGATTTGAAAAACTAGACACTCGTATTCAAAACGTACTAGAAATTGTAACATAAGTGCCCTTGTCTTTTTCTTTCGATAATCATAACGACAACATAAAGAGAAAGATAAAACGTAACGGTCTTTGCCGATACGTTTGATAACAATTGAGACGATAGATGTTCGGATCCGAGATTGTTTATATTATGGTTCAAACATACTGTCAAAATAGCCCCTAGCAATTTCCTCAGGTTATCATTGGATACCACACATGAGGTTTGTTTATGTAACCAAGATTTATTTTCTATCAGCCTACTACACGAAAGTTCATACCCCCAGGATAAACAACCTTTCTCTTATTGAAAGGACGATGAAAGGCTTTGAAGAATTGTTATTATCTTTGCGAAAAAATTCAGTTGTCTACGTTTGTTACAATACTGTCTACGGCATATAGGTACAAATAGGTGAATTATCTTCACTCTTAGCAATCTTCTTTATCACGTTCCTTGAATTTTGGATGCCGGCGCGTCGATAGAATGGAATCTACCAACATTTTCGACAGAAATCAATAAAATAGTGCACTGAACTTAAATAACCAATTGCGTAAACTTTTCTTTCAACTTAACAACACAGTTCTATTAATGACAACAAGGGCTAAAGTTTTCCGAAACAACTTTTCCAGTCACCCTTTAACCAAATTTATTTATTCGAGTTGAAATATTCGAGGGTTAATTCAATACAGCTACTGCTCCGATTGCGTGCAAGAAATTTAAATGATCCCAATCAATCAGAATCCACGACAAGTTTTGCAATATTCCATTAAAAATTCAACACAAACACAATTACGAGGTCGTTATATTTATATAATTATAACCGTTGGTGCGTCTGTCATTACTCATTATTTATTTATTACTCATATTTGTTCACTATCGAATAATTATGATTAAATGATTCAGATTTGAATAAATCGTATAAAGAATTTGCCGTGTCAGATATAATTACAGAAATACAATTGCGATGGGTAAATACTAGAGAAAAATTATCATTTCCTTATCCTCGTTTCACGAAATATAACGAGATCGTGTTCTCGTCGCTTCCGCTGTTTAAATTTAAACGATGTGGATTCACAGTAGGACTAGCAACTATTACAAGATAATGTGATCACACAACCGCGCACTTTCTGTACTAAGCGTGCTCTGTCAAACTTGAATACGTTCCCGTTCACAATTTACGCGGCCTTTCATCCCAAGTTGCTTAGACACAACTTGCAAAGAGCAACATAAGTAATTGTACGTCTTTGTGGCAAAGTTAACTTAACATTGTTGCATTCGACATGGCGCTGTTTGTGCGCTCGGTCGCTATGTCAATTTATTTTTGTATTGAATTATTCCACATCGTCTACACGTATTCAGTTTGTTGCATTTTAAAATATAACAGTCAACAATGTAATTCGACACATACCGATAAATATTACGAGCAATATGCATAAACATACTGCGAAACGATATCAGTCGACAAATCAAATCCATAATTACGAGAATTTGTGCGACATGGACACGACATCCACCGCAAACTGGGGACGCATAATAATTGTAGCGGTCGGCTACACCTTAATAAAGCCAATCGAGCGAGGTTAAGCGGAGAGACGCGGGGGAAGGGGGAGTAGGATTACCGCGAATATGCGCCCTCTTTATTGAGATTTGTTTCGGGATTAGGGATGCGTACGATACCAAATAACATCCTCACGGGTCGTGCTTGACGTGTTAATCGATTAGTTGGACATCGACTGGAACCGAAATTCTTCATTAAACGCATAGGTATTACCTCATCATCAGCGGGTGTTACGACTTGTTGACTACAATAAGATTTGAAGTGTAGTAAATTCGCCGTTAAAACCGATACATTATATGTATAAACGATTAAGTTACCTTTTGTCGTTTGACCATAATTATATGAAGCATTACATCCGAAGAGATTTACATTTTCCCTACATAGATGTTTAACGTCATTTGCAAAATTAAATAATAACACAACGTCCTTCATGAATATCGAATATGTGTTCGTAATTATTAATATATTAATCACTTTTTTAACAATCATGTTTTCATCGTCAGATAGATCAACTATTATTATGGAGGATAGGGGAAGCGAATGCACTTTTCTCATCGCTTTCACTAACGGGACGATTAAAATATTTAGCGAACACAACGGAATTTACTGTCCAACCAACAGTTTTCTTGATAATTTCAATTGACACTCCTCTGCGATTCACTGCCGACATTGCGCACATTACGTGTATTGTGCGCTGAAAAATGTGTGTATCAACTCCGATTTTTGCATGGTTTTCCTAATCCATCGACTTATTGTCGAAACGCTAGGATTGTGAATTGGCTTTTTATATGTTACGAAAAGTGTACGAAATATGTACATACATAAATATGTATGGTGCTGAACACAGTCCGAAAGGAAGACATCGGAACTTGAACGTTTGTCTTTGAAACTTAAATCTTATTTTCGATATTCAGGATATATCAGAATTGGGACATTACTTTGGTAGCCGTACGAATGTCTTCCATTTTGAAGTGTTGAGTTTTGATGTATTCATTTAATGTTTTCAATTTCAGGATAAAGCAAATACTATCGTCCCTTCTTGGTCTTAAATAAATTTTGGACGCTTATGAGTGTCGATGTGACGTTGATTAAGCCTGCTATATCCAGGCCTAAATGACTATCCAGTTTTCTCTAGCTGCTTCTTACTGTTTCCAGCCGATTCGTCGTCATTTATTTTAACAACTTTTTTTACATAAAATAAGTTAAAGCTCGACGACAGCAATCCCACCTGATGTTAACCCATTAACTTATAAAAGCCTATAATACTGTCACTTAATCGATTTACCGAATTTAATCACCTATCATTCACAATATTCCATATATATATATATCACTTTATGATCATAAAATTATTAACATTATGATTTATAAAGATGTTTTCACCCTAAAATATGGTATATTTCCAATCTTTGGATAACCATATGGTAGGGTAAAAACATCTTTATAATATACGTACAACAACACGTCGTAATTAACTGAAAAAATAACGAAGTTGTAACCTTCATGGTACAGAGGCTGGTTCTCAAAGCATTATACGTTACTTAACTTTAGACAGGTACCTTCAGACGTTGCGGTGTATTGAAAGTGAAATGGATACGAAATATCTGGTTTATTTGCTCCCCACGAGACAGGATAATTGAAGTAGGGATTTATACGTTTCGGATCTACGATCTACTACGGTTTATACCTATTCAGCTTTGTGTGGAGCGAATTCGGTGTATTTCCGCAACACAGTGAGTTTGGCCAGTCAATGTAGCAGCATATACGATGTAAACATGTGTACTAAAGATGCAGTTTGAGATAACCGCAAACAACATAGGATAGGAAATAGGAACAGATATTAGTAAGAACTGAATATATTTATATAGACTTACATTTTTATTGTAGGTATATGAATATACAAAAGAAATATTACAAAAAGTAATTAAAATACATAATACAATAGCTTTGAGCAAAAAAAAGACAACAAATCCTAAAGGAAAAGGAATGAGTGAAATAAGAGGTAGGTATGAATGAGAAATAAGTAAAAAGGAAAATAAATAGTGTCAAGACCGTACACAATATTAAATGTATTACATCTTGGTTCCAAGAAAAAGAAGGAATAATGCAGCTTCAGCTTTAAAGCGTTCTAACTTTTTCATCTCTTAACTATTTTTTAACTTTGTTATAAGACACTTCTGCAGAATAAAGTTAAGAATATTTACAGAGAAATTAGAATGATTTTAAATTTCGGACTGGCAGAATCTAAAACATTCTGAACAACATCGGGACGAGCCCATTGGGTACTTCGCAGAGGAGTTCCAGTAAGTTTGCATAGGAACCCGAAGATTACCAACACGCGCTGGTAGCGAAGGTTTTTTTCGGCGGGGTTTAAGTTGATAGGAATTCCACATAACTTTGAAACATGCCCAAGAGTACAAGGAATATTTTAAGATTGTGTTTACCTATTGTTCCTGACAGGTTGGTGTCAAATCAAAGATTATTAACCAAGCGACTTAAAGTAGCTACAATCGTAACAAAATTATATTTTTTTTTATATTTATGTAAACTCTCAATACTCCCGTAAATTGAGGTTTCGACTGTGTTTTGATTGATACACACTCTTTCACATATCTTGAAACGTTCATGAATGTCTCCTAAAGTGAAACTTCTTAAAATCGAGGTAAAAAAATGCTTTGTTACATGAAACATAAGTGTAATAAAATAAATACATAAGTGTAAAAAGATAATAGTAAAATCAGATGTCGACAATGAGATTAATATTTAACTAATATACTTAAAAATCTTTGATAATCCGCGAAGTTATACAAATGCTTAATGCATTATTTATTATTACTGTTACTAAATTAACATTTGAAAGCATTAATCTCGATACATATATAATTTTTTTATTTAAATATTTCTAAACGATTTTACATACTTTTTCATTTATTACAGATTCTTATTGTTTTAGGACTGGGTTTTTCTCGTTCTATGAATTAGAAATATAACTTATAT
>PDGT01000034.1:3154059-3212556 GCA_003671415.1 Megathymus violae
ACTACAATGTCGTAAAGGTGATGTATGCGACATAAAAAAGAGTTTGGTCTTGATTTATCTACCCGGGACCAAAAATTGAATGTTGCGCAAGTACTTATAAACGTTGTTTAAGCCGAGGGAACATCGAAATGAGTTATGTTTTGATATAAGAGTAATTATCTAAATCCATAGGCACTTCTTCAAATAATCATGAGATAAAATATAGAATCATATATCAGAAACTTACATAAAAGCTATAACGTTACCGTGTCCTTTACCGTGTGTGTTAAGGATACGTACACGGGGATATGTTGACCTTGGGCTCTGTACATGTCATATATTAAGGAGATATTCTTAGTTCTAGACATAATACTTCAGTATGAAAATGTGTCACCTATAAGCCCACAAGAAATTGTTACACCTATCTTTATTTTAAATATAAAAGGGTTGAAAAGTAAGGACGGAAATAAATACATTAATAAAATGCTGGAACCAACGAAATAAAATAATTACGTTTAATGATTACGTGTTTGGCTCAATGATAAAACGAATTGATTGGACATTATTGTGATGTTGATGATGATGATTGATTGATTGAATTGACGTGATGATAACAATAATTTTGATGACGATAAAAAAATATTATTTATAACAGGTACAGTCTGACCCGGATAAACAAAGAGGCAATAAAGTGTTTATAGTGGAAGTATTTCCCAAATTTAATAAAATATCACGGTGCAAATATTGCTCAAGTATGAATAGCCGTAGTAAAAGCGTTTTTCCCTTTGCTTTGAAGCCCAATATGGAAGACTAAGATGGAAGAATCCTTTTGAGACATGCCTTTGTCGTAATCGAATTTAGACAGCGCTGTTTAATTAATTATAAAATTTAATGTAAGAACAAGGGAACTTAAGTTGAATCCATTACGGTAACGTATTGGTTCACGTAATTAAATATCAAACAAACCTTTTGAAGTAATTCAATTTTTATTAAGTATATTGTGTAATATCTATATACAAAGTACCTATATTACTTTTTGCCTCATATTTCAACGCCAATTGAGATCACTACAATTAATTTGTTTAAGAGATGGCAATATTTATGAAACCATGCATATTTACGATTAACAATCAGTATGTATTATGGTAAGTTTACAAAATTGTATACTAGGTACAATTACTTAGTCATTTAATTTAATGCATTATAATGTACTTATGAAATTGAAGAAAAAAATTTCAACAATTATTAAGGGGAATTGGGATTTTATTGAATAGATCTTTAACATCTACAGAAATATACTTTATTCGAATCCAACAACATATTAAGGGCAAAAAACATACCCAAACGCTTATTTAATATACAAACAATTACATGTTTTTCTACATATATACCTACCAACAAAACACTTATCGCTTAGTAAGATTACCAAGTACAGCCGTCGTACCTAATTTAATACGAGATCACACCGGGAAAGCGAAGCGAAAATGATGCTGAAGCAAGAAGGACATGAGTCGGCGAATCGCGCGGTGCGTGTGGGATTTTGTTAGAGTTAACTATCTGAACGACGTCCATAACAGATGTCGTTGGCATTTGGATTTATTGGGCTTGGATTGTTAGACGTCTATTCGAATGTAGAAACGTGGGTAGGTCTAGATCAGCTCGAATCTAATCGGCTTAGATCACCTGCTATATTAACTCAATATACTTTCTTACAACAACTTTAACATGTAAAAAAAAGCAAGTTTAAGAAAATATGATAAGAAAATGTCCTAGTTCTCACTCCGATCTCACAGTTCCCGAGTACAATCTAAGCAGAGATCTGTGATAAATTTTTACAGTTTTAGAAAATTTTATTTTAAGACGTTGATTATGAAATTCCACAGTCAATGAATTATCATGCATTCGGAGGCTACTGTTTAAGTTTACCGATGACAATTAATGCCTCCAACAACATCAAGTCTGTACTTGTGTTGATCTTTTTATTTAACTCTGCTTTTTATTTTGCTTCTTAAGCAACGCATTTTGAATACGTCTACATATTGTCCTGTTTTGTATGTCTGTATGTTATTGCTGTAAAACTTGTATTATTTATATACCTAAAGACAGTACCATCAAAGGTACTATGATCAGTGTTGCTAAGCCGGGTTTATAATTAGCCAAAGGTGAGCAATACACTGTGGGGCAGGTCGCCGTGGGCAAAGCTTATCAAATATGTACCTATCTGCCGCAAGCCTCCTATGTTCTGCTGGATTTATTTAGGATATGCATGAGGGTACGATTTAAATTTTAAACGGATTGCGCCCTTGTATTGCAGAACTGTGTTATGTTTGGTAAATCTATATGTACTTGCGGTATATGGGCCCAAATTTAATTTTAAAGCCAAAAGCTTTGATTGGATTATTAATTATCTCATAATACATAGTAATCCTACAGGGGCGCGAGATGCGCTGTTCAGTAATAAAGCTTATTACTTACACGTAACATTCCAGAGTTACACAAGACTGATTAGTTACGTTAATTATTTGTTTTAAAATCCTCTATATATAAAATCGTCAGTATGTCTAGTAGTGATCGAGTAACTTCTTAATTACTTGTTCGTTAGGATTCATGTTCACATAATACATTTGCTTTATTAAGACGATGCATCATGGCAATAGTAGGACCTAGTTGGTAATGTAGTAAGGTTTACCGAAAAATTTTCATACCTCGAGGTCGTAGTACAGCCAATCTCTTTAGAGATTTCATTTAAAAATCATCTTTACCCAAGTTTATTCATGTCTCATTAATTGCTTTACATGTCCGCATGTTTCGTATATTAAATTGAAAGATAAAAAGTGTTACGTATACTTACTATTCTTTGTGAAGGTGACAATTTTGAGCACCTTCCCGTAACGCTGGAAGATGGAGTACAGCACATCTAGCACGATCGGATACAGCATGTGCTCGATGATGACACGAAGCACGGTATTGGGGCCGCCCTGATGGAGAAAGGTAAAACTTATTATTACTAATTAAACTATATATATTTGTACTAGAGAACTCGGCAGAAGTCGTCCTGCCCGAACTTTAAAATTTAAAAGAAAGATTTTCCTTATCTCGATCGCAGCGAAACCTACTATCGGGTTCAAATGTGAATCTAATCCATTCAGGAGCTCACTTACACACGCACGCACGCACACACACACGTACAATACTTCATCAAAATACACAAGTACAGAGATCCGTGAATGAGGGAGTGAGTCGGTTTTATGTCATCACATAGTTTTCCGCATCACCTTCGAGGTCTCTACCGTAAAAAATATACTTAGTTTTCAAAGTTGTCTAACTTCTTTCGAAACATTTGAGGACGATTATTTATTTTTTGCACGACAAGGCCACCATACATAACTGAGAACATTTTTCTTTAATTTTTTACATGTTGCATGATTTTTTAAACAATGTAAATTTATTCATAAGATTATAAAGTCAGTAAAATTGTAGTTATTACCTCTATACTAAATAAATACTATTTTTTTATGTTTGTAATGTAACTATAAACGTATCTATCTTTTTAATGTAAAACTTATCAATTCCAATAATACTAACAATAACAACGATTGAGGCCGGAATTGTTCCTTCGGGGAAATGCCATTTATATATATTTTTTAAGTAACAAACAATGTAGCCTTGTTTTTGTGAAACGAGAGTGATTTAAAATAAAAAAAACGAAAAGAAAACTGGTTAAGTGGAAAGGAAAGATTAATTAGCCGTCAGTATTGCAGTAAGTCGGAGTAGACCGTAGCGATCGCCAGTTCCCCTGAATCTATTCCGTAATATAGTATTTTCGGATATTTTCCGTTCTCTATACAAATATATGGACTTGTGTTTTCTATGAAATGATTTATGGTAGACTATAATTAAAGACCTATATTTTTATTCTTTAAGTATTTTGGTTTAGTAGGTACTTTCGGAAATAGGAGGAAGCATGGTCAATTTTTATGCATTTTCTTTATCATCTTTAAAACTACGTAGTATACAATTATGAACTACAAAACGAGCATTTTCATTTGATTTACAATGGAAATTGAAAAATATATATTTTAGTTTTTTATTTAACCCCGTCCGTTTACATATACCCTTAAATTTGTATTGTTACTTTAGCTTGGTGTTTCACCATATCCACTAATACATTGAACAGTTGAACCAATAATTTTTTTTACTGAAACGACCGCATACCGACGACCGAACGCACAGCAATCTGCATCTTGTAGGCGTGTGGTTACGAGTTTCAATGTCTGACTTCGATCGATTTAGAAAAAATCAGAAGGGCTCATCACAATAATGCAAATTGTAATACATAGATTTTGGTTATATTTATTAGTTTCCATAGACAAATGACGCAAGAACTCGTGAAACGGGTTTTTAACGCTCTGGCCAATTAATCATCCAGAGTTTAAACTTACAATATTTCTATACAGCCATAAGCCCTACAAGATTTGTTCTAAATCCTACATGTATCACCATTTTCAATATTTCAACTGGGAAAAATCTAATAGTTCAATCCTAGCTTAATCAGCTTAACTAGTGGGAATATTTAGAGATAATAAGGGTTTTAAATTGCTTAACAACGTAAAGAAATAATTTTTCTTATACGTTAACATAGATAAAACCTCAAGCGGTTATTTTTATATGGAAAAGTGTAATTTCCAGTCAGAATCACTGCAGCAGAGCTGTCGTTACTTTCGTCATTTATTCGATTCACTTTGTATAATAGACGCTCTTTGGATGCACTCTGTCGGTCTGTGTACCTGCTCACATTATAGTCAACTTCAGTTAACGGAAGGCCTTTAAATCTTTAAAATCAGAGTTGTAAAGGAGTTTATAGTATTTATCTGGATTTTGCAATCATTTGAATTTTTGACGTGTGTGCATCTAGGCCTCATTAAAGAGCGAGACGTCCCAGCTTGATCTGTGGAGCATGCTATATAATTATGTATAACTAAGTTTGAATGGCAGTGTCCTGTCTGAAGTTATCAATACGTGGGCTGCTTTTGTAGTACACATGCATACTTGTTTGCTACGTACTCTAATTTAATTATTAATAAATTGCTAAAATTTTTATTTTTATATCCTATGAAACTCAATAAAGACCTTTCAAACAACCAAGGCCCGAGTACAAAAACACGCACATTTATAAACGTCAAGCCTGATAACCAAATCGGTGACCTTTGTTACTGCTGATAGGTACAGTACAGAACTTCAATGAAAAACATTCGCACCTGTATTTCGGTACCACCGTTAGCTGGTTGCAGGGCCGCACCAGCGCCCGCCACGATGGCAGCGCCAGCGGTGTTCGAAATCACCTGCGCGGCCTGAAGCGCGGCCTGCGCAGACGCCGACTGTAGAAAAGAAAACTTTTTTATCTTCAATAAAATATTTATAAAGGTATTAAAGAAAATAAGCAAAAGTTATAGGTACAGAGGAGTTTAATTTTAATCTGTATTGCTTATTCTTAATAATTTTACTCTTTTATAAACTTTCAAATTCAAAATTATTTGATAATTTAGATATTAAGTAAACACAATAAAGCGCGTAATTTTTTTGCTTTCAAGTAGGTAGGTACTACCGTTTCGAAAGGTCTTAAAAATATCAACTTATTATAAATCTAAAGTAACTTTCTACGTTTAAAAAAATTGCTAAAGCAATAAACACAAGTGAGGGCCTCTAAAACTGATATTGTAAATTATATAATCTACTTTTGAATAAAAACGACCCTTGGAATATCCACAGTACCGTACATTGTTTGTATTTCGTGCTATTTATATTTTTGATACAGAAATTTAATATCTCAATGAATACTTCAAGAATTCAATCATACGTCGTTCAACGATGACGTAGTTTTCGCCTGAGACACCTTCACGCGTAATAATAACTGTGACACACGCACACGAACATTCTTCGTACGAGACGGCCGCGATACAAACTATATTTTATATAATAAAATAACGTATTAGCGTCGTGTTCTCGCTACCATTGCTACATCCGTGAAAATAAAACACATTTACGGTCACGTAAGAAATAAACATGTCACCTTGTGTTAATCCCGTGACAATGGAAGGTAATACTAGATGGATGTTATCTCTGTGGCAGCCACCACCTTCAAGAGTTCCAAGACGGATGAATAACGGTGACCGCTTCACACAAAGAGACGCCATAAACTTATTTTGTATCGGGTAACAATTCGTTACTTTGTTGTGTATAGAGGTGCGGGCTCCAATTTGAAACTGACATGAAATGAGAAATGTTGCAATTTATTATGTGTAATACCCGGATTTCTTTGACACACAGCACATTATTAGAATCATTGTAGATACCTGTATAATTCTCTGCTTATGGTGACATGAATATGGTCATGGGATTAAGACCAAATTTGAATAAAGGATGTTAGATATTCTTTCTCCTTTATACACACGTCAACTACATTTTATTATCATACTTGTATGTAGAGTGTACAGAGCAATATGCTTAAGTTTTATATCCATACAAAATAGCTTTGGTAAAAAGTGGTGTAAATAAAAGGTCATATAAAAACAGCGGCGATAATTTTAAAAGTTAAGGTTCACTGAAGTTTTCAACTACTTTTCAATTAAAAGTCGCGTCTCATTCTGCAAGATCTATTTAATGAGTATTATTTATTCACCATTAAAATATAAGTTAGCTGAGAAAATTTATTCTTGAATTAAAGTATAACAACTGGTCGAAGGGAAAAATCTCAGTAACAAAAGATAAACAAGTTGAGCGCTTAAAGCTTTGTTGGCACTAGTCGAAGTTTTTCACTCTCGATCAGTCAATATAAAAGCGATTGCAGTTTTGCTAATAAATCAATGCTACAAGTTTACGAAGTAAGAGTTTATTAGCGATATTTTTTAACACGGTTTTAACAGTTTTGAAAATTAAATCCTGCAACAAATTTATCGTATAAAAAAGAATGAGTCATTTTAAATTTCTGTTAACGGTTTTTTTAATTATACCTTTAATGTAATGTTCGTTTTTAAAGACATCACGGTTCCTGTGAAATATATATGAACGAAGCAAACACTATATGTATTAGTATTGTGAGGGGCACCAAACACCCTCCCAGTAAAGGAAACTTCATTCTCAGTTACAACGGTGTTGATACCGAACGCCACGATCACACTCGGTCACGGTGCCGCGCACTCTTTGATCCTATATTTTCACATGGCTTTGTGTCCGACGACAGGCTGACAAGCGCGCAGGCCACACACAAAAATAAAGCTTTAACCGTGTCATGGTAAGCCTGTCGCCGACGGCAAAGGTTTCCAGTGAATTCGACTCGACTGGCCTTACCCCTCGACACCTCCATTTTTCCTCTTCATGTACCTACTTTCGAACGTTTATCCATAAATAATTCCATAATAAAATTCTTTAAAGTTATACACTGTACAGTTTTTATGCCAATAATGATATTGTTTGTATTTCAATTTTCGTTGTTTGACGAACGATATGATTACCTATGTACATTAAAACGTTTGAATAATTCGCTATCCTCTATGTAATTTCGGATGGATTTATTAAATTAATTTACTTAATCATAAATGCTTTCTCGACAGACTTTGCTTAGATTCGATTTGCGTTATTTGTTTTCTGATTTATTTATTCTTCTGTTCTTCAATTGATTAAATTTTTAGTCAAGATTTTTGTAGTTCCTGTTAAGTCTATTGCTCATGAGGTATTTGAGTAATATGGTATCGAGGTTACACGAATAACATTGCGATATTTTTTTCTGTAATTGTTTTTAAGTTAATTCTCCAATGAGTTAAATATTTTAAATTCATAGTTCACAATTCGATAAGAAAAAGAAGATGATGTTAAAAAAATATAGCAAATGAAGTTCCTGAAATGGACTTAAAAGTGAAAAATAATTTATCTTAAGCTTAATTTATTAGATAAGACGGCTTGTAAATATTGTGATTGTCGACCGAGGCAAATATTTCAAGCGCCTTCTTACTTTTTGGTTAGGCTATCTAACGCTAGACGATAGTCCAGCGATCTGTTTTAAAACGACTACTCGTTAGATTTTCGTCTGCTATTTTTGGAGGATGTTACAGTATAAGTATGTATGTTGGTATAAGAAATCAATATAAAAGAGTGCTGATTTAACAATAATTTTAATGATATTTATGTACAATGAGCACAATACATTGCGTGGTAAGCGTTATTACGTCCGGTAGTTTAATGTGCAATAGGCCGTACGCAATCCGGAATATTAAAACGTGAGTAAATTAAACGATATGGATGCATCATCATGGAAAAGAAGTTAAAAAGTCGATAATTGAAAATGCTCCAAAAACGTTATTCAGGAGCTAAAAAAATATTTGCTAGAAGCACAAACTCTCATCCGGGCTAGCGGCAGACGTTTGAATGTCGTCGCGTCGCTGCGGCAAAATAACTTCTTTTGGCATCGGCAACTTCCATCCAGCCGCCAGAAGACCTTTTGCGTGGCGTGATTGATCAAAGCGTTATTGTATGTTTTTTAAAATGCATCGCAAGTGAATAAAAGTCGATGAAAGTGCAGCTCGGGCTACGTTTAAATACAAATCAAATTTATGCCATTAAATAACCGAGAAAATTGTATACTTACTGAATTAATTACATGCAGCAATCATGATTAACGTTAAACTCTCACGTTTACGTTAAACACGTCTCTGTAACGTTAAACGGAGTTGTCACAAAATTATTGATTATCAGAATCGAAAACGATCCCAAACAATATGGACTCGGGTCTCACAATGAGAACGTCCACAAAGTAATAATTCCATCAGACTATATTTCTCCATCCATATAAACTATTATTAATTTTTAATACACAAAACATTTAAAAAAAATAGAAATGCTCCACGTATTCGAATTTAGCTCTCTCATTGAGAAGACTAATGGTAGACCGATACGCTTATCACTGCACCCGACACGCGATATACTTAGTGACAATTGACTACCGAAAAGATTGTTCTTCGTTTGTGACATCAATAACTGCTAAACTACAACTGCTTGTTCTATTTAATACCCCCAAATATCTCATTATAAGTTTTAACTGTACTCTATACAAAAGCCTCTCTGAGTCTTGATAAAAAGGACTCCCAATGTGTGCGTATATCGTGTTTTATTACATATTAAGCTACTTCTGCAGACAACTTTATATCGAATAACGTGCTTGAAACATTTATAGACATTTCCAGAAAACGCTTTAAGTAAAATAATATCACAATTATACTTATAATATTATATACAATTAAACTGAATATTCTAATAAAATCTTTTTGCAAAAGGGAATTTTCGGAATAGATAGATTTGCTAATTAAATTCATTATAGTTCCTGCTCTGTTTACGTAATGGATAGATAAGAAGTAAATAAATATCAGGGAACGGGAAAAATTTGGATCTCTTTTTCTCCTTGTGTGTTTGTGTGTGTTGTGTGAACCGATTTTTTTTGGTAATGACAAACTTAAACATCAATAAATATAAAAAGGAAATATATAAAATTAAGTTGAATAAAACATTCATTGTTTACTTTCAAACGATTCGCGGAGTAAATATAGATTCGATGAATTGTTGTAGATTTTATCCTCCCGTACTCAAAACCAACCCAAGAGGGAGTTTATTTAGATTTTTTATATAAAAAAGTTTGGAGTGAAATATATAATTCAAATGATTTAACTCTATCACTGTAAAACATATTAGTCTGTGGTAGAACAGTCGCTAAAGTACAAATTTCCTCTAAATTTTTAAATTTTATATAATATAAATTTTAAATAACTGCGTAGCCTCGGTAAAACCAGGGCAGTACACCAAAACTTAACCCAAGGAAATGTATAAACGCAATATTGTTTTTGAAAATACTTAGCCAAGCTATATCTAATTTTTTCTATCGTTCGTATTGTTAAAATAAATCGTAAATTAATGCATAATTACTAATTTGTACAGGCTCGCAGCTGACGTAATACAACAAAATTTGTATGCAGTAACTGTATAGATATAATACTCTTTGACAAAATAACCTCAATAACGTGAAAGCTAAAAAAAATTAATTATGATCGACCACTTGGATATCACAAGTATATATAACGTTGGTAATGCATATCTGATGAATAACAATTTAAAATTTGGTGTATTCACTGTTCTTTAATTGGCAGCCATTTTGCAACTGTCATTGATTCAAATCATTAATTTGAACAAGACAAAAAGTATTTAAAATTTTTACTTATATTGTCCGTAAAAAAACTACAATAAATAATATTGGCATGAAATTTCTTTAACGAAGTCGTTCCTTGTCAGGAACAAGTCACATCGTTATGAAATGTATTTGAACATGCCAGAGGAAGGTATTGTTATGTCAGGATATTATTAAGAAGCCGTTTCTAGAATGACTTGCTTATTATTATTGGAAAAACATAATTTACAAAATATTTTATCGCAAGAGGGGTACATATTTATTTAGATGCAGTAGGTATAATTCAATAATTTTTATTAATGAAAGAACTCTACCATTCCCAAAGGTTAGAGGGCATCTACGATAGAGCTCTACGGCTCTACAAATGAATCATTCTAAAATCAACGTTACCTAGCAAAGCAACCAGTACTGACTGAGGTTAATCAGATTCGAATAATTTCAGTCAAAATTCAGATGAAATCCTTATATGCAAGTTAGCATTAGAAAAAGTTTAGTGAACTAAACTTAGGAATAACTCGCTTTAGGATGGATACTTGGTTTCCTTCGCCATATCAACAAATTTAAGAAAATTACCCGACAGAGGAGTTGACCACGGCATAGAGTAATAAACGGCATAAAGCTTCTTGAACATGTGGAAATATACTAATTATATAAACTGGAATTTTTATTTTGAAGAAGCACATTTACTAGTACATATAAACTTATCACTGTGTATACACATTTAATTAGTAAATATATTAAGAAAACGAAACAATTTTGAATGTATTATAATATATATTTGATTCTACAAACAACAGACACCTACCTGTATCCGTTTTCATTATAAGCATCACATTAATTAGCCACTGTGTTTGAACAGACACATGTTTGTCTCCGCTGGCAATTAGTTCAAACAACTATTACAGGATTGATTGACAAATCTTGGGATAAATTAATATCGTGACTAAATAGTTCAAGCCGTTTACGAGAGTGTATGTAAATAGGGGTGAAATTTTACTTTAATATCCGTATTGGAATACAGTACTACTTTATATTTAAGATACAAATCAGCATAACTTTATTAATTATACCTTTTAAATGACTAGTAACTTATTAATTTCGATTTTGTTAAAGTAAGTAATATTATTATTATATATAATCAACACATCAATCATTCAATTTTATTTTATATTACATACTAACTTAAAATAATACTATGTAAAAATAATACATATTTATTTAATTAATATTTCACATTTACCGCAATAAGTTAACATTTTAAAGGAACCTACATTTTTTTTTTCTGTGTATTGAAATAAGTGGCTTAGCTTTGTTCAATATTTGCCTCTACTACTTAGTGTAGAAAATGATAGATGTTATATAGTATATATAGTATAGATAATGATATAAAATTCTGAGCGATAACAAAAGAAAAATTAACTGACATCACAAACGAGAAATTTATTTAAGGATACAGTAAAATGAGATTTTCAAAACAAAAATGTTTTAAACTGTATTATAATGATATTCCATTGCGCGCGCTGAATTTGATTCTCTGCTATTAACTGTTCATTCGTAAGTCAGCTGGATGCGATTTCTTATAGAAATAAACAGTGTCATTGTACAAAATTTCTTCTTAAATTTAACTGTTATAGGTACCTACATATTCAGTGTACATAAATAAATTAATATTACGTTAAAAAATTTATTCAATTTTGTTTCAATTGTTATTAGAGGAAATGTTGATGTTGGAACATAATATTTATGTGTACGAATTTTTAATCTATAAACAAAATAAATAATCAAGACATTATTAAATGACTTTGACCATATTAGTTGTTTCCAAACTGCTCAATCCGCCTGTTATATTCAGTGCAAAAGAATGGAAGAGTAATCTGCGCGAGAGAGTCGTAAGGACGCTGTGACCCTGCTTTACTCTTAACAGCCTAACTTGCTAGTGTTCCTTCCGTTCGAAATAAAAACAAAACTAATAGAATCGATTGCACGTCCGTCTGTTAAACATTTTTTAAGTCTTTCTCCAAATCTTATTAAAAGAAAAAGAATTAAATTAAATTTGTAGGTACACAGTTAAGTGACCTAAAGACGATCTTTTACAGGAAATAAATAATAAAAATTTGAAGGTTAAATAGGAAAACACTATTGAGACCCATCAAATGAAAAACCTCGTTTTGATTGACCAAATATTTTTTAAAATTATAAAATGGATAAATTATAATATTATTCAATAAAATGCAGCCAATTTATCATTATCCCCTCTTAACTACGAACTTACTTAATCAAAAATTAAGCAAATAAACACCTAACTCTCACTCAAAAAACGGAAAACATCCTTAGATATATTTAAAGTACAAAACGAGTCCCATCCCACGCGAATCCCATTTGGACTTGAGCGGTTTTTAATTTACTGGATTTTTGTAATGTCACTTTACACTGTAATATCCACACAGCCATATAGTCGTGTTCGCATTGCCTGATTGTTGATTACGTTTAGTATTTCAAGTCCGTCTTTATTTCTATGTAAATTTATTTGGTGTATGTAAATAAAAAAATAGTTCTTGTCAAGCCGTTTTTACTTAAATTACTCATAAAGAGCGTAGATGCATACAAATCATAAATCGACAAAATAAAAATAACAAAAATAAAAATCGAAATTATTCTCCATATACAAAATTATTCAATCATTTGTCACTTAAATTCAACAAGAACAAATATAAATTACAACGATGTATTCCATTCAGGGAAGTTTGTTGTAACTATTCCAAAACTTACTTGTATATCGATATCCAGTGCCGCCCTATCGACTTTATGTGGGAATAGATATGAAGAAATTCCCATCACTCAACGTAGCGAACCATTAAATATTAGAGGGTTATTACCGATAGGTTGGGCAGATAAACTAAACTAATTAAGTTTAATTAATCCCGCCATTCTGTATTTTGTTACCGTAAATATTGATTTCTTCCTGCAGGGGGTCCGTTGAGAAGATATGGATCCAATGCTCGGGATTTATCACTAATATCTATTACAATTCATTATTACTCTCAGGTGAATAGGGCTGTTATAGGCTTCCGTCCAATTATAAGTTTATCGATGAAGCATTATATGTTAAACAAATATCTTGGATATACCAATTTGTTCTCCAACCCTATACTGTATCTACGTATTAATTGACTAAATTAGGTTCACACAAATAGTCACGGATTCAATGTTCTCGTATCTACTCGTATGCCACGACATCGAACATTTAGTGATGCGCACATCTACCTAGCACTAGGTGTTTGTGTAGATAGTTCGGATGTGTAAACCGTTAATTTACACCTAATCAAATACACTTAATCTATGTATGGAAGACTGAAACTCTACTTTAGTAGCTAATTTGATACGTTCATTTCAATCGCAGTAACTATTACTATTTTTTAGTCGCACACGAGCGATATGTGCACTGTCATTTGTTTATAAAGTTGTTAGAAACACCAGTTAATCAGGTAAATTACAAGTAGGCGTGCTTGAAAGGAATTAAAAGACGACACTAGGAGGGTTAAGCGTAATTTTAGTACTGGAGTACGATGAAAAAAGACGTTAATTTTATACAACCGTGCCAGACGGTACGCCTGAAAACTAGTTCAAGCGAAAATATATTTAAGGTAAGTCTTTTCATTCCAGAAGTTTTGATTACAAATTGTGTAGAACGGAAAAAGATGTTTTTTTTTTGTTAATTTTTGTAACTTAACATTCTGTACGCTATATTTTATGTACATATGTTACACGACTACTCTGCTGGACATAGAAAAACATTTGTTTTATGAAATATAATTTAATCAATTGCATATAAAACTTCTGAAAGAAATTGATCAGTTGCCAATAAAATTGTATCAATCAATTCTATTACATTATTTAAAAATTCTAATTTCTAAGTAATAATAATATTATCGAAGTCGTGTGAAGTCTTTCAATCACCACTTGTACAGTGTGGCGGACTATGGCCTTAATCCTTTTCATTGTGCGACGAGACCCGAGCGTAGTAGTGGGACGTTCGTAGGTTGTTTGGAAAAGAAAGTTAAAAAACTGACAAAGATACAGTCACATTGTTCCATGATATTTATCTAAACTTTATTGGCAATTGAATCTGTAAGTAATCTACACTTAAGGGCTAATTCATTACTTCTCTATTAGGACTTTAAATAATTCACGACTTGTACAACAACACACATAAACAACAATCTTAAATAGCAGTAAAACATATATATTAAAAAATAAAATAAAAATAAGACAATGAAAGAGAAAAAAATATATATAAAAAAAATAATTACAATTTAATGAGTGTGCCTGCAGCAACAAGCAGTAAATAGGAGCGCACTCAGCGTGTGCCGCGGCCGGTGGGACGCGACCGCGACGCTGATTTTTCAGTACGCCCCCCGTTTTTAACGCATAATGGTTATATAAACTTAAGTACAGTATATCTGAATCTATACTTATAATGAAGTTTTAACTGATCGCTTTCTGTACATAAAGGATTTACGAGTAAAACTATTATTACGGGGCTTTATTGACGCAATAGAACCCAAAACAATAGTAGTTAGAATTATTGTCTGTATGTCTGCGCTTGTGCGCGGTAATCTCAGAAACGGCTTAACAGATTTAGTTACAGTTTTCGCTAATGCATTGCAGGAAGCATCAGATAATATTCAAAGATCGTGACATTTCTATCTATCCGTAAATAAATAGATTATAAATTTATATATGCATTTATAATTCACAGATAAAGAAAAACTCATTCCTAAAAAATAATGCAGGTGCTATTTCTAAGCGTAAGCGAGGGCGGTTTGCTAGTACGCACACACAAGACTATTTGTGGATATTGCATTGTTTTATTTAACAGCGAAATAAACCAGAAATGTAAGCGGAGTTGATATAAAAATAAAATAAATAAACGTTTACACACTCACACCCCCGCACTAGGATTCCCTGTGTTGCGGGTGGCATGGACATACACAATTATCACATCACAAACACCCATGACCCGAGAACAAACATTTATCTGTCACATAAATGTCTGCCCCGGCCCGGCATCGAACCCGGGACCCCACGCTCGGCAGGCAGGGTCACTACCAACTGGGCTACGGGGTCGTCATAACACGAAATTTTAAAAAGATGCCGAACGCATATTTATAAATTAAATATATACAGTATACAATTTTATATATGCGAAGACTAATTGTACCACCGTACCTATTAGCGAGTGCACGAGGAATCCACGTACGTGCATCTGATTGCATTCTATTAGTTCGTGCTGAAAAGCAATAACATACCGAACACGCTACATAAAAAATACCAGGTCAATTGAAATCTGTCTGTTACATCGTCAACAGTGATTTCGATACGCTCCTGTTTTTTTTCTCGCTGAAAGTATGAAAGCTTCTAGTTATTTATTCATCCGTCCGTCCGATACAACAAAACTGGGCTCCAATACGATTCAAAATGGTTGCAGGTATAAGCGCCTCTAAAGAGTGTAGTATCCGGTACTACGAACTGGATTGGATCCTGGATGAAATGAAAGTAGATGAGGATTTTGTAAACTTTGTTTTAAAACAGAAATAATGTGTTCAGTAATATTCGAAATAACATATTAATCAAATTAATGTAAGTTAAATTTATAGAATACAATTTTGGTATCTATGTGGAGTATTATATGCCATTACTCGTTTCTTTAAAACACTTGCGTATACTGTCTAATTAGCTTCGCACAAACAGTATAATCTGGAGAATATTTCAGTTTGTTGCTCCAATACACAGTGGTAACCCAAATTATTGGAAGCGAAACACGCTTATTGTAAGTAATAGATGAGACATTGCGACAGCTGCATTGGTGTTTCTCGTTGTTCCTCCGTTAGCCTTCGGAGTTGCATGTGGTATTGGTCATCCCTTATTGTGGAGTCTTCCGGATAGAATGTGTTTGCGAGGAGTTCTGCCGATTGCTTTGGGGTCAGCGTTTGACCGCTGGCGTCTTGCAGCAGTAGATCTTCCTGCCTCTTCGCCGTTCTCCTTATGACTCTATATATTCCATCCCACATGCTTTCTCTCTTCTGTGTTGTGCAGAATTCCCTTCCAGCTCTTGGTTTGCGTGTCCTGTGCTTTTTTTGTGTAGGCTTCCTTTGCCTTTAGGTACTCCTGTATTACCGCCTCTCTGCGGTGGGGCACAGCGTTTCTTATTCTTCTCTTCTTCCGGTGGGTGTCTTTAAGGGCCTCTTCCAGGGTCTTAGACCACCAAGGCAGCTTAGCATTTCCTTTCCAAGGCCCTATTTTTAGTATTGCTATTTCGCACGATTCCTGTATGGCTGATGTATATGCCATGATCATAGTCTCTAGGTCCTCGGGGGATTTCCCTTCATTGATAGTCTTTGGGGTGATGTTGTTATCCCCTAGGAGAGTTTTGAGATGTGACCGGAATTCGGAACATTTTGCCTTTTTCGTGTTATATGTTCGCGTGGTTGCGACTTTTGTTGGTTTTAGTGTCGCATCCAGACGTACCACGAATGTTATGGCGTTGTGGTCCGAAATTGTAATATCTCGGTTCACCCTCCAATCCTCCACTCTACCTAGGAGCGACTGACTGCAGGCCGTCACGTCCACTATACTAGTAAACAGTCTATCACCTCTGTAGGTTTCGAAGGTTGGTGTTCTCCCGATATTAAGAACCTCGAGGTCCATGTCATTAAGAAAGGTGCTGTAGGCTGTACCTCTTGGATTTTCGTTGCTACTACCCCACCAATGACTCCAGGCGTTTACATCGCCCGCCACAATAATATTTGATGTTTTAAGTTCCTGGCATGCGATTCGTGTCCGCGCCAGGTATGGCTCTATGTCTAGGTCTCCCTCGAAGTATACCGACACTATTCCTAGCTTGAGCTGGCCCGCTGTTATGAGGGCTGCCGCCTCAGTTTCAGTGACCAGCTGGGGATCGTGGATGATTTCCAGCTGTTCTCCGAATACGAGTATCGCCACCTTCACTGGTTTTTGCCTGTTTTGGGAACACTGAATGACTTTTGTTCCCGTATATGTTCCTACCGTACCCTCTTTCCCCACGTACGGTTCTTGGACTAGGGCGATATGTATGCCTCTCGTTTTTGCCGTTTGAACCAGTTCAGCCGTTGCCAGCTTAGATCGCTGCAGATTTGCCTGTATGATCCGCAGGCTTGTTTTGTCGGAATCATTCGTGGGAGACCTTTGTCCCTGGGTGCCCTTAGCAATAGGTTATGCGAGATCGCGCTATTGCATCCCATTTTTGTCTTTCAGGGCATTCATCGCTGAATGCCTGGTGTATACCTTCGCTCTTCCCGGTTGCCCGGCGACAGTTTATGCAAGCTGGTGCTTTCTGCTTTAACCTGTTCGGGCATTTTTCCCATGACTGGATTCCCCCGCAGTAACTGCATGCTTGGTCGTTTTCCTTGCATATGGCCCTTGTGTGGCCATAGCCCAAGCACCTGCTGCATTGTACTAACGGGGATTGATCCACGATAGGTCTTCTTTGGAGGCCAATGTAGATGTTACCTGCCGGATTTCTCGCCTTTTTCCTATAGCGGACGCGGATGGTTATGTCCTTTTCACCGACGTCGCTCAATAGGTGTTGGTTTTGAGCTATTATGTGTTCCACGATTTCTGCGTCGGTGTGGTATGACATTACATCTTTTATTTTGGCTAGGGGATTGTTGGTCCTAGCCACTTCGACGCGCGAGCATGCGTTTGAGAGGGTTAAAGTTTTTGGAATAGGTGGGGGGCGGGGTAGGGGTGATGGGCCTGGGTCCTTACTTAGGGTGGGGAGCCCTCAGCGAGCTGGTTCACGAGAATCCAAACACGCGGGGTGTAGCTCTTCCCATTCCTGAGTTCCCTCGAGGTTTCCCGATCGTTGGGTAGGCTGTGATGCAGCTGGTGTGCGGCGTCCGAAATCGAATGGGCGCAGTCTTGGAGCCGGAACCGAAGCGCGAGCAGATTGTCTTTTAGCTTAACCACGTGCGCGTATAGGTTATGATACGATCGCGTGGTTTATTCCACCACGTGGTTTTAATAGCTTTTGACCGCTGTATCTCCGAAGTTTGTTGGAATTTCTTCAAGATATGCGTGTCGTTTGAAAGGTATTATTTACACCTAGCGCGGTGTGGTGTTACTTTCTGCTTATATGGCTGGGTTACCTGGGGGATGCTGTTCAAAGTCCAGGGTCTGCTGCTCCGAAGTCTTTTGGAGTAGACACTTACGCACACGAATCCTGACGAGTCACTCACAGATGAACCACTTGAGAAAGATTTTATCACTATAGGTGTTATTTCAGGATTTTTAGTGATTTTTTTTTTGCGGAGCTATTGTTTGTCGTGTTTACATTTCTTTTCGACTCTAGTAATACTATTTGTATACTGACGACATAACATCGAAAGTCTTTTGATAGGTTTAGCGCAAAAGATTAAATCATATCTTCTATACATATAATACAATTCTAACTGATCGCCTTGGGTACATGAAAGATGAGAAAAGGCCTTTATGAACGCAATAGAACACAAAATTATAGTTGTTTGAATTTTTGTTTGGTCGTCTGTGAGGTTGTTGCGCGCAGATCTCAGATACGCTTTAACCGATTTTGTTAAAGTTTTCGCCAATGTTTTGCAGTTAGCGTCATTTAATATTCAAAGTTCGTGTCATTTCAACCCGTCCATAAATAAAAATTTGTAAATGAATATATTTCTAATTCACAGGACGAGAAATACGCAGTCCTAAAACCCTAGTCCCTAATAAAAAAATAATTGTTATGAAAATATGGTATCGTATGAAATGTAACAAATCTTATTAAAGTAAAAAAGATTAAAACTATCTTTCTTTTACTTTTATGAGAATCTTTAAAGTAACTGCCATCTGTTAATTACTTTTCTCGTTCATTAAACTAATTAACTAATGTACATTTTTAGGTCTTAATCTTATAATATTCAACTGAAAAATGATATATTTTTAAAAAATACAAAGGTTTTTGAACGCAAATAAAATCATTATTTGTATTCTTTATAATGTGGCTATCTCCTCTGTAAAAAATAAGTTTAATTTATTTTCTTTAAACTGATAACATTCTTGTTTTGAACCTCAATTTTTTTATTTGAACTGGTATTCTGATCTTCAGATCAAAACGCGAATATGGCAGGCTTAAAAAGCAATGACAAAAATCGATCCATACATAATTTCAACCAGTCTTTAGTGGTCAACCAACCGTTTTGTTGAAAGTATTTACGTTGCACGAACACATAAGCGGCTATTTAGTCATGACAAACGGAACCTGCAGCTTAAAGCGCCCATCGAAATACAGGAGCGCTTAAAAAAATTTACCACTAGTGGTTACCCAAGGTTGCTTAAGTTGCTCGATCACTTATGATTGACACACTGTTTGGACTATGAAGTTCATATTGACATTAGTCGCTGATTAATTCGTATTTCAAATAATAATATTAAAACTTACAGCATTGCTGTGCGTCTGATCGGTCTTCAGCTCCTTGTGATTAGAGAACTGGACGTAGACGGCTCGACCACGCAGCTGAGCCACGCAGCCGCCAAAGTACGCGACCATCGCCACCGCTGATATCTCCTCTGCCATTTCGAGGAACGCCTGAGAATAACAATCACCCGTTAGTAGATATATTTGTAGATCTAGCATGTAAATTAGCAATGAATTTTGCACAACATGCTGCCCATATTTTTGACCAAATTGATCAATTGAACATTGCTGCCCCAAATTGGTCTATGGATATATATATATCTATGTAAAGTTCAAATCGCGCTTTCATACACTTGCGTGCCTGTCTATCAATCATGAATGCTTTATTTTAGTTCGGTTATTTATGTTTTAGCTTGAAGGTTTTGAATATATTTATGTCTGTTTGTCTAAGTCAATAAACATTCGCATCTTTTATAATCTTTCGGAAACTGAAGTGTCACTGGGTTCTCAGTCCAGTTTGGGCAGTTAAAAGCTTAGAGACGATATAGCCTTACAATATAATCTTGGATTAAACTATCAAGAATTCATGAGTTACATGTATGTTTGTAAATTATAATATTTTAACGCCATTACTTTGTTGCATTTTGCGAAAATAAAAATTGCTTCAGATACTTTATTATATCGCGATAATGAAACCTCATTCTAAATAGATGGAATAATAAAACTCTAGAATACAAAGGACGTACATAAATTGTGAAGGTAGCGCGTCTACTACGACAACTATCACCTTTTATCGGTTAATCGAATATGCGGGGAGTCGGGAGCGAAATATATGGGAATGAAAGATGACATGTCGAGAGGTCTCGCACCGTGTTCGGCGTACCCATATATTTTATACGAATGCAGGTACTTACTGTCTAATTTTCAGCAATGTCTTCTAGAGAGACATTTCGTGGGTGTTATATGAGAAGTTTTCAAGTCGTAAACTGACAATAACTTTGTAATGTGACCTGTATCTAAGATAAGGTTAGAATATTAAATCTGTTTCTTAGACGGTAAGGTTTAACGTCTTCACAAATATTTTCAATTCGAATACAGTTACGAACACATATTACGAACATCAGACTGTAATTAAAACGAAAGTCAGATCAATTGGACCTTTGTTTGGTTTAAATACGATGCGTGAGGATAACAATAACTGTCCAAAGGCGACTTTTGTGTTTCGAATTAAGATATAGCCTTTTTGATGTGACAAGGACATGCAAAGTTACTGTGCGTTTATGACATAAAATCATATCGGTAAACTTTGAGATTTGTTAAGTGCTATTAATTGTATACATTTAATAATAGACGCCCGTGTCGTCGATATACTTTAATTTAAATAAAAAGCTGCATGATTTTTTTAACTAACCTAGCTAGGTACCACTCTCCTACCTAACCACGTAGTGTTTTTTTGCCTGTTTTTGTAATAAATTCACAGATACCGTGTTAATCCTTCTTGTGCGTTAGGAGTTTTGAAAGGAAATATTCAAAATTTTTAACAGAAACCCATTTTGATGCGCTAATTCATTACGAGCATGTTTTCATTACTCCAACCCAAATATACGATTACAATTTCTGTTAAATCTCTAAGCCTGTACAGGGGTACAATGTCAATAGCAAAGTTCTGTGTTTGTAGTACAATGGACTGCAATTAATCGCTTTCGTACTGGACCGTACATAAACCCAGCAACAGTACGAACCGATCCACCGCATATAGACTGTATCATTCTGCAAATGCGTTATGATTTCCACCATCATTTTAGTGGGAAAATTTAGCATACTCGCATCCTGTTTCACGTATCCGCCATTTTGGACCGCAAGCTTCTGTTTTTGGCATTTGAACATAGCCGAGCAACATACCTACATAATACGCTGCCCTGTTCGAGTGACTCGGCCGCAAATTAAATGAGATTTGTGTGCTCTAATTAAAAAACAAATAAGCAGTGAGAGAAAATAAGCCTGATCAAAAATTGAAAGGTCTAGCTTTGTTAACTTGACTTTTTGAATCAAATATACTATTCTCTAATATACGCGATATGAGAGATCGAAGTAAACAAAAACTTGTCGAAACGTACAAAATAACACACATAACTCAAATTTAAATCTATATTAATAATAAAACTAACAGGGTCGAATCATGGAATATTTTTTGGTTATTTAATGTAGTTAAACTTTGTTATCGATATAGAGGTAAAAACATATTTTTATTTTTGTCTGTCTGTCTGACCAATTATCACACTAAAACTATTAAACAGATTTTGGTGATATGGAGCATATTTGTAGCTTACATATTTATATATTGGGAAATTGAATTGTGCCTGCGGGATAGGAAATAAATATTAATATGTGATTTTTATTAATAAAACTATGACTGACTGCAGCTAACAAAATAATACATAACATATAAAATAATAATATAAGATATGATAATATGAATATGTTACTAATTTACAGATTAAAAAAAAACATTCCTAAAACTATGCGGTTGCTATTATTAAATATAAGACGTAGATTTTCTGAACTGAAATGAGGTCGGGTTAGTAAATAACGGTAAATTTTCTCGGGTGCATCTGAAAAGTAAAAAGTTGCAGCAAAAGTCAAAGCCGAATCAGTAAACAGAATGTCATGTGATTGATTAATAAATTAGGTAAAACATCGTCGTCATTGAAGCGGCTTAATTAATGGAAGCGTGGCATCGCGGCAGCGACGCCGATCGTAAAATAGTGTCAACCGCTCTTTCGTTTTAATCACCGAGAGTGGAGGCGATTGTCCGCGCCCACTCACATCATGTTTGCCCACCTCTCGCTAGATGGGGCCTTTGTAACTGGACGCTCTCAGCTTTGGTTACATACACTATGATACTTTCATCATCCTCTGAGAGTTCATCAAAGGACTGAAACCTAGACGTCGAGTACCTTATACTGATTAATTTGAACTGAAACAGAACAACCGTCGGCGTTTCTTGGCTTTGTATTTAAACGACACGAGTAAACAATCAAAACATTTGTTGAATTTTCATTTTTTAGCAAAAATAAATGTTAGAATGACACTGTGAGGAAAAACTGTAACAAAGGTTTAAGACTACTGAGCTACGATGAGAATAAGTGATGAAATATTTTAAAAGACAACTGCGTAAGTGATATTAAAATCACAAAGAAAAGAGTACTATGAAAGATTCAGGGACTTTCAATGGATTGCACCTTTAGCGTGAGGATGAAAAGGCGCGGAAAATTTCATAACAAAAAGCGCGAGAATGGCGACTGTGACCGTTCATAAAAAGGGATTCGACTTGTTTCTTATGTCAGAAGAGAGATTGTTTTCTTTCACGCAACGATATATAGGAGTGCCAAGGTGGGTGTCGTACGGGCTATTTATTAGACGGGATAACATTGTCGCAACGTCTGCGTCCGGGCGTGTGTGCGGGTAATAAGATTTTCGCTTTTACTATTTTACTTGTCGGTTGTAAACTAACTCATTTTTAATTTGTCGGTCGGAGGTCGTAAATTCCGCATTCAACGTGGTTCGCGGCACGTCGACGTAAAATGCGCATTAAAACCGGTGGGTGTCGTCTTTAAGCCCGTCCGACTGTACGTGTACCTACTTGCATGACGATACTGTACTTCCTGGTGGACTGTTAACAGTACTTTATTATACAACGCATACTTACCTTAAATTAATGTATAAGTATTTCAACTACATAAAATAAAAGCTTTAATTTTTATTTGAAGGTCCAATAACCAAAAAAAAAATGTTACATTTTTGTCTAGCGAAAACATACAATCTCGAATATAATAACCAACTACTAAGTACTACATGTTTTTTTTTTTTGGAAATAAAAAAAATAACGGTTAAATTTTTACCTTTAAGAATACTTATCTAAAATATAACACAAATTTGTATCCAACATTAACAATAACCCCTCGCAATTCAACCGAAGACTTAGGGGCCCACAATATAGATGTATTTTTGTTTATGATAAGTCGTACCTTCAGTCCCACAGCCTCCAACATGCCTCCTTAACCGAAACTGAAATTTATTTTCCACAGCGCCGCTCCCTATTTTATTCTCGTCACGTATAATTTTTTTAACTCGGAATTAATTTGTCAACGTGAAGGTATGTCGTTTAATGTGTAAACGCCTAAAGCTTTGAAGTAAGAGTTTATAAAATTTTCTTAAGCACAGTTTGAAAGTACTAAACATACGCACTGATGCTTCAGATATACTTTGTTAATGATTTAATTTGTAGATCGTCATCATGATCCGTAAACGTTCCATTGGTAGGCAAGTTTCTTATGCCTTTGAAAATATTTAACGTGATTTGAGAACAAAATCCGTAGGCATGCAGATTTGCTTGCGTTGTTTTCAGTCATGTGATACTTTTTAAACACTATAACGTTAAAAAAAAATAACAGGAAAGATTCACACCCAAGTCTTTTTAATTTTATGAAAAACAAATTTTCATATCACTAGGCTATGCCCCATGTAAAATGAACATCATAAAAAATAAACATTTCATTGAAGAAAGATTTTATATTATAACACAGCAATTTAATTTAATTTGGAGATAAAGTTAAGTAATATTATAAATATAATAGTAATATTATAGTTAAGTAATATTATAAATATAAGTAATATTATAAAGTAAAATTTTTACATATTTTTAAATATAAATACTTCTTACTACTCTCTTCTTCTTAATATCAATCGATATTTTAATCTTGTAATTTACTGTTATGTACCTTTAATTAATTGATATTTATAACTGTTTAAGAACGTTTACATGGTAACACACATGGCCGAAGTCTGTTAAAACTTTTGCACGTCTTTACAGCTCTGAAAGGTACGTTCTAAACTTTATTAAAAGATTCGAACGCTACTAAAACAACTTTACAGAACTCTTCAGATAACGAGTTTAATTTCGGATAACTTCACCCGACTTCGTTTTACGGTGGATACCTAGTTGCTACGCAAAACTCTTGACACTTTGGTGAATCGTTTGGTTGTTTATGAGATTTTTATAAATAGTTGTTTATAAGAATACTAACCAATCCATCCCTTAAGAAAAGCAACAAGGACAGGGTCATTTTATATTAGTCTTATTGACACAAGGCTTTTCATTTCACAACTTCTTGATGCTTGTAGATCGGAGTGAGCACTTACCAATAGCTGAACTATTTAGGTGTATGTTTAAGTGTAAGAAATTTAAGATACAATTATGGGAACAAAATGAATTATTTAAATACTTTAAAAAAACATATAAAACGAACTGAATTTTATTAGGGCACTCTGTGAAACTTACATTTATCAATTTTATAGCAATGCTCCTCAAAAAACATTTTATGATGTAATAAAGCATGTGCATTACCTTTACTCACGTACAACTATAATTAATTCGATTTCCATATTACTACTCAAATATATCGGTTTAGCTTAATCAGCTTTGCACCATAAATCGGGCACTTATAAAATGTTAATTAAATTTAGATATGGATTTACTTCAACATCGACTATTAAGTTTAAATATGACCATAAATTAAAACTAAAAAAACAATCATGGTTCGCTTATAAGTTAAGTATCATCCCAGTTATTAGTAGATTATAACTTTTTTCCATTATCTATTATTATTATTATTTGAATTGTTTTTCTTTTTTAATCAACAACTGGTAATTGGGGAACCCTGGACTCTCAACCCACGTACCAGGTGATTACTATTCTGCGTCGGCTTAATCTGAGACACTACCTTTTATCTAACGTTAGTTATATATTTTTTTATTATTAGAGATTTGGACCTTGTTTATTGAGGCAATAAAAATGTTTTATTATCATTATTATAATTATTTTAAAATTTCTCATTATCAATATCTCTGATTTAACAATACGCCATTTAAATGTTTAGGAGAAATTGACGATACGTACGAGTACGTAAATGCTATTCTGTTAGATGGTGGTGTTAGGTGGCACAAGGCTACGGTTAGTATCCTTAAATAGCAATGCGGGGACATGTCGCCTGGTATCTATGATAATGTACCGAAATCGGTTGCTTATTCAACACCGTAAGATGGGTCAATTGGAAGAATTTGGTATGGTAAATTTATTCATAATAACTTATATACTTAATTTGTATTTAATTACGAATCAGCTCAGGCGCTCTTGAGAAAATCTACGACGTTAACATATTTCCATCTAGTAAAAAGTGTTAAACACGTAGATATTATGGCGTAGCGAGTATATAATAATAGGTACAACAATTATCACACAAATAAAGCAGGTACCGAACATCTCCGTAGTACAACATAATCGAAATGAGTTTTCAATGTTTTAGAATTAACCGAGTTAGATGATTCCGGTCATCCAATTGATTCAAGATAAACAATTCTACTTCAAATTTGCAGTACCAGTGAAGATATAAGGCTGAAACCAAGTAGGTAGTAGCTGGTGATAAAATGGTTAGCGGCCTATTTGCGGACGAGACCGCGGCACCCACTTGTTGTGCTTCCGGCCGACCCGATCTCCGTTCGTTGTGAGCGGAGTAGTTCTATTACATGGCCGAGTTAATACATTAAATTGTAGTACTGTTTGTATTTGATTTTGGTTTATATTATAGTGTGTTAAAGTATAGAATTGTTATGGTTATTATAATGGTATGAATTGAAGGTGAATACTAGCATTGTAAAATTATGAATTTTCATGATTTGCTTAAACTTATTTCATTTCACTATGAAAAAAATGAGCTGCTGAAAATTGGTTTCCCTTCAAATACAAGCAAATTGCTTAGACAGCCATGCTAGTTCGATTGATAGCGTCGTATTTGGATGGTCGGTTGTTTCAATTTCGTTTGAGCACACAGCCTCAGACCCACGCTCCATACGTGCAGGTGTACTGCAGGGTAGTTGCCTATTGCCGTGTTTATACGCGGTCTACAACCCCCCTTCCACTTTAGGGCGACCTTCGAACGACGGGGGGGTTACACATACTTTGTTCGCGTACGATATGGCCTACTTCGCGTCGACACATAATCCTAAGTACGCGGCCGTGCGCATGCAGGGCGCGCTTGATCTGTTACCGGCATGGCTGGACAAGTGGCGAGTAATTCTTAATGACGGTAAAACCATCGCCATTTTGTTCAGCCGAAAGCAACCCAAGCTGGCGCCGCTGAGTCTCCCGAGGTCGAGATATAGAGTGGCAACAAATTATGAAATACTTAGGATGCCACATCAATCGCTCGTTGAAGTGGCAGTAAAAGTGAATCACTCGATTCAACCAGTCGCGCGCGGCCCGTACGGTGCTCCGAACGATAATAGCATTCAAGCTACCAATACGAACTAAGGTTCGTATATACAAGAGCTATACACGATGTCACCTGACTTATGCGTCGTGGGCTGGTAAGTGTCGGTCTCTAGGTCGTAGCGCAAGTGTCCGTAAGCGCAGCAGAACCAGGTCCTAGGAACGAAGAAGAGTCTCAGTCTTTGGAAAAGTTTGTGATTCGTTGCAGAAGACGTATGTATATCGATCGATCGAGATCGAGCGGACAACCAACCGCATCCGCACTTAAGAGGGTTTGCGCTCCTCCACAGTCGACCGCTCTCTCGCGGGAGATTTTAGAGCTGGTTCCTCCCTACCATCTTGGGAATGCCTGCTAGGCTGCGTATGAAGAGTTAGTGCAATGGAAGTCTTCAATCCCCCGCACAAAAGCGGGGTTACTGCCCGGGTAAGAGAGTTTCCTCGAGTCCTGAACTCCCCACACATAGGCCGCGCTGCCGTGATCGCTCGCCTCGCGAGTCTCGTATCTATTTTGGTACTACGAAAAGAGGCTAATATCAAGTAAATGATACTTAATGGCACGAACGTACTAGACATTGAGTGTTTGCTGTGATAATCATGCTTACAAATCAACGGTGGATTGACTTAAATCACGTTTGATTTTTATAAACAAAAGCAGAGAACTGTCCTTTGTTCAGACATATTATCGTGTTCAAAAGCATAATCATTTAAACGAGTCGATATTAATTTACCTTTGAACGCAATAATTGAGGAAGTCCAACACAGCAGACCCATTTTCAAACGATAAATAGTCTATTATTTGTTCGTGCACCTCTTTTTATGTATCTATTGGGCATATTTGCTATGTTTCCAAATTTAAATCTCGTTAAACAGATACAAGGTAACGTTTGTAATCGCGTCAAGTTTGGCCGTTTAAAAAGCCGGGTAACCGCAGTGTTGTACTCGGTAGTTATTACAAGTCCGAACAAGGTATTACAGTCAAGATTTCAACTTACAATATTTATGTAATTTTAAATTTAAATCTACTATCTTCTGTTCCAAGTATTTGAATACTGTGGTCCACTTCACTGCAACAGAAACTTATGAAATACAACAAAACTAAATCTTCTGGTCTCAATATAGCGCAAATATATGCTCCTCATTTAAAACAAATGTAAATTCAGTAGAAAGTCCAACAATGCCAAAAGCAGCGCATAGTACTTAATAAATTTAGGTAGTAAATGTTTGCCTCATTAAACATTTAAAAGTTTGTATACCGCAATACTTTTACTTCTTTATTAGCAACCCAAGCTCGCTCTGTTTCTGGAAACACAATCTGCAAGTTTGTGAATAGTATCCGTGAAATAGCAGGACTGAGGATTTAGTAACTGCAGTATAATACAAAAGTATTAACTTAGCATGACAGCCCTCGAATGTGAAAAACTTTATTAGTTTTAGAGCCAATTGTTTTAAACCGTATTTGACATTACGGCTAAACACAAAATTTTTATTTATTGGTATAAACTATCTGCAACAGTTCCGTATCATCGACAATTAACTGAGAGCACTGAAGTCTTGCTTTATAACTATATCCGATGTATGTTGGGGAAACTGCTAATCTTATTAGTACACGTCATTATTGTTGTTTGCAAACTAAGTCATGGAAGTATTGAACTGTCGACAGTTTCCAAAAAAACGGGGTTAGTATATTTAACGTAGATCTGCAATCAAAATAATTTGCTTCTGTGCAAAATTTGCATATTGTATTCAACTGGATTTGGACTATGGGCAAACTCGAATGCCTTGACTGGAGCTCTCGTTTAAACTGGGGAATAGCTGCGCTGTCTTTGAGAGTTACATTCATTTTTTCATAAATGTTTTTAACTTATACTACTCGCTAATATTTACATCGCAATTGGCAGAATTAGTGGTCTATTTTTATGCCCCTTGAGGCCCAAGGGTTCCGTTGAGGTTCGACGGCTACTATCTAACGATAAAAACAAAGAACAGTGACGGTAACTCGCCAAGATCCGAAACAATCCTATAATACTTAACAAGGTCGATCGCTTTGTCATAATCAATAAGGCTATGAACACATCTGTTACCGGCATGGCTGGACAAGTGGCGAGTAGTTGTTAATGACGGTAAAACCATCGCCACTTTGTTCAGCCGAAAGCAACCCAAGCTGGCGCCGCTGAGTCTCCCGAGGTCGAGATGTAGAGTGGCAACAAACTATGAAATACGATGGATTTCATACGAGTAAAATATTAAATAAACGTATACATTTGTCATGAAACTTTAAAAAATATTCTTTTTATACTGCGCTTGTAACATATTTAAGTAACGCACTAACTCAACATAATTTTGATTCCTGATATGATCGTATGGTAAGGAGCTTGAATTTGACAGCAGGACAGTGCGATATGTTTTCATAAAAGTTACCTGGTTCTTCCCTTTGAGCACGAGTACGTTGGTGACACGGCCGAACGGAAGACCGAGCTGGATAACCTCCGCCTCGGTCGTTTCGTTCGGTATGTTCCGTATGTGGATGACGCGCGACGGTTTGCCGACATTCTGTTCCAGTTTCACCTATAACAAAGAAATGTTTTTCGTAAATAGGTATTTCGTAACAAACATGAATAAAGTTGATGTAGAGAACATACAATTTTGTATTAGTAATAAATTGTAATTTTGTATTTTGTATCAGACTAACAAATATCGATAATAATTTTTTTGAACCCTGACGCTGGTTAATTACAAAAGTTTTCTTTTTATTTAAAAAATAAGGATATATATTTATTTATATATTCAAGGAGCAAAATTTAATGGATTTACAGTAGGTAAGTCTCATATTTCAACAAACTTGATATTCCATATTTAGATTTTCTGATTTTTATCGATGTTGACTTCTATGAATAATGAGAAAAATTAATAAAATAGACAAATTGTACTTTTTTTTCGCGACAATTTTTATTCCTTTTTGGAAATCCTGGAAGTTATTGTTTTATATAATTTATTACTATACAACACGAATCACACAAAGAGATTCCCTTTCACGTTGAATTTATTTAGGTAGGTACACATTGTTTGACGATGAGCAGCACGCTCGTGCAAAGGCTAAACGGCGTTCCAAATGACCGATCTAATATACACAAATACGGCTCGCATTGTTAGCGAGAAGAGCCGGTTAGATAATTGAAAAGTCGCTGTATTATAATTGTCGGGGCTTATCGGTCGGGGTCCCGATGTGGGCGCCATTGTTCTCGGGAGTGCCTTTTGATTACGGTCGTGATATAATGTTGCTCTGAATGACACTTCACTTCATATTGAGCCTGAACACTAGTATGCACTGTCGCCGCAAATTAATGTTGCAATTAACTGAATAATTATAGTGCTAGATAATTAATATAACGTGTGCTCCATATGTTCTTGAGTTGAAGCCTCTTCTGCTCGTGGTAAGGTTTAACATGAGATCAAAAATGGACGAGTTAATGACATGAGGTCCTTCCGTGATGGAAGTCATTGGGCTGGATAGCACTCATATTAACCTTGGTGGTATTCGTGCATATTGCTAAATGCTGTCACCCTCCTTCTAGATTTAACGTGAAATGTTTTATTTGTATATTTAGATTTGTGTCAGACAACCAGTTTAAAGCGGTTTTCTCGTTTGCTTCCTGTTTCTCAGTATATGTCCAGATAAACAATAGTTAAACAAGTATATATCAGCTTTTGTATTTTGCTTCGGGCATTTATAAAGAAGGTTTTTTTAGCAATATTGACAAAGGTCTTTCGAAATATTACACTCATATACTAAGGATATACAACAACAATACGATTCCCATTACAATCGACATCAAAGGACCACATCCTACAGTTAAATCCATATAAAAAACATATCTTTCCATAGTCACTTACTAAGGGCGGGAATAAATCTTGAGACACGGTCTGCTTGCTCGAGAATACATTTTGCAATTTTATTTCTTAGCGTAAAAAACAACCGGTACGTAAAACATAAAGGACATTACTGTCATTGGGTCAGAAAATCTACGACGAATGATTTCCACGTCAGACACTTTAAATCTTCCGTTCCGTTTCACATTTTATCCATAAATATTAAATCTTGTCGTGATTCGTGGAATAGAAAAAAATGTGATATCGTATGACATTTTCCTTCGAGGATTTTCCGGAATTGGTCAATTTTCCTGTGATCGCTCCGGCCGGTGTTTGAAATAGTATTTCTCAGTTGGCTGCCTCCGGGGCGAGATCATTAACTATCTCACGCCTACGCTCGGCCTAATGACCCTCCAAGCAAAGTCACCGAGAGACTTCCCACTTGCAATAAAGGGTAATCCCATTATGTTAATGGGCACATATTTGATGCTTTTCAATTTCAGTGTATATTCAAGTAAGTGACATCTTACCTTACCTTTACTTATCACCATTATTTAGTATTAATTACAGAAAAGGCCAGAGCATCACTTTCATCTATAAACCTAGAAAATTATCAAGATATTTGAGTGTATAAAGTTTGACAAGCGGATTGATAGTTTCGTTGTCTAATGGCAACACATCGAACACGCTTATGGTGTTGAATAGCTGAATAACTGACGGTTACCATTCACAATATGTAGTTCATCTGTTCGTTTTCTGTAACTACAAACAAATATAAACGAAATTGCCACGGACATAAATAATAAGTTTAAGTTTCACGTACGACTACGTTTATCATTTTATGCAATATTTAAGTAATTATTTTCAGAGCAAAGTGTTTGACCAAGCGAGTAACTCAACTAAATTTTATCGAGTGATCACAATCAAAGGAGTACTAAAGAAATCAAAGCAATATCGAGTTTGTGAACTTAAGCAAGGGTATTACAATTGTTAATTTTCAGAAAGGTGTAACAAAGTGATAGGGACGATAAAGTTGTAACGATTGTTGCACATGTTATAATAGAACAGTTAATATCCTGATAAACACGTGGAGCCTTTTAGATTCTTATTGGCAGCAATTCTATAATTAAACGAAAATTGAGAGTGAAATTTTACGTTTAGACACATTTTGTTACAAGAGAAAGAAGAAAGATCCCGGAAAGGCTCGACGCTACAAGAGCGCTGATAAAAGAGGTATAGCACTCTACTCAAAGCGATAGAATACAATAGTGTTACCACAAATTGTAGACGTATGCGTCACATACTATTTATAAATAGCTGAGGTTCCACGCCTATTTTACTATTATTTACTATTCTGTTTTGTCTGCTTTGTGATTATATACTTTTAAAGTGAAACTTCTTTAGAATCATTGTGATTTGAAACTCTATAAAACGAAAACGCGTCACGATAAAGAAACAAACACATAAATGTATATAATTAATCCGGCAAGAGAATGAAATAGAAAATTAATAATAAAAGATTTTTTTTAATATTTTTTTAATTAATATTAATTTTATATATATTTTTAGATGATTTTCGAGGGCAAAGTGATGTTCCAACGGGAAATAATTCTGTAAACAATGATTATGAGTACTAGAAGCTGGATTTACGGTATGTCTAATATTTTATTATGTTTTAAAAGTACATATAGGCTAAAAATATTTAATACGTGGAAATATAGTTTTTTTTATAAAATTTGAAGCGTACTCTATAGCATCTGTATAAATTATAACGGAAAATTTTTTTTTCAACATTAAGATTAAAAATTTTATGTTTATTTGAAAAACATAATTTCAAAAAGATTAATTTAAAATAGTCTTTCTTTAAAACTTCCTTAAAACTATTTTACCAAATATTTTATTAAAAAAAACTTAAATTTATACATAAAATAAAATTCTAACTGACCGCTATCTGTAGATTAACGATGCATAAGAAAAACTATTATTAGGGGCCTTTATAAACACAATAGAACCCAAAATAATAGTTAGAATTTTTGTCTGTTTGTCTGTGCGTTTGTTCGCGCTAATCTCAGAAACGGCTTAATCGATTTTGTTCTGGTTTTCACTAATGTATTGCAGTAAGCATCACTTAATACTTAAAGTTTGTTTCATTGGTAAAAGGTGTAAGTCATTGCAAGTATTGAAACTCATCTGAGGCATCTGTAATATTTTTAAAAGCACAATCAGCAATTTTGTTGTATAAGTTTTAAATATCAACCTAGCAGATTTTCGTTGATTTACAACATTCTTGTTTGTTTCGAAACATTTTGTGAATGAATGGATAAATAACGGCGTATTTGAAAAAAAAACATTCTAGAAGAACTAAAACAGACAATCTGATAGTCTTTTTTTTTGATTCAAATGGTTATGTTCAAATGTTATAACTTCTATTTGCATTTTTTCGAGATACGACAAGATTTCTTTCCGGCGTCGATATATATCTCATGGTGAACCAGTAACCCTTGTGGTGTCGTGTTTGGACGTTTGTTGCTATAGTGAACGTTTATCGCAAGGATCTGGTTGTACAGTAGTAGTACATCGTTCACCATTCATCTTACTTCGATTTCGTAAAAAAATTGTCATGACACAATCTGTCATAGTGAAACTAGCAAATACAAAATCATTTTATCATATTTCGCAAAGGTTACTTATTAATTTGTTTTACTTACATTTCTAAATCACTACACTACATAATCAGTTATAAGAAGCAGATAAAAGAGAAGGTTATGTTGTACAAGTAGGTGAAGGAAATTGCTCTCGATCGAGAGAAGTGAAGAGATCTCCATCAGCTGTACCGACAAGGGCCTAGCCCTTAAATAGGAAGAGAGAGAGGTAGTGATTCCAGCTACCAGGTTGCCAGGCAATAAAATGATACCGACAAGATAAGTAAACAATTTTCTATATTAGGATCACCTCAGTGTCAACGAATTTCAGCCTCGTACCCTCATACACAAAGTCGGAAGTGAATTACGAGTACTATACTAGTTCCTTCCTATGACCTAGTGTTGAAGTTTTCTATTGATCTCATTTAATTACTTGTTCAGTTTACTGCCCTATAAAAAACAATGTTACCATGTAGCGGGTAGGAAGGTTCTAAAACCAGGAGTATTGAGTGACCACTTACCAAAGTTCGAGACTTTGCAACGATATTAGAATATCAAAAGCATTGTTATGTTACTATACGTAATAGCACAACACCATAATTCCGTTGTGGTCAATCATAACTTTTAATTGGCGGTTTATAGATTATCGTTTCTACATAGTTCGCATGCTCCAACCCCAGGCCACAATATTATTGTATATTTTGTTCATAACTTCAGAACACTAAACAGAATATGTACATAATACGATGTATATTTATTTAGATGGTAAAAATTTTGACATATATTTTTGGAACGAGACAACTATTCAATCCCCATTTTATGCAGTCCTTCTTGAACTGCGTGCCAGTCCATAATTGTATAAAAAAAGGAAATCAGTCATCTTCTTCTAAGATTCGTATAGGATAGGTATTCGAACTGTTAAGATTCTAAGATTATTTTCAGTTTCCTGTAAAAATTGTGAAAATATGGATTTTCGTAAAAAGTTGTAGTGTAAACTATGGGCGAAGGGATTTTCACAAATATTCGTTTCAGAGGTAAGGGACGATATTTTCACGTCACATATTTTCTATTATCCTAATTTTCTATTGAAGTATACATTTAGAATTATAAAAAAATATATATCTTTATTCATCAAAAGGAGCCTTTCCTTTTAATGCGTACCAATAAAGACGCATGCACAAAAAAATTAAATCTTATTATTTACGAACATTAACCACAATATTTGCCTAATTTGTATATTATGTGCATTTGGGATAATATTAATAATTCTTTATTCAGTCATATAGCAACATAATCTACCTAATATCTTTTTCAAATTTTCAGTCGTCAATAAAATAATGAAATTAATATATTTGTAATTTATAAGGCGACAAAAACCCAGTACTAAAATGCAGGTGCTATTTCTTTTAGCAAGACGTAGTTTTATTGAAGGGAAGTGAGGGCGGCCTACTGAAGCTAACTAAATATCCCTCAGAAAAGAAAGAAAGCGTCAGTTCATGGCTATTTAGTGTAACAGATTTTTGTGTGCACTGTAATTTTTTTCCGAGGCTTTGTCAACTCGTAATATTTATTTGCTAAATATATTTAGATCGAAAGTTTGAATGTTTTCAAAACTATTTTATAACAGTGTTATTATAAATAAACCATCACAAAGTTTTGAAAATAATAATATTGCATTAAACAATACAATTTTTTGTTTCATATCAACGCCTAGTAGCAAGTAGTAGTCCATAGTATTTTCTTAGCCAACAATTTCCATTTTCTCACTATGTAATTACTCCTTAATTAATATAATTTAAGAAGGTATCTTCTGAAACAATCGGATTCGACTTACGACATCTATTCGATATTATTAACCTCTAAAGTAGCTCAATAGAGTATGATGAAAATCTATCAAGAATACGGCACAAGAATATAAGCTTGAATATCTATTTTCATAAAAAAATTTATACTCATATAAAAAGATTTTACTAGGGTTAGCGCACGTTTGACTTGAGCTATATTTATTTATGGATTTCTTTTATATATTGAATTAGGAATTTGATCAAGTTCCAATTTTGATTGTACTGAGTTACTGTAATTTTGTTTTGTAAGTATCTCACTAAGATTACTAGGAATATCATAGACTAAATCTATTACACTCGCAAACCGCCCTCGCTTTGCATCAGGAAAACTACACCTACCTCACGTTTAGAAATAGCACGTGTATTGTTTTAGAACTGGGTTTTGCTCTTTCTGTGAATTAGATATACATTAATTTATAACTTTTTCATTAATTGACGGATTGATATGAAACAAACTTTAACAATCAAGTGATGCTTACTGCAATGCATTGATCAAAATCATAACGAAATCGGTTCAACCGTTTCTGGGATTAACGCAATTTTATTATATGTACCTATGGATATATATAAGGTTTAGACATTTTTACATATACAATACTATTATTTAACTTGTGAAAAACTGATATTCGATAGATATTATATTCAATAATATACTATACTCAATACGTGTATTATTATAATTCATGTCAACTTCAATTTTCTGGGTACTTGAGCATACATAGAGCAAGGTAATCAGACGTCAAAGCACGATAAGTCCGTTATTATTTTACAACTTATAGAAACCACCTGCCTACCATTAAGATTTCTTATTTCAGAAATTAATCATAAAACGAGGCCGTATTTTGCGGGGCAAATAACAATAACAGTCGAGTTACACTGGGGAGGTCGTAATTCCGTAAGACAAGCTCGTAAATGCTCAAGTAGTGGTGAAGTAAAGGCGAGGGTATTCGGCAGCATCTTCAGATTTGATTGATCTCCAAGGAGAAGCCCCCTACGTTTCTACAGGGCAACGTCAGGAAAATGAAGGAAAAAAAAGGGAACATAATTAATTACTTTATTTGGACATTAATGACCCGGTCAAATAGGACGAGGGTTGATTTTTGTATTCTTACGGACAAACTTCGCTTTATATAACATTCCACGAAGTAACGTTTTGTGGCAGTAATTATTTTTGGGGCTGACGGTATCCTACTCGTATGTCACGATTTAATGCCAAACAATATCTCGTCTAAATATAGTCGGGCTATTATTTTCGATAATGATACCATAAATGATACAAAGTTGTACAAAATCAATTTGATACCAGTTTTCAGACGACTTTGCGGGACTTATTACTTAAATTGTTTCAGAGGCATCTGAAACATTAAAATGATAATGAAAAATACTATCTGGATAGCTTTTTCTCTCTAGAGTCAATAAACGTCTTATTTATCTAACTAGAGCCGTCCTTTCGTCGATTACGGTAAAAAACATTTGAATCTTTAATATTTTTAGGTCACGAGGTGTTCCCGAAGACACAAAGAAAAAAAGAAAAAAAAACTCTTAAAACGAATAGCTATTTCGCTGATGGATTCTAAATGAATATTCAGTGCGACAAAGAAGGGGTGTCGTAAAAAGCAGTGTCTAAATTGTCGCAATGGAAAGGAAAAAAAGGTGAACGCAATCGCAAAACCATAAAATAGCAAATAAATAAGCGTGGTAGGGACAGGCCCCTATTTAATTATGAATTAAGGCCGCGCTGTTACGAGAACACAATGTAATTAAGATTACTGTGGCTGGGTTTTTTTAGTCCGAGTCGAGCAAGTGAGAGTAAATGGTTCGCGAAACTAATACGGCTACCTTGTTTTTCTCCCCGAAAACAAGTAATTTATGACGGACTACGCCACATCTCTAAAAGCGCTATCCGTTGTTTGGCATAGCTGTACTATTATTTGTTTAGGTATATTTTAATACCTACTATCTATCTAACTGAATAAGAATCTTGCAAATTTTAATTATAAAAAGTATGTTTTTTGTTCGTGTGTACTTTTTTTATGTATGTGCAGTAAAAACTCTGCTTTTTACGAACCGATTTTGATGTACCTTTTTTATTGTATAGGGTTAGCTTTAAATTAGTCCCTTTTACATGTGGTGAGGTTCTGATGATGGATTTTAAACACAAAGGTTTAAATATATTTGCTGTGGTAACATTAACATTGCAAAACCATCATTGACCATCTCAAGGTTTGATGATATGTTATCTCAACGGATTAAAATAATGCAACAGCGTTTCGAGCTGCTTTCTTTTGGTACCGAAAATCAGTCGGAATAATAAGCGATTTAATCACCTTAATTATTAACGGAATATAGTACTTACTAACAAAATAGAGCGAAGTGGCGGAATTGAACCTAGCGTATCTACCAACCATTTGGCATAGCATCGACTTTAAACATATTAGTATGTAATGTTAGCAGAAAAGTGATGTCACATCCGTTAAGAGGAAGGGATAGCGGACAGTCACCGCCGAGCACCTATATAAGACGATGAGCGCTCGTCTGGAGGCACTTCTATTTGCGGTGAACGTGTTAAGGGGAAACTCTGCCCGTTTGATAGCCAATTCTGTATCGTCCTAATTTTGCTTAGAATGGATTTAAAAAAGTCAACTTGTTGTTTCTTTTTGACATTGGTTTAATTATATTGTAGATTCTTTGATTGAAACTATAATTTGACAGTAATTATTTATGTGTGAATAGTTTATATGCATATTTTTCACGAATTTATAGAATTATGTGAATACTTTTCTATCTATGTCTATTCGTTTTCTTTTTAATGATATAAGTTAATGCTTGACAATAATCCCACCTAATGGACATTTCATTAGTATACAAACACGCAAACGGGTCATCTGACGAAGACTATCACTGTTACCTATGGACATCCGTAACAATAAAAGCATCACAGACGCGTTTACGGCCCAGAAGAAAGTAAGAAATAGCTTTTCAACTCTCTGGCTTTACAATATAAACACGTTAATAGTACATTTCGATACAAGTGCGGAAACTATGCCATTTCTTCACGAGTTCCGGTTTGTTAACCCAAGCACAAGGCGCGGGTAAACAATAGGGACAAGTGGAAATAACCATTCTGCACGAGCATCGAACGACGTTTTTTAATATATTTGCGAAAAAAATTAAACAACGAAATAAAACATTTTTTCAAATTTTAATCATAAAGAATTCAGAATCTAAATTTCAAATAACTTTAATTGCGTTATTCATTTAAATTACATGTTAATATTAAAAATAAATTTATTTTAAATTTAAATCTTGTATTAATTAGAAAATTTTTTGATTAAAAACCTCCTTCAAGAGGTCCTACGCAGGAGGAAAACAAAAAGCACTAGCGCTGAAAAGAATAACTTTCCGAACGCTAAACACACTTGAAAGAGTCTACTTTTTCCGCAAATATATTAAAAAAATACACATCTCACGGTTGAAAGACGGTAGTCAGCCAGCCAAATAAAGAACACTACCACCACGTGAGAGTTCTATCGGGACTAAACTGGGTGAATACAGAGCCCAGCCATCGGTCAATTAAGGCGGTCATCGAATGGCTTGATTTCTTTATTTATTTAAACAGTGTTCCAGAATACAATCGTAATTAAATATTGCCGTCATTGCTCCTTTCTAGTTCGTATTCTTTACAAATAGAGGAAATACCCTGTTTTCAATTTGACAAAGTATTTTCTCAAAATTATTTACTAAATACTGTAGTACCTCGACAGCGTCAGACTAACCGGCCTTTCACACAGAAACATAAGCATCAACACAAAACCGGATTCCGATTCTCCTCTTCGATAATGGAATCACAAAAAGGGGTAACAGATCAAACAATCAATTTGCGAGTGGTCAGTTAAAGTAAAAGTAGACACCGAGCTAGTCAAACAAGATTTCTTTGCACTTAGGTTCCACCACTAGCATTTACACTACAAAAGATAAAATACCGCCCTCTAATAATGAAGGATTTAAATTAAAAACGTGTCATAATTACTACGGCATATAGTCACCACTGTTGCATTGTAAAGATTACAATAGTATATATTTTAGCGCAGTATGAAATAAAATGATGTTTTGAACTGCCTAATAGGATTTAACAACGTATCTTATTGACATAGGTATACATTAAATTACATTTTTTAACCAAACTGAAACAAATTGATGAATTATAATACCTAAAAACGTACTGTAGAACCACTGTATCAGCAATGTTTAAAGATGTCACTAATTGGGTCCAACGTATAATGTCAGCTTAATCCGCAACAATAGTAAGAACCCACGTACGCCCGAGTTAATTGTTTTATACTAAAAGTAATTATGTACCTATGTTTGTGTCAAGAACTGATTAAATTTTGGTAAAAAAAATATAACATTATTTTTAATAATAATAATTATTATTATTTAAATTATTAAAATATATAGATTCCTATTGTATAACAAATGTAATATTGTATAGCAAATTGCATAACGTAAATCAAACGTTTTAGGAAAATTTATATACTGTATTTTAATATGAATTCTATAACAAATTTAGGTATTCGTAATGTTATGTGATAACACTTCGTACATTATTCAGTGTTAAGTAATAGTTATAATCAACTATAAATCTTAAGTATAGTTAACTTTTACATAAAGAACAACAATGATATTCATTTCATTTTTCTTTATTTTACTGTAACTGTGGGTACACGACATTCTTATTTTAATATTTTCAACTAATGAATAAATAAGACAGTAATGATGACCTGATATGTTATCAGCAGAAAAAGCTGGCTCACGTTATTAACAGATCAGTTTTTTTATTACCAGTTTAGGGAATATTATGATCGTATAATTTGTTTATTACAATTATATATAACAATCATTAAAATATCGATCATTTCATTGCAACTTTAAACGCATGTGCAGCGAAATAATTAAGTAACTTAAAACGCATACAGGTATATACACAAAGTTACTTATGTGAGCGAGCCATTATTTATTTATATATTTTTTCTTACTTTCCGCATTTACATTTGATAGGAAAATTAATGACAAGTTCCTTCTTTCCAAATAATCGAAACACCATACAACTGTTTAAATAACTCTTTGCTACTTCAGTGCGTTTCGCTCCTAGCTGACAGTATGATAGATCTCTATTCGATCCTGAATTCACTGTTTGGTGCCAAAATGTGCATTTTACCGAGTGCGCCTCTTTCGAGTAAATACACGATTGAACAACAATTGCGATTCAACGAGAAAACTATGAAACGAAACTGTATAAATGTTTATTTTTTATTATCGTTTTATGTGGTTTTTTAGGTTGTTACTAAGTATACAATTCGCTACGCAAACTAGTCTGTTGAAGAACTGAACAATAAATTCATGCTATTCTATAATGTGGGTATCGGTAAAGTTTATATTGTACACTGGGACGTTCAGTATTCCAAATTAGCCCACGTAGACGACTACGAAAAAGGAAATCAGTTCTTTAATTTGCACGAGTCCCTCTGCAACACTTCGATTCCTCCAATTAGATTTGTTGTTAAGTGAAACCCAAGTTTCGGCAGTTCTTTTACCACCCGAGGGCTACCTTCATTGCATAATGACTGCTACCTAACAATAACACACTGATGACAATATTACACTTACACGGGGGTCTACTTCAATAATTTGACTTAGTGTATTTCGTTTTTATTAGTTACTACGGCCCATTTTGAGGTTGGCTTCATTGTATTTGTTGCTAGTTACTATTAACGTAATTGATGTACGTATATATAACGTAAATAACGTAACGTAAGCTTCAGACCGAGATCATAAGTCATTAGCAACCGTTCACTCATCTGTGTCTAAGCGTCATGGCTCGACTTGCACGGCGTAGAAAGTGTGCAAAGTGTGTGAAATTTCTTGCATCTTGGTAACCATACCAGATTTATCGTATAGTTCTCATTGAAGTTTGACTTTACGCAAAGAATTCAGTTGCAAGTTTGATATACTGTTCATCGGACATGGCGGTTTAGCCTGGGCCGCCACGTCCTGGTACTTTTGTTATACTAGAAACTTTTTTCGCTAGTAAGGAGCCTTAATTTAAATTCATGAAACCATCTGCGTTCCGAATTATAGACATGAGATAGTAAAATTATGGCTTACCCGAATATAATCGATAAATATAGCCGTTTTATCACATTACAGATGTAAAAAGAGGTTTTTTTTGATATAAAACGTCTTTTGGCTACGTAGTCATTTTGTGAAAAAATAAAATAGATGAAAAAATACTCTTTAATAAAATAATAGTATTTCATTCTCTTTGCTTCTTCTTCCAAGCTAACCTACAGTCACTGATTACGTTATAACGGTTTTTGAGTTTATTTAAAAATATAAGATCAAATTAAAAATCGAAATTCTTACTTCAAAACCTTCAGTATAATTTAGAATGCAAATAGGACAGATATATGTAGGAATATAAAGACAAAAAGAATTATTATTATTATACTGCCGCATGTTGAAAAATTATCAGCCACTTTATATCCATTGAGTACGTAACAAATTTGGCACCCGCAAGACGGGCGGAGATTAATAAAATTTTAGGTTTTAAAGCCGCCGGGGATGTTGCTTTATAGTATAATAGATTTTTTACGATGCGTGTTTATATCATCATACTTATTTTGGTTTTAGTTTACCTAGATTTATCAACTTGATAAGCCCTGTCTAGTATACGACAGAGAACTCTTAACGTAACTCAGGAGTCAAAATTGTGCTGTTTTGTACGTTGTACCTACAGGTTTAGACGTTCTTATGTTGTCCATTTGGTTAGAAATATCTATGCAATCTTAAAACAGGCAACTTTTACAAGAGTATTAGGAGAACTTTGCCAGCTAGACACAGAAATCAATACTTCTAACGTGTCTTCCTCCCACGAAAGAAAACATGCATTTATGATAAATAAAAGTATATACCAACATACATACCGTCACCAAAACGTGTTTCGCTCCGAAACGGAGCATCCTCAGGGTAAGTATACTTTACGAGTGTTAGCCACAAAGTCAAAGGGAGTCAAAGGAAGTAAGGAAGAAAAGAGAGGGAGGTTCTATGCATGTATAGCCGTATATACCATCATACATTTTGCTTGGGGATTGTTGCAAAGTAAGTTAATACTAATTTAATAACAATGAATTTCCACAAAGTAACACCTGATACTTTTAATAATACTTCTTAGTTAATTTTTCTCCGGATTAGTATTGTATCCGGAAACAAAATTAAATAGGACTATAAGTAATTCTTTACGGTAATTTTCAAATATTCATTGGTGCCAGTAATCAGGTGAATTGTATTCTCGTTACAATATTAACTAGAACTGATGCACTGAGTTTGGTTCTAGTTTTAATGTGAGAGAACGAATTTTAAACTTTAGTGGTGGCCAAATGCAGATTGGAAGAATAACACAAATCTTCGAGAACATTATGTACAAATTTAAGAAAAAGCAAAGTTACATAGAAATTTATACTTATTCAGTTTACATTGATGTTTAGAATTGATTTTAACAGGGTACTCAAATAGGGTATAGAAATCGTGATTCCTAGACACTTTTAAGAAAGGTACGTATATAAAGGCAGGTGGTTGTCTATTTACGCTAACTCTGAAACTTCTGAACTCTAAATTTTTCTGATGATATAATGAAAAATAATAAATATGTTTATTTTATTTAACAAATAAAACATATTTTATAAACCTTTTTAACTAAAATATACACATATTATTTTTATGTTTTAGTTAAAATTATGTCAAATTAAGGCAAAAACATATATTTTTTAATAATCATGTATATATATTTAATTGTTCAACTCGAACGAAGTATATAGTATATGTCTAGAACCCCTAGTATATGTATAGAACCAATGAAATTAATAATCATAGTAAAACAAGCGCTTTCGAAATGTTCTGGGTTGGATTGATTTATAGGCAAATTACAACAGGGGAAAAATAATAATATATGTAAGTATATCTTAATGAACTCAGTTCATAAGCGTCTTGTCTAACTAGTTAGGTACTCGTAGCTCTTCAAAGAAAACTAATTACTTTGCTTATACGCTGCAGCTAAGAATATGTTACGCAGACAGCATTAATATAAAGTGATTAATATAAAGAAATTTTTGCAGCATGTCTCCTACTTGCGTATCAAAGCAAGTAAAATACTTCAACGATCTATTAATCTTACTGAGTGAACTAACAAATATTACCATAACTTTTGTTGAAATTTTGTTTACAAATCGTTATCGTTATCATATTTTTGTTTTTGTATACGTTCCATTAATGTTTATAATTATTTAATCCATAATCTTAGTAGTGTCGTTCTTGTTTGTGAGCAAATAAATGTTGTTATTTATAGATTGTATTGGTTGTTTGTACCCAATATGAAATATATTGACCGATTCAACATTCGAATGATAAGGAAAGGCCTTGAAGAAATACCGAAATTATAAAAATATGTGATATGTAAAATATTTCGATATAATTTTTTTCTCTCAAAAGGACGAAACAATAAAGGGTTTTTTTAGCGTTATCTTATCGGTGACTTGATTGCATGAAGCACCAGCAATTAACATAGATATGCAAGCATTTTTACTGTAAATAATTTATATTCAGTTATGATGGAGTACGGTACCTTCTTAGCGGCAGAATCTTGGTTATTATTGTCGGCATGGTGTGGAGCGGCGGGCGCCATGACGGTGACGCCACTCTGCGAAAGAAGCTCGTCGGAGCCCCTCTGCAACAAACAAGCAATGCATAAATTACTACTTTACAACAGTTGAAAGTAATGAAAATTAATGACAGATAAAAAAATACGGGGGAATCATTCATATTAATTACAATTATGTAGTTTTCTTTCCTCACGAGACACAAAACTTACAGACTGTAAATAAATCTTGGACTGGCAGTCACTAGCGTTATTAAATAAATAGGGTTTTGGTAACAAATGGCCTATAGCCCGGGAATAGATTAAAATATTTAACATTTCTAGGTGGATTGTGTACTAGTACGATACAAATTTAATTTATTGTGCATCCGAAAATTACACTATAAAATAACCAAAAAACAACATATTAAAAGTTCTCTATTAAGGATTATATTATTGCTAATTATTATTGCTATCACCATTATAACTATAAATACATATTTGTACGTAATCTGTATATTATGTATACATTATTCTAGACATAAACACAAACAATACTTTGGTATATACTATTGTATTTCCTTCATTGCTCTTAGGTTGACTGGCAGAAAGTGATTGGGTTTTCTTTTGTTCTCGTGTAGTCATATTATTATGATCTTAATAACTTACTGTAAAGGGTCGCTGCAGCCTATGCACGTTAATAAGGCGCCAAATAATAATTAAATAAAGAAAATCAGTTACATAACAATATCCACCAGATCCAATATACGTGATAGGCGATATCTATAACAACTACAACAATTAGTGATACAGAATTCAATATAAAGTGACATGTCGGGATAGTGTGTAAGGTGTATTAGAGAGTCTGCACAGAACAACAATATAACAGAGGCCGCACCTGCACGTCCTGGCATCCGTCACTCGAGACGCTTAATAAAGCCCACACGACATACGTAACGCATTCCGCGCAACAGACGAAACAGTAGCCAGAAGTAAATAGATCGTGGTGTTGTACAATTGTACGGTCCACACAAAATAATTACAAGATTTTTAATACGCTGTAGTCCTGTTTTTGATTCCAAGTAGGACAGCTTTTGCAGTAGTTGTTGGGCTTATCGAGACGCCCAGGTCACATTTTTCGTTTGAACGCACTGGTGTTACCTCAACACAAATTTCTTGGGCTGATCTTGGAGTTTTCTAGTCGTTATAGTTAGGTATCAAATCAGTACGATGGCGCCAAAGCCGAGATTCCAAGTCGACCAAGAGGGGCCAAGGTCTGCTCGCAATCCCAACGCAGCTGGCCTTAGGGGTATGAAAGTTGGCTTCCCGTTTTGGGGACACGTGTTGTAATTCTGCAAGCAACTAAAATTTTACGAAAACATGAGCGCATTTGAAAATAATTATCATTTGTTTCAGTAAAAGAAAACATCTGGAAAACGGCTTTACAATCTACATTTTTCATAGGTTTATTGCTCGAGTATATTCCTACTATTAAATTAATCACTATAAAGATTATCCGAATATCCTAATGTTATGTCTTTATTAGATCTATCTTAACCACAGGTACAGGGAACAAGTAAAGTACTTGAGTTTAACGTTCCTTCTCATTAACGTATCTGCGGACCGATTGTTTTAAGACAGGGTTAATCTAAAGGACCTCTTATCTAGCTTACGTTCGTTGTAATGAATATTATTAAGTACTTTGTGGCAATGTTAACATCTTAATGTAACAATTCGTTCCATACAATAAACAATACATAACTATTATGACATCGATCATGAAAAAAAAAATCTATAATAAAATAAGCTTAAAATATTGTTGTATGTTTTTGGGTATTTATAGGTTTCTAAATATCAGATAAATATTAAAAGTATCTTTTCTTGTCTACAATTTGCATAATAGAATAAAAAGATTAAGGTAACGGCGGGAATCCCGTTTTACGACATAAAGCTTTCATTGTAGAGAAAAAGGGATCGTTTTCTCTGGAAGAAAACCGACACGAGGTCCTATTCCTTGGAGTAATTTCGTAGAGCGCATGTAATAATTGCTCGAAATTAAATAACATTTTTCACAACAAAGAAACAACTTGGATGGAAATTTCGTTGTGAAACCCCGGATTGTGTTAGAAAATAAGGCAGTATTCATTTTCTAAACAATTTTTCAAGTTAATGGAGAATTATACTACAGTTAGATCCCGTCGTAATGAAGAAAAGCGTGACATAACCTTTACCCTGATAATACTAGGATTATTACAATAATATTTTTTGTATATTTCTATTCAACTTTAGCTCATATTTTCATTTTGATAAGACATTTTCCAAGTAAAAATCTCTTTGTGAAATATTCGCCGTCGGCTTAAGGTAACATTGTAATAACTTTCTAGTTAAATAATAAAAATGTAAACATGATTATTGTTTTGCTATACCATGTAAACTGATCATGCGTATCCTAATTATTTTTTCACACACACATTAACAACCGTTTTTATTATAATTAAATTTAAAAGCTTCACATAATTTTTAAAGGGATGAAGTTTAAAGGGAGACGTAATATGCTTAAGTCTGACTTTGAACGCTTCAAGTATGTGCAATTATGTAAGTAGCCTTTAGTGGTCTTTCAGAAAGGTGACTCTATCAACGTCCACTGAAAACGTACCTTTTCAAGTCGAAAAGAGGAACGTATTTGAACCGCCACATGGTGGGTAGTAAGCAATCTATACGTTCTTGAGAAAAACTGCTGCAAAATCAATTACTAGCATTGGCTCTTCGAAATGTATTAGTTTTACTCTTGAAAGGGCACTCTAAATATTTTTCCGATAAAATATACTGAAACGTTTCTCCAATATGTCATTTGAATGAATGTAATACAAGGGCCCTTCGCATCTGAATGTTATCAGGAATAAAATATACATGAAAGGTGGAGTGTACTGAGATCAGACGAATAAAAGTAGATCTTTCAACGATCACATGGAATAGTCTAGGAGATAATATTTGTAATTACTTAAGATAACTTTGTAATGTGAGAAGAAATGTTAAAAAACTAATAGTATCTGAATAATATGATGGATACTAAAACTTTTTTACAAATATACGGATAGAAAAGTAATATGTAAATATAAAGTAATATATCACCAAAACATATCTTATTCGGCCTTAGCAGACTTATACTACTATACATAAAACGTGTGATAGGATTACTGGTGTGAATCCGAATTTAGATTAATAATTTGTTTACTTAGTCTAAGTTTATCACTTTAATAATACTTCAAATAGAACAAGAGTTGACGTTGATTATTAGGTCAATTAAAAGCTTTCACATTTTATATATTCTTCACTTCATATCATCATAACCTATAAATTTTATACGTTAATCGATGTTTGATTTAACATGAACACAGAAAGAAATGTGTTTACCTAGACCGTTTTACTTTTTTTTGTAACATCAGAATATAATACAAAAAATGTAAACAACCGAACGAACCCATTCATCAGGCGTGACATATCCTCAAAAGACGGCGAGGACGACACGAAATGATATGTAACGAAATACATAATGAAAGAAAAGCAACATGATCCATTGTTTGGAATCAATAAGTATGATCTATTAGTGATATCAAAATGTACTGCGAAAATACTACGAGATGGGCTCGGCTGATTTTAATGTTGTTTCAGAAAGGGACGCCTGTTTTATAGATTGCTCGAATCAATATTATTTTAGGTACCATTATCGTTGTACTCTATCCCACCGGCTGTAGAACGTATTTAGATAAATATTTCGCAGCTGAGATTCGACATTTCAATTAAATTTAGTTATTCAAATTACTTAATACATTACCTTGAAAATATTTCTGAATAAGAAAGATCATATAAAAGAAACAGGCTAATGAGATTTGTGAGATTGCATATAGCTATTAGCCATCAGCTTACTATTGCCATCAAATTTACAAGTCACATTATTAATTGTTACTGGCAGTACATACAATCAATAAACGCTCACTCGCTCACACTCCGCACAAGGATTCCTTGTGTTATGGATGGCATGAATATACTCATACCTACTCTAATTAGACATTACAAACACCACCGATCGGGCAACGAACAATTATCTTTGATATAAATGTCTGTCCTAGCTGGGAATCGAACCGACCCCTCCGCATACCATCCAGGGTGACTATCAACAGAGCAACACGGACGTTATAAGATTAATATTTTATATTTTAGGCGACTATTTCATATAAAAAACATTCTGTCCAAGGAAATGAATTGGTTCTCAACGTTGCTAGTCTAACAAAACATTACAGTTCTGTTCAAGTAAAATTACAAAAGTTACCGGTAATATCCCACAATTAAGTCCCTTTTATTACAACACACGGGACGCTTCTTGTAAGTTAGGGGCGATAAGCGTTCTCCACCGTACTGCTCCATTGAAGATTGACGAAGAAAGTATCCCCGCCAAAAACAATTCATCAGTATGTAACGATATTATCTTGATCATCTATTGTAGGCATATATTTACAAACGCAGAAACGTCCGAGTAACAATTGTTACTGGAAATAAAACATCAATAAAACCTCGCTGCAAACTGGGGTCTTTTCGATTTTTATGATGGCCATAAACACTACGATAACAACTATCTATGTCATATGAAATATTTATGCTGCACCGACTCGATTCAAGTCGTTAATCGATTCCTATTCTAATATTATGAGAAAACTACCGAGCATTAATTTCGAACTAGTGCAATAAGAAAAAATATAGCCCACATAACGCTTGTGAGGAACTTATCGGTTTAAGAAAACTACAAAAAAATAATACCAATATTGGATACCATATAATTTTCTAAAAGTGAATGATAATCAGAAGCACAGGGATAATCAATATAATATAATAAGGATAATCAGAACTCAGGAGAAAACTAAATAGGACTTTCTAATAGAAATGTGTACGTTAAAACAAAGTGTAATACACTGTCTGCTTCCCAATTCAACGGAGATTCATTTGAACATTTATGAGGGATATGAAAAATCGGTACGGCATTAATGACGTTATTGTTCCCAGAAACGGTTATATCTAATATGAAAAGGAATAAAAAAGGGTTCTCTCAACGAAAAAGACCAAACGTGGCTAATAATTTTTATTACTTTTTCACAACATTACCGTCTGATTTAACTCCACGTGTGTAAATTATGATTTAATTTATTAACCGCCATTGAAAACGATCATAAAATGTTTTTATGTGAGATAATATACTTTTCATTAAGTCATGTGTAACTCTTACAATTTTATATTCATGTTTTATGACCTCAAGAACCTCGGTAAGATTGAATTGTATTGGTAGACGGATTTTTACGTACAACACTAGCTTAGAATATATGAATTAAATTGCTGCTTTACTTTCTGATACTAGGTTACTAGTATACGTTGTGTTACATTATTAAATGTTTAATTTAGAAAAAAATGTGGGATATACAGAGATTGACCTATTGTTTTTCCATTAAAAAAATTAAGAAACAGTTATCAACTTTTGTAGCGCTGATAAATAAAACAATTCAGAATTCCACTCATTTGGATTAACGTCCTGTGCTGTAAATGTACTTATTACTAATATTTCATTTCGTGTTGAAAATTAAGTCCCTAAGATTTTTCAATTAAGTTTTGATATGTCAAATAACGAAATTCGCAGGATTTTTTTGATAATCTTATTCATCCCTTATGGCAACCCTCTAATCAGAATTAGTATAATGTATATTTCTGTCAGTGGGGCAACAAACCTGTACGTATGCCAAATTCCATCATTTCCATCTGGAAGACTCGGAAAAAGTTGCCAATGACAAGTAGACGGACTAACTAACCGGTTTCAGGTTTTCATCGGATATAGAGAAATGTGGAATAACATCACATTTAAATAATTTTCAAACATCATTGATAAAAACGCAAGTTCACCAAACCTACTTCTACAGTAAGGACGATATCACACTTCGTCGCACATTCGTCACAGACGCGCAATATCATCGAAGCAGCGGAGTAACATGTCGAAATTAACGAACTTGATACCTAATATTTGTTGGCTCCGCTGCCAGCTCTCCTCGTAATTAATCGCACCAATTTGTTCAGCGCTTATAACGAACGTTTGTCAAGTACTCACCCCGTAACGGATGATTTTCGCACCAAATTCATAATCGATAAGCGCGTGTTATTTACTCGGGTGCCAAGTGAGTTTTATCTAGGAAGTATAGAAAACAAATTAATACGAAACAAACAAAGGTGACTTATGACTCATTCATCATTGCCCATATTTATGCGACAGCTGGAATTCGGTTTCCTCTCTTAACGAGAGAAGTTAAGGTCATAATCCGCCTCCCTGGCCAAATACAAATTGAGAATCTTCACAAATCTTTAAAAATAGAACGGTGGGTATGAGAGGTAGGTACTCTAAGATGTGAAGGTTTCGTCTCTATTTTTCCTTCACCGAACCAAGTGATAATTATGCATTAATAATTAATGTTAGGACAATTTATCAGGACATCGGAGCTGAAACCTTTGTTTTCGTCGAATTTAATTTCTTTTCCTCATTAATTAAAAGTTCATGCTTGACTATATTATACTCAGGTACGATAAATTATAGTGAATACCGAATAATAATGTATTTATATATATATATCTATTATTTTATATTTATTATATAATACAAAATTCATAAGGATAATCCGCCACTATATTTATCTGGTTTGAAACTTGAAAACTTCTATTACTCGTGTGAGTCGTGGCTGCAACAAATTGACCAGAGACTAGACGACGCGAAAGTTAGTAATTCTCATCGCAAGTAACAAACCTCTTAGCCCCAGAACAATATAAGGAGACATTACTCGCTGTCACAACTCTACTTTATAGGGAAAGTGGTCGGAGTTTGAACAAAGTTCAACTGGCTGGTTACGTGGGTAATGAATAGAGACGTCAGATGCTCACCGCCACTCAGGCGCAACTCGCAAACTTGTGCTCGATAACAAACTATGTTGACCTTTGAAGTGTTTGATTAAGAGAACTATGTAACTGTCCAAGATAACAAAACAGTTATTGTAGTTATTATTCATAACTTTACACACATTTATTTGACTTTAACTAACCAATTAACGATCCACTATAGCGCATTTTATGTTAATGGGGAGAACAACACCAACAGGCACAATGTTCGATGCTGTAGACGTCAATCCGATCGTCAGAAAATCCTATGGCGCCAGAAGCCCTAACCTTGATTAAGGCCTAACGAGTACTATTGACTCATAAGAACCGAGTCCAGCAGCAATGAATTACCATATCAAGGGTAAAAGTCAAATTTGCTTATTACATCATAATTAATAAATAATCTTGATTGAATTAAACCACATAAGAACTACTCAGATCTATCAACTCCGCTGCTTCAACTTATTATATTTCATATTACATACATACATCATAGAGGATGCCATATATGTAAGGGTCACAGCAGAGGATTAAAACTTTTGGTATTACAGGGCATTTCGTGGCCGGCAGTAACGGGTTGGGTTTGCCGTAACCTACGGAAGGCTAACTAAAACAGTTACTGCTACTAGATATTTACTATTTTCTCTGATACTAAGTTAAGTGAATTACACATAATTTATAGCAGTTTATGAATACAACTTTATATCTTATACATTTCACGAAGTGAACATAGTATAAAGATTTGACTTTCTAATAAATTATATCTAGCAACTCGAAAGCTTTTAGTCCACTATCAACTATTTCGTATGGTTCCATTTACATATACAACCAAGAGGATTCTGAATGAAATTAGGAATAGGCAATGAAGGGCTCTACGAGTAAACTACACTATATCTATACTACTATATAAAACTGTTGAGATTTTCGTGTATGTCTCGAGATAACCCAAAAACGGCTAATATAATAATATAATAGGCTATATAAAATTTATCTATGTATATAAATTGCTAATGTAGTGTCGCTCTGTCTGTACATTCCATTTTTTGTTAAATTTCAAGATACAATATTCGTTTTACGGCACACTGACATCAATTTGACCTTTTGTAATTTTTTGTCTGTTTGTCTGTATGTCCTGTTATAACTCAAGAACGGCTTGACCTATCTTCATGATAATTGGTATGTAGTGAGAACACGTGATTGTCCAGATGCTGGGCTATATAAAATATCAGTAAACCTAATGATATCTTATCAAGGCAAACATTATGAAAATTTTAATAATCATGTATATATAATGGTCCAACCCGAACGAAGTCGAACGGAGCATATATATAGCGAATATAGTCTAAAATAAAATGAATCTCAAACGAACGTTCATTCTGTAGTGTTCGTGCGATTGAGTTACTTTCTAGGATCCAATAAAGCCTAATGTCACTGTAAGAAACGTGTTAATGCTTACTATTTATCGTAGGTACCGCGCCCGTGCGCGGTGTGCAACGTTCGAGAGTAATGACCGCCCGCTACGCTTCCGTAGCGAATTTTTTTCATGACATAATGTATCGCACTAATCTGATATGTAATTACGTAAAATCAAAGAACACAGAAAAAACCAGACGGAATTATTTAATACCCGAAATATGTTATGGTGATATTGTTTTGCAAGGAAACAGACTTATAAAGCAAAACGGCATGATCGTAACTGGTTATGAAACTGTACTTCTAATATATATGTAAAATCAAAGAGTTACTAACATATCCAATCATTATTTCAATCCATCGTTTTCCTCTCTGCCGGGCTCGGGTTTTTTCTTACAATGAAAGGGATAAAGGCCCTGGCCCGCACGTTGGTCAAGTGCAGATTGGCAGACTTCACACACCTTCAAGAAACGCATATCCAACACATGTAAATAATTAATAGTAAATGAGAAAAAATAGATTATCGATATACTGACTTTTTTGTATTATATGTATTATTTTCCAATTATTTTTCTAAACACCGTGACAAAACAGCTGAAGAAGGCTCTGCCTTGCGATTTGATTTCAATAATTTCTGAAATAAACCGAGACAGGGTGTAAAGTACATAGGAAAAATTAACAATTTGACCTCTTTGTAAAATATTTATATTACATAAATGTGAAACTTAAATAGTTATAGTGAAGCCTCAATTCGTAAAATCGCCACGGGCTTTTATTTAATTTAATACCGATTTGGTTTGAAAACAACTTCCATTCCTCCACATTTATCTTTACAATTTGTTGTTCAAGTTTGATAGTTTCTCATTACAAGTCGGTCGGAGGCAAATTCATCGAGCCGATTCCCGAGAAAACTTTGTAAATTTAGCTATAAATAGATGTTTGCACTCTATGTCAAATTCTCGAACAAACTGGTATGTTGCTTTGGTCAAAAATTTTCATGTTTCAAGGAAAAAGTAAGAAATTTTAATGCCAACTTTAATGTACTATCTATCAGAATTATCTATAAAGCTGCGACAATGTTTAATGAATACTAGGAAGTTTACTTGAATTAAATTATGAATAATATGCTTCAGTTTGGTTATAATAGAATTTCTTCGTAAACTATATACATAAAAAACCCTGTAAAATATTCCCATGAATAAACCTTAGTCATTTTAATTATAAAAAAAAAGCTAAACTTATAAAACTGAACAAAACTAAGATGTTTTAATAACCTTGAAAAAATCATAATAAACGATATCTGATTCAATTTAGTTTAGTTGTTTCAGCCAAAACCACATGCAACAATCGATAGTCGCGAACGAGAAAACATAATATTCTCTATACCAGTACCAGTACAAAGAACAATTCAACCTTCAATAGGCCATATGGAATCTAAAGTGATCGTAATTTCGTCGGGCAATATTTTGCCTTTCAATATTTTCCGCTACCTTTCGAGAGAAACTCGTTTGACCCAATACGAGTATACAATTATTGCGACCATTTTACTTTGAACTAGATTATGAATTTAGTAAGTCACTGATAAAATTTGGGTTAAAATTAAAAACAGTGTGAGTCAAAAGTTTGTATTTCAACCTGAAATACCTACTGTTTCTTTTTCCTATTATTATCCTTTAAAAAAAAGAGCTTGCAAAACCCCAAATAATATGAAATGCAGCTAAAATTATATACTAGCGCCTTTTAGTTAGCAATTAACAGAGCATTGCAGTAAAAATAAAGTAAACAAATTTTAATCGATTTTCTAATCGAGTGTACAGGCAGAATAAGCATTCTGACGACTAAAAGGGTTTAATATCTTGAGTTCATTATTAATTTCGTTTCAAGATTGCCGTTTGTAATAATAAAATTGTCTAAAAGCTGATTTGAGGCCACGTTTGCGTATCTTTTGCGATGTCTTCGGCTAAGTAAATATATATAATCATTCGGGTCCTCTGTAGGAACGACAACAATACGAATACGGAATAAAAAATGTTTAGATACGATAAATGATCATAAATAAATATTTAGTTTCGAACATTCATAATATTCATATAATCTGTGATTATACGATAATTATACAATTAAAACGCTTTAGTGTGAAGATTGTTTTTTCATATATTTTATATAAGTTTTTTGAAAACCCATCACATTATCAAATGCAATTACCTGCCAAACTGACATAATTTGTCGGAAGTTCATAGTTATCACAGATCAGTTACTTCTTACTGTTACTTTGCTATGAGTATCGACATCTATACATATAATTAAATAATAGAATACAAAACAATCATTTTTAGAATTTTTATATGTTCGCCTGTTTGTTTCTGCGTTTGAGTGCGCTAATCTCAGAAATGGCGTAACCGATGCCATTTTTTTTCTCTAATTTTTCTCTTTCGCCGGTTTTCTCTAACGAATTGAAGGTAGCATCAAAATATTTAAAGTTCGTTACATTTCTTTCACTATGTTCATACATAAAATAGTTAAAAATGTATATATTTCTAACTCACAGAACGAGAATCACCCAGTCCTAAAACAATGCAGGTGCCATTTCTAAGCGAAAAGATGTTGATGTTCTGAAGCGAAGTGAGGGCAGTTTGCTAGTATAATATATTCGTAATAATTATAAATTGACAATAACTTTTACACATAAAAGGTGCGAATTAACTTTTTAACTCATGCAAATAAAAAGTGGTAGTTGTCAAAGTCATAGGTTAGTACGTATTTGTATTTGTGTTTTCAAGGCTAGTAATATGATGTATGTATGTATAAATGTATATACGAGTATATATGTACGGGTATATTAAAATCGAAATAGCATAATGTCAAGCAACATCCGGGTACTTGAATCAAACTTTACGGATTGTAGACCAGTTGATTGTGAACTAACTTTATCAGTCGTGGGCCTTGGGTTCGACTGTCAGTTTGGGGAGTCATTTAATTTAAATGTATTGACTGTTTGAATTTCTAACTCGGGAATCAATACCTCTTAGATACATCAAACATGTTGCTAATAATTTTAAACTAATTGGATCGCGGAATTTATACATTTTATTATCGTGAGCACCCGTTACATAATAAAATGTTGTTAATAATGACCATTTCGAAAAACTGATTTCAAATTTGGATTTTTTACAACATTATCTACTTTTGTAGTTTTCACGTGCTCCGTTTTCCTTATGCGCCTATAAATTAGCTTAAACATCTAGGCAATCAAAGAGTAGGTAATGTCGTCATTCGACTACAAGGAGATTACGGCAGATCAGTGGTTCCCGGTATAGAATACACGTTACGTTTGTAGCGGTGTCGTTCTAAGCTTGCGTACGGCTTACCGAGGCTTGTGGTAACCTAGCGTGGACTTATATACAAACAACGTTACGTGTTTCGTTGTTTTCTAACTCCTCTTGATACACAGATATCATTACATGAACATGACAGATATCATCATCATTCATCGTCATTGTAAACTATTCAGGTAGGCGTATCAAGGTTAGTCCGGATCAGAACGGAATATCAGTCATTGTTGACAAGCCTGTACAAATTATGTATTGTTTCCCAAAGCAGGTGTACAAATATTTTAATACCGATCCATTAACAAATACTACAGTGAATTTGAAAAATTACGTATTGAAATATAATTAACAAGTAAAAATACCAATTGGAAATGCCATTGATCAAAAGAAACCCTTCCATAGCCACTGCATTATAGACTAAAATTTAATACACAGTGTCATTTTTTTAAACGGTTTTATTTAACTTGCCCTGTTTGTTTAGCTCAAATTTAGTAATTGAAAATTTACCTCCTTCCTGTTGACAGATTGGTCTGATATTTGGTAGACACCTTTAGTTCTGATGACAATACAAGTTAATACATTATGTATTACTGTAAATGCAAGATGGCCGCTGCTACAAAATGGCGGATTACATATTTTTTCCCAACTACCTCAATATGGGTATCAAATGAAAGGGCTTCACTAATAGAATAGTAGTACACTATCAATACAAAATGGAACTGTAACATGGCTGATAACAAAATGGACGATTAAGTACATATTTTTTCACAACCCCTTCTATTTAGGTAGACTCGAAATTGTTTGAAGAAAGACAAGCATACATGGCCCTGAGTCTTTGGAAAGCAGGCTTCGAAATATTGAGGAGTTAGATTGCAATAAATTGTAATAATTGTTATTTTATTTTTTTGTCTGCAAAATGCCCCAGAGTGATGGGAAGAGTGGCGTGATGTAAGTACCAAGGATTTACCGAATTATTTCTTAGCTTTTAGTACATTATCTACATCATTATTATATTTATTTTCAATAGTACCATTTAACTTAAAAAAAACATGATTTATTATTAAACTTGTAACAGTTCCAAACTCTCAACTCTGTTCTGGGAATTCCACTTGCATCCTGTACAATACAAGTTCTACACAAATTCATTAGCGTGCGAGCACTCTTTACTCCCAAAGCACTAACCATATTTGGGTAGTAAGGTGTAATTCAATGAAACAGGAGTGAACTTTCGGAATGGAACGCCGGCGTTGCGCTTTTGGCCGGATGGGAGAGATGGTGTTTTGGGAGTACTAGATAGCTAGAACTGGACAAAGTTATCTCACATGGACAACTTGCGACGGGTTACGATGGGTCTGCGGAATCTGCGGTCACCACACTAACAATGTTACGACCTTCATATACAGGATTATATTTTACTATCTTACTTACGAGGCGAGACATTTGTGCGTCCGTACACCTGTCTAATTAAATGATTACGTGTGAGCTGGTAAATATTACCTGTAAATATATTATCACTGAATTAGGGTACAGGGCTAGCAGAAACCGACCAGTTATATTTTCGTCAAGCGTTTGTCACGGCCATTTTATTCTGAGAATATTCGGAAAAGGTAGATAAATTTTTGAAGATGGATGTATTCTGTAAGCCGATATAAAATTAAATTGTAAATTTACGAATAACAAATAATATCACTGAATTTACTTTCTTACCTTCTTCTAATTTCCTGGTCGACAACGCATAGTTAATACCTTTGGTCTTGCTTATGTCCTTGGGTGACGGTAACCACTTACCTTCAGGTGGCTCGTCTGCTCGTTTGCCGGCTATTAGCATAAAAATAAAATAATAAAAACCTGGTTATATAGACGTGATACAATTTACGACAGAGATCTTCAATGATGGCAATGATGAAATTATTTTATATGAAATTTAATTTTGAGAAGTTTTTTAAACATCTTAACTTAGATAAAAATGATAAATGTTCCAATGTTAAAATTGAAACGTACAAGAATTTTTATATTTTAAGTATATCTATATTTATACATATAATAAAATTCTAACTGATCGTTTTCTGTACATGAATGATATATGAGAAAAAATATGAAGGGCCTAAATTTACGCAATAGAGTACAAAACAATAGTTGTTAGAATTTTTGTCTGTTTATCTTTACATTTTTTCACGTTAATCTCAGAAACGGCGTTACTAATTTCGTTCTGGTTTTCACAAATCTATTGCTGTACACATGACTTAATACTTTAGTTTCGCAATGAATAAAAAATTTATCACAAAACGAGAAATACACAGTCCTAAAATAATGCAGGTGCTATTTCTAAGCGGAAAGAGTAGTATTTCTGAAGCGAAGCGAGGGCAGTTTGCTAGTTTTAAGTATAACTGTCATATTACATTAAAATCGTTCTTATACTACCAGAGCAACTGTTTATTCTTACTTCTTAGTATAATACTCTCAACGGAAGGGGATTACTTAATCCTAGTAAATTAATAACACTACCGTTTTGATTAATTAACAACTGAATACAGGTCTCCTTACGCAACAGTACTGAATGATGAAAGTACTGTATGGTCTATTGGGAATATATTAAGCTAATCAGATTACTAAATAAATTTATGACATAATATTCTTTGTGTGAATCAAGCATCAATGATCCGGTTTAAGGTCTAATTTGAATCAAGTAGTGAATTTGACAATAAATGGTAGGTGTAGCACCGATCGTATCTTCTACTGATCATAGCTCACTG
>PDGT01000034.1:3212887-3248404 GCA_003671415.1 Megathymus violae
GAGTATCCGAAATATTTGTCATTCTGAAGGCTCCAATAAAACTTAAGGATTGCTATATAATGTCAACTGAATCATAAATGGCATCCCCAATATTTTAAAACTCCTCTATTAAAAAAGAAAACAAAATTTGGAAATCATATTAATATTTGTAAATCTAGAATTAAAAATCACACAAGAGGTCATTGGGTGTTAGTTTAATTACTATTGAAAGCCTTCCTATTTGGGTTGTTACTTACAGCTGTTAGTGTTCAGGCATGGGTAATGGGGCATAATGGAGAACTTAGCTCAGATTTATGAAGAGCTAATGTTCTTAAATCTGAATGGGTAGCGGTCTTTGGACAAATATTTTGCCACTTCGGTACGTTACCTGACCGGGGAAAGTGGCCGTGGGCGCGAGCGGGGAGACAAAGTAAATATGTCCCTATTTCCCGGGTCGTCCCCACATTTTATCGGGGAGCGATCGTCGCTCGGGTCGGGAAATGAATTTAAAACGTGTTTGCGGGTAATCTGTTATCGGTCCCTTGTCTCTTGCTTGAATATAGACGTTCGGGCCGGCCCTATGTCTCCGACGTGATTTTGGGACTTATGTGCTAAAATGTTTGTCAAATTTATAAGGCTCTTGATTATTTCACCGAGTTTAGAGTAACTTTTATACAACTTCGTAATAGGTAGGAAATAATTTTCCAAGGTAGGTATTTTATAAGTTTCATGAAATTATTTTAACTTACGTGAAATCAATTTTATGACATTCTTACCGAGCACAGCAACATAGAATTCAATGCCAAATGGAAGAAATAAATACAAGTAACACTGGGTTAATTATTTCGTCACAAGAGCCCTCGTAAGCCACTGTAATAGCGCTTCATCCACGCTCGGGGGGGTCATAAAAGCAACATAATACGTGGCAACGTAAAACTCTTATTATTTTAGTATCTGTGAAACGGCCGCGGAAAACATCTCGTAAAATAAAACCTGTCTCTCTCTGTTAGATGCAAGCTCTCTCCAAACCGTCTTTCATCCAAGGCGAGCTCTCGAAATCCACTTGGATTCAGTATGGACGTGTGGGTGGACCTTCGGCTAGGATAGAATGCAGCAGGAAGGTGGATTTCTATGGAAAATACAGACTTTATGGTAGCCGAGGGATAAGTTTCCATTTTAAATTACGGCGAAACTTTGAAATGTTTTCTTGTCTCCTGGCGAAGCTTACACGAGTATAAATAAGAATTCACGTCAGGTATTTCGAAATATTTACACGAACCGAAAACTTGCAAGTGGTTCAATAAATAAATTCAATGCAGAAGAATTTTACGACTTTTAATACAAAATGAGACATCTTCGATACATTTATGTTTAGCTATTATTTATTATTAAAAAAAATCACGTTCTACGCGTGAAGCTAAAATAGTGTAGTAAAGTAGTGTGAACACTTGAAATGACAGTGAAATCAACAAAAAAATCAGATCTTTTGGTGAAAACGCGACTAAATCCCGGAAGCGCCGATTTACATAGCCGATGTCGACGCGATGGTGCGTGGCGACTTCAAATAGGAATTATAATACCAAATTGAATACAAAACTTTCCTTTCAGTGCCAGGTAATGGAGGAGTCTATGCACCGGAACAATCGAAAAGACAAATAAAATGAGAGTGGAGATGAGACATTGGCTCTGTTAAAATAATAAGTGGCTGACGCCTTTTTCGACATTCTTGCAGCGTTTTTTTTGTAACGATAAATTTTTCCGCTTTGATCTTTCCAATTCAAATTGGCTTTTTTTGTCATTGAATCAGAAGTTATAGGAATATTTCAAAAGCTTTGGATGAGGCAACCGAGCGAGGATTTCCTTCCCACTGGCTATATCATTCTGATTGAAATGCAAATGAAATGGTGACCGTTTGGAACGTATTTATTCAATCAAATTTTGGTTAATCTACAAAATTATCAAACCTTCATCAATCTATATTAACAGGCTGCTCAGTCTTTTACAGGTAAACGAGCGCTAACCGCGCTCAGCGTTTACAGCCCTACGCCTTGTGTTGATTGTAAACGATAAAGCAAATTTAGCAACGTTGAGCACAGTCCAAAGTTGGATTGGTGACCGCCAGAGACTAAAACTTTTGAGATCGCTTAGTGCATTCAATGACGTTAGAAAGAAGGTCCCGATTATGATGGACATTGACCAAACGGAACCTATTGTTTATAATTATCGTCCTGTCTTGTCGGAATCGTCGGGATGTCAAATAAACTTCCAGGCAACTTGAGTTTGGTAACAGACGCAGAATGAAGGAGTACTGTCCAGAATTCTTCAGTTATGTAAGGGGGCCCATGAAATACAATTCACTAATACGTCGCACACAAACTTATATCGAACTCGCAAATTTCAATATTTTACCAGCGAATTCTAATAGTAATCGAAACACGGATTAGTATTCTTATTTGTAATTTAAGTAACTTATTGATAATTTTCGTACTCTCTTCCTTGTCTACAATAGGTGTATTAATGAGACTCTTACCTTATATGTAAGTGAACATTGTTATACTCGTAAGTGAATGTTGCTGCTCGTGCCAATTAAGGAGAACGTGTTCAGTTATCCCGCGGATGGCTATTTGGAACGGAGCATCAAATCCTACGAAATAAGCTGCGACAAAAACATTTGCGTATGCTGTTAGTGAATTGTTCTCCCGCTCGTGACTGGGTAATTTCCATACATTTCAAGTTCCATCGCCTGCGGGACGTTCGTTCTTTTGTTGATAAATGTTTGACGGGAACTCCGGGGACGCCATTAAAAGTTTTTTCGTGAATAATTCCAGTTTACATACGCAAATGTTTACTCGTGAGTTTGCCCGCACTCACCTATTCGGTGATTTCTTTTCATAGAGTGACTTTTGCAAAGAACGACAATTTTCTTTTGAATGGAAACAGTGAATAAGTAATTCTGAAACTTTTACCCACCACATTATTACAAAAAAACAAAGCCTTTAGAAGAAACGAAATAACTGCAATAGCATTCATTATCAATGCTTATTTTGGTGTACTGAAATATTGATATTGTTTGTTTGATTACATTACAGTAAAATATTCCACACAACATATTTAGATAGCTAAAAAAGTTACAAATGAAAGAAAGTTTTTAAAAAACCTTCTGATTACATACCTGACAAGCAAATGCAAACATTAAAATATGCTTTGACTTTTATACCTGTTGTTAACAATTATATTCTTTCAAATAAATATTTCTTCACCAATTTGGAACACTGCTTCTGCCGAAAAGATAACTACGATAGCGTATACAACATACTGTTTTATAGATACAGAAATAGAAAAAGCAGACCTCCTTCGATGTCTATAATCAATTTGATATATAAAGCAACAATCTCACATTCCATGTTTATTACAAATATACGGTTATTCTTGAGGATTGACATAGAACGCGTTATTGAGATTTCTAACACGCGTTTATTAAAAAAAAAACAAATATGTTACAGGTGGCGTGCACAATTCGAATCCGGTTGAAGGCCGACATACAAACCACTTTATTATTCCCACAGGCACATAATAAGTTAGCAAAGCAAAGTTACTCGATCAGATTGTCTTATAATGCAAGCGGCGCGAAGTTGCAGAAGTTACAATGGAATGCACGGATAAACGCCCGCCCTACACTCCTCAATCGGAGCTTTACATATATGTTAACTCAGTGACTGTGTATTCTTGTCAACGAAGCTAAGGTATAGTCGAAACTTGCATTCTACTATAATTGTGATGTAAATATTGCAGCTACGCTGTTTTACTTATTTTACTTGTTTTTTTTTTTGTTAACAAGTTGTTTATACAATTTGAATTTTTCATTCGGGCAACTAAAGCAACCAGGGGGATAGTTCTAAAGTGGTGATAGTTATAACGGCTAAGTTATAATGAGCCGCTACCTACGACAGGCATATATGTAACAGATAAGTTGATTGGAAATTTTAGACTATAATTGATAGTATCAGGAGTTACTTTGCGGAAATTCACTGTTATTAAATGAGTATTCATTTACTTTGCAACAATCCGCAAGGACAATGTATGTTGGTATATACTTCTATACATGCATAGAACCTCCCTCCCTCCCACAAAGGAAAACATGCATTTATGATAAGTAAAAGTATATACCAATATACATACTGTCACCAACACGTGTTTCGCTCCGAAACACAGCATCTACAGTCTGAGTAAGGCTCAGGCCTGAGCAGAAACTTAGCCGAAAATTAGGATGAGTGTAGCGTCATACACCTTAAATTAGTATAAAAAAGGTTTATTTCGATTAAAATAGAGAAAAAGCGATTTAGTTACATAATCACATGTTCCTTTGTGTTACGTTTATATGTAATATGACCACGCCAATCACCATAGCAGACTCTCAAGTGGGCTAAATGTGTGTATTTATAAGAATTTAGTTTAAGAAAAAACTAATTTTAGTAACACTTTCCTTCATAAATAACATAATTTGAAACGCATAATTAACTTTCTGTGTACGTTAATATTTGACTTCTAAATACAATATTCGTCAATATATAAACCTGAAAATTCGTGGCAGGGGATTAAAATCCTTGCATTCGATATTAGAGTAACATTACACGGGATTGCGGATTAGTTGTCGTTGCAAATAAATTACCGCTGTTTAGCGCTGCTTGAATACAATATTTATCTGCAATAAAAGGGAATGAATAATAATTAGCAATGTCGAGGAACGGTTAAATATTTGTAATGGCCTCAACTACAACTGCTTTAATTCTCGAAAGCCTGGAATATTCGCGAGTTAATGTTTAGGGCCAAAAATAATTTCTATCCTGAAACAATTTCCTAAGCAAGTTGCGCGTGTAATACACGAAGGTCCTACACGTACGGTACGGTGCGGCACCGCACCTGCGCGAGTCCAATTGTCAACGGGAATATGACGTAGCAAAAGTTATTTTCACATAAACACCGAAGGACATTAGTCAGAACTACTATGACAAGCTTTAATGAGTTTTCACTAGCGCCTGTAATCGGGAACCCGTGCGAATTATTGTCGAAGGAGCTAACTTTCGACGCATGATTTGAGTAAACTACTCAACAGTTAGTACGTAAGTAATCGCAATGGTTAACATTAGACCGAGAGAATTACCTTTGTGTTTAAAAAAAACCTTTAAAATGGTACCTTAAAACGAAAATGAATTTAAATAAAATTATTATAATATGCGCTACTTTATCTTACTCTGATTCATAAACAACGGAGATATAGCTGGATAGACATAATAAAATTAAAATATATAAGCACGAACAAAGAACTTCCCCCTTTTTTTTTAATTGTTCAAAAACTAAATAAACGTTCACTTCTTCGTACCCTTACAGTACGCTTTCTTGTGCTGAAAAATTAATGAAAAAAGCTGTTAGTAAGTGATCCCCGGCTGGACCGCACCCCGGAGCCTTCGCTTTGTAGGCGAGGTCACTAGCAACGGATATACATGGTAGCCTTAGTGCAGTGCATTATAAATCATTATTAACAGTCAAATGAATAGAATTCCCAGGTGAGTTAAAAGTATTAAGTCACAACTATAACTAATCAACTGCAAAACAAATCATCCAAAGTTGTACACGCATCATATATGTAATTTAATGAGAGATAAACTCGCGACAAGTGTCTCATAAGGTAGCAATCGCGAATGACCACATCAAGTTCTTTACGACAAATAATGCTCCGGGAACAAATAGAGTTATACCCGAAACACTTTTCCTTTGTTTCGTCCGAAAATCGGATACGGAAAGGATACAAGAAAGAACTAGCGTTCGGAAAGCCAGCTTGATGCTACACGACCGAAAAGGGACAGCAACAAGTATATTGTTTACACATTACAAAAGAAACGTTATACCCTCTACGTTGGATTTATTTTCGCAAGTTCTGTACGAGTCAAGCAAATAATTTTTAGCCGTTTACATAAATGGAACTTGTTACGTCGAATGCCGGTTAGTGACTTTGAATAATATATGATATTTAAAAAAAACAATCAGTGTATCATAAAACTATTAAAAAAACTTTTTTATTAGCCTTACAAATATCTACACTTCGTACCTAATAAAATTATAACGTGGTCGAATGTGTACAACAAATATTTTTGCAAATTTTAATGTTAGTACACTTTGTTACCTATACTATAAAACGCATTTTTGAACATGTATCAAACTGAAACCGTTAAATATATAGGAATATTTGAACTTATTGGCTATAATTTGGGATACGCTAGATCCTAGGAAATATATATGTTCCCCATAAATTTTCTGAAGCGAAGGAAAGAAAGGCTTACTAGTGTGTGTTTCTCCTGTCACCTAAAACAACCGTTAAAGTAAAGAGTAAAATGAAAAGTTTTTACACCGAGGTGTTCCAAATCAGTCCTTTAGAGTACAAACTTTGTTAACTCCTTCCTTCTCGATTGAAGATGGTTACAATGAAATGCGTGATGCTTAAAATTTCGAGTGAATAGCAGGAAGTTATAAAGAAAAATCAGAATAAACAATCCGGATATGAAATGCTTATGCTCAGCACTAAGTATTTTCACGAACCAGACGCCAAACGGGTTTTGCAGCAGCCGCGTGTGCTGAGTGAGTTAAATGGAGCGTGGACAACGTGAGCCCCGTTGCACTTGTTGCAATTTCTCTCCGCACCACAATCTAATTGTGCCGAGTGCGCCCTTACGTTTGCTATAGACGAATGGCGTTAATTTCAACCGGAGAGCTTACTTCCATTACACTAATTGCGAACTACATTTCGTCTAAGCATCTGAGAAGTTCGGCCAGCGGCGACGTCTCTTCGCCAAACTCGAGAAAAGTCACAGAAACCGAAGTACCACAGTAGCATACAAAGCAGCGTGAACACTTTGCTAATATTCCTAATTAATGCTTTTAATGTAATTGAAAGTTTAAAGACACATCGCTTTTTGGGACGTTGGCGTGGTCTCGCTTCGTTTCACGTTCACCGTACAAAAATACTTTCGGATAAATTACTTAGCGGGAGTTCGGCGAGCATACAAATCGACTAGAGTTTTTCCATATTTTACCTCACGGAAGATCCATTCGATTTACACACACCTTTAATAGGTAGGAGAAGAGAGGCACGCAACGGCGAACAAGTGCTGTCGTCTCGGCGAAAATTAAGTCATTTCCGTTATAGGGTGTCGTCTTCGATCTTTATTACTAATGGAGTCACGTTACGAAAAAAATATCCGATGCACAATTAAAGGTGAAATGATTTGAGTAGCGGGCGAGAGGCGTGCCGGTATTGTAGTCTGTCGCGAAAGCAAATAATTGGAGAGCAGGCGCACCTGTGTTCGATAATGCGCCGCCCGCTCCGGCCGAAAGGGCGAAGAATCAATTAGGCCATTGCCGAATTGCGTAACGGCTCTAGTTACGAGCGGTGCGAGAGGGCCCACAGCTGCTTTTTCCTCATCCAACCTCCTGTTATTGCCCAATCGACATCCGACGCCTCAGATTAAGACATTACGTATTCATTGAACCTTTTCCCCGCAGTTTTATTGAACGAGTTCGATAAACATAACATATCGGCATCTATCAATCACATTTCGACCGGCGTTCGGTAAGGTCGGGCCGTATCTAGTTGCAAATAATATCGAGCCGAACACTATACCCATTATTATTTTAATAACTCATTCATAGTATCATGATAAAAACATTTAATAGGCATGCTATTAGAAAATTAGCATCATGTGAACTTTTAACAGGGTAAATTGTATAGACATCAATCATAATATCTTATAAATCTTTTCTGAAACATTAAGCTCGATAACGTAATATAATTACATTTTATTACAAAATGGAACATAAATAACCAACATTTACTTCAAACAACATTGTTTTAAAAGGTAATATATCATTTAAAGGCAAACTTTGGAGATAATAATATCTTTTAACCGGGTCAGCAGCAACGAGAGGTGAAATTAATAAAAAAAATAAAAAAAAAATGTAGAACCGCGTTTAATCCGATGGACCGGATTTACATCGACAACTCGCTGAACGCTATGTGATTAAGATAAAAAGGATTAATTGGTGTTATTTGTAAATCTCGTTAAATATCTTCTTGTTTCTCTTTTATACCGGCTTTAGTAAACAATGGATATGGTAATAAATGTGAAAATATTTGCACACTTTTGCTACCGACCAGTTCATAATTAGCGAATTATTGTAAAACAGTTTGGAAATAGGTATGTCGTTGAAGTTTTTTATATGTGTATTCCATTCATTTCAATATAATCCTTTCAGTCATTTCCAAAGTATTTTAGGTTTTTCAACCAAAATGAATCATTGACCTGTTCTGAACCATCTTAATAACGGCTCCTCGCTGTTAAAATGTATAACATAAAAAAAACTTGAACATAACAAACTAACTGATAAACTCGTGTTAATTTATTCTTAATTAACCCACATCATTTGTCCCGATCAACTTTTCGACTATTTAATCACAGTACCTAACCCAAACGTTGCGGCACGCCGGTTTCATGACTAACGTGGACAATGTGGGTAGCTGTAACAACGGATTGTGTTCGTGGGGACCTTGTCCGATACACCTTGCACCGGTGGCTGTGCGTGAATTATTTAGAGGCGGTCGAGTGCGAGTGGGCGAGTAAGCGAGTGGGTCGCAATTAATGAAGTGATCCGAATCGTTTGTCAACGGTGGTCTGCGGCGGAGGGCACGCCGGCCGCGATCTGTTACCGAAATGTGTCAGCTGCAACCAGCCCAACGATATTTCTTAATATTCGTTTATTGGTAACAGTGAGTTATGGTATGGTTAAAATGGCGCTGAGGGTGTCGTGTTGAATATTTTCGATTGTTATTTTAGGAAGTGCATGCATTTTACACTCGGTGCGGTACATATATTCTAACCGGGTGTTCAAAAAGAACTTCTTGAACATATCAATCTATAGCCATACTATATGCAAACTAGAAAGAAGAAAGTAGGTTTAAAACACTTTTTGAAATTTAAACTACTTCATCGCATGCTTTGAAGAAGAAGCTGCAAGAACCCTCAAAGAGAATATTTTATATTATTATACTATTAAATGTCACCCAAACCGCACAACAGTATACTAGCTTTGACAGCAGCTAAAATATACTAAACTTGCTGTTTATAAGTCAATTAATTTTTTTTGATATGCTGCATAGCAGAACTAAGTATTACTGACAAGGCTTCAGTGCAAAGACTCTATTGCAAACGAGAATCGAATTTTAAGTTAAGAAAAATTGTAGAATCTATTCGTTTAAGAATTTCCTCGTTCAGATCAATCCAAGTAGGAGCGTGCTTTACATTTGGTTATGAAAATTTAATATTTTTCGTTTTCTTAGAGTTCAACAATCAATTATTACATGAACATGATTACTCAATCTAATGTAGTACTTGCAAAACAGTATTATTTACGTCGCCAAAGCAATGCTTCACACTATTGCAGTCAGATATTTAATACTAAAACAAGTCGATTGGTATACAAAACCAAAAGTGCCCTTAAACAATTCTGATTTGAATTGGTTAATATGTACAGTAGATTATGAATGTCTACGGCAATATGAATATTTCCTCATAAAGAAAAACTGTTGAAAGTTTGTACTGTAAATATTTTAAGAAGTGTTTTTTGTTTTCTGTGGAATTTTAAGACTTCAATTTTCATATAGGTAGAAACATTTCTATAAGCCATATCCAAATTTCTTTCTTAAAAGTTAGGGCTCAGTATGGCGTATGACAAAGTAATCCTGTAAGGATGCTGTTTATATATATATATATAACTGATCGATTTTTGTACATGATCGACATATGAGAAAAAATATTATTACGGGTCTTTATTAACGCAATAGAATCCAAAACAATAGTTGTTAAAATTTTGTCTGTATGTCTGTGCGTTTGTTCCTGCTAGTCTCAGAAACGGCTTAACCGATTTTGTTCTGGTTTTCACTAATGTATTACAGTAAGCGTCATTTATAATTTAAAGTTTGTTTCAATGCAATCCGTCCATAAATAAAAAAGTTATGAATTAATACACGTATTTCTAATTCACAGAACGAGGAAAACCCAGAAAAATTCAGATGCTATCTTTAAGCGTAAGGTAGTTTTTTAGAAGCGAAGCGAGGGAATTTGCTAGTATATATATAAAACGCTAAGCACGAATATTGTATGGAACTATCCATATATCAGACTTAAAATCTCACCTAGCGATCACCTATCTAATTGTACTTTCGTGTGTAATTCGGTCTTTCCGCCTATCAGCCCAGGGTCTTAACCATAACATGTTCCTCCTCAATTATTGCCCGTATGAATATAGCCCTAGTTGAATACTCAAATGTAAAATAAAGTTATCACAAATAAACGTTCACACTCCCATTCTCTTCACTATTAACTGAGCTACAAGGATGTCACAATTAAATGCATATGTCCTATGTACGGATACTGCAACTTTTATACGGATAAATCACAAAAATCCGTTGATTTTTACATCATCCTATATATAATGTTTTTTAGAAGTTCTTAATACCCATGTACTTAACTAAGATCAGAGAATGAGTATTTACAAAGCCGACAAATATCAGCTTGGCCGAGTTAACTAGTTTTGTAGCGCCAATCTTAACCTTTTGTAAATAACACAGTTCAGTAAATACCCGTACTCGTAGTAGGGTAGCGAAGGAGTTAAATAAATACTACTTCTCACAACTGTAAAGATATTCTTACTAAAATCACATTTTTTATTAAACATACAAAACTTACGTTAGGAAGACAGCTTGGTGTACAGTAAATATAGATTGAGGAACCATCCGATAATCGATTATTAGTCTTCCTCCAACACTGGTAACCCACCCAAGTAATTAGAGAAAATTTGGCCATTATGCCAGATAAACTTTCTGATAAACGAACCTGGCACTGTCAACGTTGAACAAATACATCCGTCTCCTAACTCGTAACTCAAGCTATGGCATGCTCACGTTTAACTTTCAAGTGAAGAGAGATCGCTCTCCAGAGTGAGCTATTATGAATGAATAGCTGAGCAGGCGAGACACTACACGTGTCGTGTGCGACGTCGAGAGCACCGGCGTGTGTTATTTCCGCGTTCGTGTGAACACAATTCCGAAATGGAATAGGTGCTCTATGTTTAATGGATGAACAGTGTTGCAACAATAAAAACTAGACCGAACCGAACTCCATTAGATTAGGATTAGGTACTGTGAATATGTCCGGGAATATTGACAGATTTTGCAGGGAGTAAAATTTTCAATGTCAAGGATTAAGGATTAACGTATTAAGGATTTTCATTTAAGTTTTTCTGTAAATCATGGATGGGCGAGATGTTTACGTGGTTTATGGTCAATTTTTATCTATTTATCTATCTTTATAAGTTATCAAAGAAACATTTGTCTGTGTCTTCAAATTATTTTATTTAACATTGATAATTCGCGCTCGCTTCGCTCCTGAAAGTATGTCATACAAATTGCATTTTTAGCCGTAACAATTGTTATTAATTTTTATCAGGTATTTAGCAAATTTTCATATCTTACACTTTTTCTTTTAGAGATCGGTTTGTTTAATCCTAAGGATTAGAACCAATCATTTATATTATTTACTACCTTTTTAAATGATTGTCGAACTAACTGGATAATGATAATCTGAGTAACAAATATGCAAATTATCATCTTAATGAGTTCAGGGCTTTCAAGGTGATGACAAAGAGCATGTTTGGTCTCTATATCAAACAACAAATCCCACCTAAATTAAAATGTTTAAAAAAATATTGAAGGCACAAATTCGCCCTATTACAGTTTTATTTTTAGTAAAAATGTCAGAAGGTACTTTAAATATAAAAAAAAAACATTAAATGTTACACAAGGCTCGATCTTCAGCCACTCTTGCCCGTAGGCGTCCACGGGCGACTTTAAATTAGATTACATTATACCAACAGCGCATTGAACAACGTTGTCAAATTCACAACGTTCATCAAATTGAACAACGTGTATGACAATACGGATTTATCATAATGTGGAACAGCCCATGGCTTAACGTGCCCTCCGAAATACGGAGCCTTCAAGAAATTTCGACATTACTAGCCACCCATCGGATAATTGAACGCCACACAAGTTCCTTAATTAAATCATTCACTTTTACTTGTTACTAATTTCAGACTCATTCTAAATCACACATACATATGTATGTCTCAACTTAAAGCGAATCACGTGAAAGATTGTCAAGACTTTGGAAACAGAAGTCTATTATACTGCTTGAGGCTAAAGTCAAAGTTAATTTCAGCGAAAGCTACCGTTTATAAAAAATTTATTAAGACACATCGGAAATTTGGCAAGTTTGCGATTCTTGTGACAGGTCAGGTATCAAGAGTCTTACGCGAGTCAAAGCAGGTTCTGCGTTCACTTTAGAAGTGATGGTCTCATGGGAGTGTGATATATGAATGGCAGAAGCTATATCACCGACTGTAGCTGCTCGACGTCGCACGTGCTGGTATGCGTCGTTGGAAGCATTACGTGAATATATTGCTTACGTGTAAAAGGGTAGTGACGCGATACAATATAAACAGAAAATTGTGATAACGAAGTTTATGTAATTAATAAGTATGTTTATAAGTAATTAATGATATAATGCCGAACAGTAATATTCCATCAACTAGAACACATTGGTTTATACCAAAACGGGAAACCAACGGGTTACCGTTATACACTGTATAACGAAGGAACTTAGTAATGTTATCAATCATTTCAATACATTTTGAGTATTGTCAATAATTAATGTAACCGAATAAAAGTAGAACTTGTAGTTAAGTACATACATACATTACATGCATTATTTATTTGATGATTCCGAAGACTTGAAAAAATATATGTAACATCCTAAGAATAACTCGGGCACGTAATGCTGATATTTAAAATGACGGATGCAGAATAATATATTACCCTATATTGATAAATACAACTTCAGCATACAAACATTTACTCGGACGTTATTAATATTAAAATAGTTAATTGAAGTCGCAAATAATCCCAATCACTCGAAATAATGTATACCTGCTATACCAATACATACGATATAAAATAAAAAAGAAGAAAAGGCAAAAGGAAAATCTGAAAGACAACCTCCAATAATGATATTTCTTTAAACAAATATTTACTCTGCTGCAACGCTGTACATAAAGTGTTTGTGAGCTCCCGCGAGATCCAATATTTACACGTTGCGGGTATAATTCCGCTTATAACTATTTAACGGCTTAATATCATAGCGGCGATATTCTGAAAGGCGATTATAAATGTAGTGAAGAGGTCGGAAGTAGGCCGCGGAGGCTGCCGTTAATTTTAATGGTGAGATTTATTTGTCCCCGATTACACCGAGTTTGGTCAAATTCCGAGGCGACTTGTAATTGTTGCTTTAGTCAGAGAGCTGAATGTATATTTTCTACAAAAGTGAGACGTATGAACTTTACTTTTATAAAATAACATTCGTTTATCAACTACTGACATAGTATAACGAAATAAAAAATAATACGATAAGGGCACTAGAAAAAATAAGGCATTAAACTCTATTGTAATGGAGAATTTTAATTCAACGTTTTAAGGTATAACCCCTTTATATCGTACTAACTGGAGCATTATTTAAAAGATTTTATACAAAATTTTAACATTCTTCTTCTTGATTCCGGAATGTCAATTGGGAACATACAGAAGATAAACATTCTCTAAAAAATATTTATAGGAACTTAAATGATGTTTAATTAAAAATCGTTTTAAATTTAAAAGTATGGAAAAAATAAAAAAAATGCGGACATACAATCAGTTTTCACTAAGGTTTTTACGCTTAATTCAAAATCCTGTTTTATTTGAACACAAATAACTATAGTATATGTAAGTATTTTTCAGCACACTCATGGACTATTACAACATTAGCACCGAGGACCGCGACCCGACGGGCCCCCTTAATGGCTCCGTTTAAATATAATTGCAATAAGTTAATAAAATCCCGCAACGATTTTAATTAATTTGCGGCGACACCGGATCCCAATTAAACGGAACCTTTGAAAACATTATTCTTTCTATTGATCCTATATAATATAATATTAGGTTTACATTGAATTGAACGAAAACACAAAAGAGTTTCCATAATAATATTATCTCTGGAAACTTATATTCCACTTAATGTTATAAATATATTGAATATTATTTTCAATCGCAACCTCAAGGCTATAGATCTGAGTTAAAACTTAGTGGTTAAAGATTAATTGTAAATCTCGAGCTCATTATGTTTCTTAAGGATATAAAATTAAGGTTTGTCTTCGATTTTAAGGAGAAAGATACTTTAATATAAAATATCGTTAATGACGAGCAAAAGTAGCACCGAGATTACACGAGACTCTCTTTAATATGTCAATGATTTAATGCCAATGATTAATGGATCAATTTTAATGTCAATTTGCAAAATGTGCCCATTCGCCGTTAAGGTAATGAGGTGATTCATGGTAATCCTGTCATAGTACAAAATCATAATGGCAGGGAATGGTTGGATTACACGCCGGCTGAGTGAATTGATCGTAGCTTGTGACCGAATCATGGCACCGACTTCTATTGTAAATATGCATTAGTGTGGATGACGCTTCCAGCCCTTCATTATGCTGATGCGCCGTCAGAGACGTCTTCGATTCGTGAAGGATACCGGACACGATCCGTTCAATTATGATAATGGTTGACATTCGACAATAGGATCGAGAATACTGATAATTGATGTGTAGTGCTACCACGTTCAGCTACAGAGACTTGATGTAATAAGGAGTTGGTTGGGTTGGAGTTACATTTAATTGTATAATAAGATAGTATAGCGTTAATTTGCGATATTAGTCTCGAATAGCTTGAAATGAAAATTATATGAAACCATTATTTCCGCCGCGAAATATCAGAGCGTGCGTATATACCGTGTTTCGGTTAGACCACCATGTTATCTCTACGTATTAACACAAACTACAGTGATTACTGTGATCGGATATCACATAACAACACCTCTGAAAATAACCATTAGATTGCTACCCTTCCTTATTTCCCCTTTTTTTTATTTATATCACAATTTGGTGAAAATGGACTGTCAGCTGTCTTTTTTTATTAATACTATAATAATAATAGTAATAATAATAATAATAATATATAATAATAATAATAATAATAATAATAATATAATAATAATAATAATAATAGTACCCTGCCATCGCTTCGCATTAAAAAATATCACGGGTACATATTCATTTACCGAGATGAAAGTTGACCTGGATTTTGGCCCATAGTATAATTTCCAAATACCAATCTATACCATTTGAGCCTTTCTGTCTATACATTCCAATTTTTTTTGTTAAATTTAATGACAAATATTCTTTTTATGACTCACAGATATCAATTTGACCATAATGAAAATGTTCGTCTGTTTATTCCGTTATTACTCGAGAACGGCTTGACCGATCTTAACAAAAAAAATTGTATGTAGTGAGAACACGTGATTGCGCAAATGATAGGTTATATAAAATATCAGTAAACGTAATGATGTCTAATCTAGGCAAACACATAATTTTTTTAATAATCATGTACATGTAACTATTGTCCAACCCGAACGAAGTCGGATGGGGCCGCTAGTAGTTATTTCAATCAGTTGATTGATTTTTGTGTTATACATGTACAGAGAGACGGATAAAAATAAAAAATTAAATATGTTTAGGGCTCTATATAGATAACAATATCTACGGTCACTGAAATTTCCAAAAAAAATCTCGGATGTACAGAATCGGCTGTGTTAGTTATTTTAACGGAATTTTATTATAAATATTCACACATCGACTCATACAACAGCTACCATTTTTGTTACGTCTGAAATTTGGCATAATTAGTTTCGCCTTATTCCTAGTATTAATGGTGTGAACATTACTCTTCTTGATAAAAGTATTAGAGTATTTTTTAATGTACATAATATTATCTAAAATGTATTGTGATACAACAGGTAATGCATTAATTTCTTTAATGTGATCTCTAAGCGAGTCTTTAGGACTGAGGTCGTAAATGGCGTGTTCTGCTCTCTTCCTTAAATACAGAAATCACTTAATATCAGCTGTTGATACCCACCACAACAGACCAAAAAACATCACACTGTGAAAGAAGTTAAAATATAGTTTCTACGTCACTTAAGAACCTCACTTTCTTAACAGCGTAAACAGCGGACCTAAGTCTCTCTGACAAAGTTTTAATATGAGGATTACATTGTAATCGCGAGTCAATAGTAATGTCAAGAAATGTGGATGAATATAAGTTGACCGTGTAACACTTGCGAAACAGTATTAGTTACATCATCAAAACATTGTTTTCTTCTATCTACTTAAAGACTACGGAGGAGTCATGAGAAACAATACAGTTTTACACATTTCCCTAATGAAATAAGTAAGTGAGTACAATTTGCACATGCTTATCACCAAATAAAAATAATGCGTTGTTATAAATGTTCAATATATCTCAATGATAAAAAGAAACCATTGTTGTTTTGCCAATAACGTTCTAAATCAATCACCGCCGGTATTCTGTATTCAATCAGATGCAAAGGTGTTCACAGTCAAGCAACCGAATTCAATTAATGACGTGATAAGACGATGAAACAGCGAAGATCGGCCTCCATTGATTTGCAATGAATAGGGTCATCATCGTTTATCAGTCAATATCAGGTCAGGGGTCCAATTTAATTCTACTGATAAATGCGAGAATACATAATATGTTAATTCAAAGGACAGAAATATTACAACTGAGAAATTGTCTGTCCCAAAAATGATAAATAGACGTTTTATGATGCGAGTAGTTATAAACCAAGCATCACTCATTTCTTCCAAAACCAATACCGGCACAGCAAAACAAATACATTTATTTCTCGGCGTGTCTAGGACTGTCAAGGGATGATTGATAGTGTTTTGAGTACACACACCGCATTGTATCAGACATTGCGGTTGTCGTTGACACGCGGTAAAATGTTATCACCTTTAAAAACTTTTATGGTATGTTTTCCACTAATGACTAGAATAAGCTTCCATCGAAGCAAACGAAAGTTGTAGGTAACGTTAAAAAATCTTGGATGTTTACGATGGGATGAATGAAAAGGCAAGAATGAAAAATAATATCCTCACGGTATCAACAGTGAGTCGGCAAAATAAAAACTCGTCGACGGTAGGCACATAACAAGGGCAATACGTGATTTTCACTAGAGTCATAAGGGGAGTCGTGGCACCTGCGATATCCCTGTAAGATTGCCGACAAAATGCCGAGTCATTGGGCCGGCGTGCGCTTAAATTACGCGTAAAGACGAATACAAAGGCTATGCGTATTCAAATTCCATTAATCTCCCGCCCGGGGGAAGGTGAGGCAAAATGAACCGGCGCAGACAAAAACAATGCCGCCGGCAAATAACCGGCTCAGCATTGTTCCGGCAATTAGAAAGCTTTCCCATGTACCGGTCGTGTATAAAAACAGTGTAACATCAGCGAATCGCTGCCTATTGCTCGTTACAGTTGATGTTTATTACGGTTATTAGGACTAAGCCGCACCGTTCGATATCAATGTTTTTAGCCGACGGTGATTGCGACCCTGTACGTATCGTATGATAATTATGGCAGGCGTCTAGTTCGATATCGTGTCGATCGTTAAAAATCTCATTGAAAACATGTTAGAAAATTGTTGATATTTATTTTAGTAATTAATTTCAATGTAAATGGATTAAAATCAGGAAGCATTAAATATAAAGCGGGTAGAAAAATCGCCTCAGTGATTCAATTTGCGATGGGACTAATTGAAAAGAATTTTTCATCATCATTTGTCCTGAAAACTATAATTTACGAAATTACTGAGCTTTTTCATTTGCACGACGATAACGCGGTTATCGGGGGCGTGATTAATTTTAAAAGTCGCGTTCGTACGTTGCGTTATCGCGATGACAATCTGCGGTAATCCAGCTCAGGGTGAATGAGTGAATGAATAAATCCAATGAACGATCGTCCCAATGCCGTGACGAGTATGATCCGAGTTAAATACTAGGCTCCCATCAATCAGCGTAACACCATAAATGTGCTAATGACACACGTCACATTTTGATTTTTCGCATAATAAAAATGTCCAAAATATATACGTATAATAAATTGCATATCAATAAAGCATATTAGTATATCACATTTCGGTACGTTTCATCCAAGGATTGTTGAAAAAAAAAATATTTTACGTCCATCGATGCCGCAGTAAACGATAGTAAAATTCAATACGTAAATTTATTTTTTAAAGACGTCATACCTACAGTATACAATGTTTTAAAATTGAATGAAATGCGAACGTCTGACTTCGTAATTTTATGTTTATGTTAACATAGTTTGATTTAATTACTTTATGTGCTACCTCAGCAACTCGGTGTTTTCCGGTCTAATTACATATATATATATATATATAGCCTGCGGATTTCTAATAAGGTAATGACGGCAGGTCCTCTTCCAATTAAGGTCATGGTCTTTAAAAAAAATTAAGGGTATTTATCAGTTTTATTTTAAGTTTTTCTATCGCAGTGGAAAGCATTTAAAAAAGCGGATTCATCGCTTTGTTGTGTAACACGTTTTACAACACGTTGGTAACGTCCCTGCTGTTGCAGATGTGGATGTAATGAGCATCGGGACTGTTGCTATGAATCGTTTGCCACATTTAAAGTAAAAAAAGGAAACGATATCCTTATAGTAATAGTATTTCATGTATGATATTATTATTTAGTACTACGGCAAAAAGGGCTCAAGTAAAATTAATTTGTTTTAGAGCAGAATTGAAACGAGCCGTCGCGCCGCAAACAATATACCCGTTTAGCCATCCAGCGCTGCATAACAGCATACGAAAACATGGACCCGACTGGCTTACCTACAACAAACAGAATTATAATTTTAGGAGATTATAACAATTTGTGGCCGTGGGTCGTGGCTAGCACAAGATGTATAATGAGGACAATGCGACTTGCAATCACAAGGAGCGAGCCTGCTCTATTGTTTTTACCGCTGTTATTGCGGAGTGGCGAGCAATAAGCTGGCGTTGTTTGGCCAGACCACTATTGTCCCGGGTTATTAAGACAAGCCTGCGGCGGTTTCAGTTAAGATCAACTCAGCTCAACTCAGTCATTGACATAGTCACAGACCCCGTGGCGCGGACAGGTTGGACCAGAGACGGTACTCGCGATTACATTAACTTCATGAGCTTGGAAACTGTTTGTTTTACCCCGAGACGCGGGTAACTTTGCAATATTAAAACGTAAAAGATCATAATATCAATGCATTTGTTTGTACTGCAGTGGAATATTTATAAAAACTATAAAACTAAGTCGCTGTTTGAATCTGTAGATTTCTGCGCTTAGTCTTGAAACTACATAATTATACTTTTGATTAAGTTTTCAACATAAATCACAGTTTCTTTTAAAAGGTTTATAAGTACATATAAGAACCTATACATTTAAATTACAATACCATTATTATACATTATTTTACCTATTACGAAATTCCGATCTCATGTACAGAAACGTTAGTGTGATACGAGTATTAGCTTTGATTATAAGTGAATATCGTGAGATTAAATATGTATAATACGCAAAGTTCTTTAAAATAATATTTAAAGTAATTGAAAAATAAAAAGCATCACCCAAAAACGTAATCTAATCAAACATACTTATGTGATTATTTGATCAACAATTAAAGCTTACAGACGCGAGTATCATCGCTCTATTTGAGTAACAAAGCTACACGGGTAATTCACAGCACAAATAATGGATAGCGGCGGATATGCGAACAAACAATTGTGGGCAAACATGTCGCAGCTGCGGGACCACTCCGTTCAGTCGTTGCCCGTCCAATCGGCTGTCAACACCGCTGCAAGAAACTAGGTAGCTCCGTGATAACAGCTTGCATTTAAGCTGAAAAAACTATTTATCGATAAGTTCAGCGAGTTTTATTCAACTCTCGATATTGTCAGTTTATCTTCACATATATTATCGTCAAATCATCTGTTACTGAATCATGTACATTTTGAACAACATAAGCCATTTAGATTATATTCCTGCTGAGATTCAAACATCAACGAATTAGATCCATTACCTTAAGTCCTATAAAGTTGTAAACATTTCAGAATAAAATATTTTAACATAATATGGCTCGATATCCAGTCACCTCTATAGTTCATTGACTGAATCTATATATGAATATGTATATATCGTTAAAACCATATGCTATTAATTCGCACAACATACTTCGATGACAGTTTTTTCTTAAATCATTTATTTTGATGTCAATACCAGTTGAAACTGAAGTAAAAAGATATAATAAGCATATATTGTTATTAATGTTATAATATCTCGAAAGATACATTATTCAACCGATTATATCATTCCTAATATCATTACGGTTTCCATATTACCAACAACAGAAATATATATTATTCACATACGTAAGTAAGAATGGCTGTCGTTTCTTGTATAAGTACGTAACCATGTATCTATGGCGCTCATCGTAACATATGTTACCCAACGCGAATTTTGTTTCAGAATACACGTTTGCCTTTCGCGTAAATATATCTTCTCATTTATCAAATTACCACTGCCAACATTATGAAGTTGAGGTTTATTGTGCACAGGCTAAAAGCCCCTCAAATAATCCGACACAGTCACTAATATTGAAATACAAACAAAAATACACTTTAACGTCAACACATAATAACCAAACTCAACGAGTCCGATCGAAACAATAATTTAAAGGCGTAAATTAAACGAATAATATTAAACAAATAAAATTAATTAATAAAAGCAAATGTCGTTACGATTTTCCTGATAACTGAAAAACATTGTTTTACGGACTCTGCTAAATAAACCATTATGAAATTATTTCGTCACAAATTCAAACCTAATTTGCAAAATTTTATGAATTTTTCGACCCTCTTTATTACTTGCAATAACTGGAGTGTGCGAAGGCAACAGTTTCTTACATCTATTACGTAGATTTGAAAATCAAATTTGTTTTAAGTAATACTGAATTAATCTATACTTATAATAAAACTGTAATGAGGTTTAATCTGTGAATAGATTTTTTTCGAAATATTGACCGTAAACTTTCTTATGGAAAATAAAGATCAAAACGTATTTTATTGGAATTATAGTTTGTCTGTCTAAACTCGTATCACATTAAAACTACTGGACAGATTTGGATCCTACATAGCATTTTAATAGCTCAGTAGTAGAATTAGATCATGGGAATTGGAACCGGTAAATGGATTTGTTCCCGCGGGATGGAAAATAAGAGTTAATATGGACATTCTATAACGAGAGCAATAAAATGTTCACTGCCTGGTTGCAATTAATAAATTAATGTGTTTGTAATTCACAGAAGTACAAGAACTAATTCGTATAATAATGCGAATAATGTTTTCTGAAACCAAGCGAAACTGGGTTATACTAGTAAGTAAAATAAACACATTTTTTACATCCTAATATAGAGTGAAAATAATTTTTAGAGTTAAACGCAAAATAAATATTCATTAATTCATCATTGCTGTTGTCTCTCAGCAGGATTTTTTTAAAATCTTCTTTTAGCTAAAAGAGATCCATGACAGGAGCCAGACAATCTACCCCAACGTATTATGTGGAAGTCGATAGAATATGATTTGATATAAAAATATGTTACGTGAAAGCATTATTCGCATACACATTTGGTTTATTCAGTTCACATAAATTTTAATTTAGATTTTATCCAACCGGCTGTGTGAGTGGAGGAAGCTAAGCTACATTTGTGTAAGTAGCTCCGCCTCTTTTAAGTGGCGTGACGTGCGAAATCTGAATAACTGTAACACCCGTAAGCGGTGCAGCGGAAAAGGCACATTTAAAAATTACTCCCGAGTTATTTCTATGATAAACACGTACATTCATACGTTTTTGTCGAGTGCATTTCGTATTTGAATTGGACGCCGTCGCTCACGCCGCCCGCCGCAGATATTCGTCGAGCGGGAGATTACTTAAGCCAATTCGTTCTTAGTGCACACCATTAGGTGTGAGTATACCGGAACTCATACGTTAGGGAAAGTAAAGTAAAATAATAAAAAAAGATAGGTTAGACTGTTGAGTAATCTGCAAAGAGGAAACGATAAAAACGACTAATTAATATTCTTTCTTTTTTAAATAAATCCATATCTTTGGCGAGCTATCGAGTGTTGTATTTTTATTGACTAAAGCCCTCATTGAGCATTGACCGAGAGGCATCAGAATTTTGTACGAATGCCTAGCTCAATGGTTGGTAGGCTTGTCCCAGTCCATACCATCATTTCCCCTTCCCAAAAAAATTATTGACAGTGAGGTTTTTTTATATCAATACACGGCAAATACCACATAGTAAGTAGACAGTTCCATCCATGAAGATCCTCGATTCTATCGATTTTATTGAATCTAATTCATATTTATAAATTAGTAAGAGATAACGATTGTCTACGTTCACATATTGTCTTCATAATCACTAACCAACTTTTTGTCTTCTAAGTCAACTATAGGTATTTTGTCATTTTGTGGCAATCAAACAAGTACTTCCCAGGTGTGATTTCAGCTAAGGAAAATTGATTATATTGTCAGCGTACTTCCGTAAGTGCACCGTTTAATGGCACAAACAGTTTGCGTTCGTTCAGAGCACTGAAAATGTTGCGAACAAGTTACGTAGTCATGCCCAATAATTGATTGTGCCGAAAATAATTATTTCTGGTATTTGTTTTTAAAAAAAATTTCAAGTTGTTCCTAACGAGAAAATACTCTTAAACCCAAAAATTAACGCTTGAACGCTCACACGAGTCCTCCAACACTAGGATACCCCGTGCTGTGAGCCACCGACCTACACGATAGAGACTTCACAAACAACCACGATCTGAGAACAAATATTTATCTATATTGATAATAAAACTGTAACGAAGCCGTCTTTGTACATTCAAATTTTTTTGAAAATTCTCATCTGGATTGAATACGGGCAGATTTTCATCTTTTTTCCGTATTCAATATAAACATGCACTTCAACAATTCTTAAGTTTAAATGAAAAAAATATTTTCACCACATTCACATAGGCAGTTCCCCCGTCGGAAACTCGTATAAAAGACACTTTGCAGAAGCTCCCAGCCTATCGGTAGTATTATTCAAATTAATTTAGCGCGGTGAGGCAAAAATTGCTCGCGCTGGGCTTCCCGTCCCCATATTCATAGAGTTGCCCTAAATTAGCATTACAATGAAGTGTTAGAGGCGTGAACGCTTAATGCGACCTGCGTTTTCTCATACGAGTATACTACATAATAATGAAGTTAATGGAAAACTTCGTAGCCGCGAATTTGTTTGAGCTTCTGCTGAGTTGTCAATTTGAAGTATGTATGCGAAATTCTGGTTTTCATTAAGAGCGCAGCAATACTTCACACTAGTACAGACGTCTTTTGCATACTTTAGTCAAAGGGAGCTTGTTCATAACGTAGTTGAGTGTAGCGCCTACGGCAATAGTGTGTTTTGTACCTGGCATTTCTGAAATTCTATTTATTTAAAAAATTTCCTCCATATTTGCTAGTAGTCGAATTCTATACAATCGTAATAGACGTCGTTGTCAGATTAAATTTACAATATAATGAAAAATGAAAATGATAAAATTCTCAAATTTTAAGAAATGAGCAGCTGCTTTTTAAATCATTTAAAATGCAACTTTCAAATTCGTATGGTATATTTTAGTTTAATAAATTATGATTATAAGGTATTCATTTAAAAAATTATGCACTGGGGTAATGTAAACAAATTAAAGCGCCGGAATACCTACGCTTGCTTTGCTCGCTCGGCTAGCGCATTTTATGGTCTTCATTGTCTAACCCAATCAAACCAATACAGTCGGAGGGTACACTTTTTAAGACCTGGATAAATGGCTTTGGAATAAGTCGTAAAAGTTGACATATGCGTAAACATAATGATCGATTGTACTTCTCACATCAATTAATACAAAATGACATATATAGTTGGCATTGGTAGCCGCCGCTCCTGGGCGTTGTCAGCACTGTAGCAGTGAGTAATGGAAATGTTTGAATCATAAAGTCAATTTTATGATTGAAAATATATCAAACAACAACTGATCACTATATATCAATATATCAAACGTGAACTTAATATGAAATGATGAATTTTATGATTGAACCACGATATATTATGTCTTCTTTATTGGCACTCATACAGATGTACGAGAACAAAGAGCTAGCTTAATGTCTAGTTGACATTTTTCGCCAGCCAACCCTGGGTGTTGGTAAGAATATGTAGTAGGTGTTAAAATAGAAATTCTTTTTTTTTATAAAAGCCTAGGTGTCTATTAAAATATACACAGTTTACACTTTGGAAAAAAAACTGATTTTATATACTATAATACTTAACAGATGCTATTTATCTTGAAAATATGATGATTTAAGAATAAAAATACAAATGCCTGTTTTTTCGATGTTACTGAGAAGCTTCTACATAAATTGGGGCACTTGCAAAACTTGTCTATTCGGTTTATCCTCGGACTCAAAAAGTTCAATCGAATATCTCAATTCTGTAAGGATCTCAAGTGGCTCCCAATTCGATTTCGCAGGTATACTCGGCTCTTTAGTCTACTCCTTAAGATCTTGCACTGTTCTTCTTCTCCCATTTACCTTCGCAGTCGATTTGCCTTTGCTCATCCTCCAAGTGTATCATGCTGGTCACATCTGAAATCTGTGCTTAAGTTCCCAACACAGACGTTATTATTACTTTTCAGTTCAAACGTTTATTTTTGAAACTCGCTACCTTCAACTGTAAGAAATTCTAAAACATTCTCGGTATTTTACTTTCTGTTCAGCTAACGCTTTATTACAATGATGTACCTAATTATAATATGTATAAAATGTATATGTATGTATTACTCTTAAAATTATGTTATATAGTATGTATATATTAGTGTTTATATTACATATACATAGGTCGCACTAAAAGTTTCCGGAATTGGCCACTTACATAAACAATATTAAAAAGTAATTCCTACACTTAAAAATGGAACTCTTTAGCCGCAGAATACGAGTTGTTTCATCAATTCAGATTGTCAATTGTTTTCACAGTGGGGCGTCATTTTAAAAATTGCGTGATTACAATAAAATGGATTTTGATTTTGTTGCATGATTTTACGATTTTAAGTGTAATTTGACAGCTCAGCAGAGCCTCGCTCGACTTCAGTCTGCTTTTGGTGAAGAAACCATGCAAGACAACTGCATTTATAGCTAGTTTGCAAAATTCATACGCGGTCGTGTCAATTTCCATGATAAAATTCGTGAAGGTCGCTCGTGCACCCTGTGAACCACAAAAAGATTGATGCTGTGCTCCGTATAATCAAAACAGACAGGCATGTGACCTACCATGAGATCCAGACATCTTTGGACATAGGAATGAGTCAAATACAGTCAACCCTACACAAACATTTGGGTGTGAGAAAGCTGGTGTTCTCGATGGATCCCGCACAATTTTACTGATACTCAAAAAACGGACCGCATCACTTGGGTCCATGCTATGCTTGCCAGATACAACGCAAGGCCTTAAAATTTGGTGTGGGACATCCCAAAACAAAGCAGCAATCTAGCGTATGGGTCTTTCGAGATGAGGCAAACCAACCAAGGTGGCGTGCGTGAAAAGTGCCTCGAAGCGGATGAATGTATCTTTTTTTAATAAAACTGGACATGTGGCGACTGTTGCTTTAGAAAATCATCGTATCGTGAATAGTGACTGGTACATGACCATTTGTTTACCAGAAATTATTTACAAACTCCGTGAAAATAACGGTAAGCGCCGTATCATCTTGCACCACGATAATGCAAGTTCCCACACGGCCAGACAGACGTATGAGTTTTTGAACGCGATAAACGTATAAATTATGAGTCATCCAGCATACAGTCCTGATCTGGCACCATATGTCTTTTTTCTGTTCTCAAAAATCAAGAGCCAATTACGCGATCAACGGTTTTCATCACCAGAAGAGGCTGTCGAAAAGTATGAAAAACACGTGTCTGACGTCACCACAGAAGAGAGGCACAAATGTTTTCAAAATTGGTTCAATTGTATGAAAAAGTGCATTTACGCAAAGGGAGAATATTTTGAGAAACATTAAATTCATTTTTGACCATTAATAGTTTTTTTTTATTATTGAATCCGGAAACTTTAGTACGCCCCACGTACATATACAAGTTACATTTTGTTACTTCCATATCAATAAAAATAAGAATAATGTTAACCTTTTGTTTTCAGTAAAATTGAGACCGCTCGATCTACGGATCAATTCCAATTTTTCCACATGAACGCTAAAAATATGCCTCCGACAGAGCATTGAAGTGTGGCGGCAGACAAACACGAGTTTATTGTTTTTTGTACTACCCTTTTACCTTCACCTCGCCGCCTATAAATAAATCAAAATATTCAGGAAGGGCTCGACTTTAAGGAAGCTTAGCAGAATCATAAAATTCAACAGCGGCATCACCCCGGGGTTTATCTTTCGGTAGCATTTGCCGTGTTTCTACTCCAATCGTAAAAGTGTATCGCAGCGTATGAATAAAGAGCAACCCTCTTACAGGGGACATATGAAGAGCAGTAGCCAACTTTAATGCTAAAGAAGATTATCATCAAAGGACCATGTTAAAAATATTGCGTTTAGCGAGTAATGGTCGAATTCTTTTGTACGAAAAGCTAAAATAAAAAAATAATAAAAAAAATAAACGTTTACACACTCACCACACCCCCGCACTAGGATTCCCTGTGTTGCAGATGGCATGGACATACACAATTATCACATCACAAACACCCATGACCCGAGAACAAACATTTATCTGTCACATAAATATCTGCCCCGGCCGGGAATCGAACCCGGGACCCCACGCTCGGCAAGCAGGGTCACTACCAACTGGGCTACGGGGTCGTCAAAAGCTCACTGATATATTGATTTATGTTATAATAATATTAATATGAAGTTGTAAAATTAAGTTTTTTTATAACTTCGAGTTTCCTATAATAAAGAGGATTAGGCTCAACGTTTTAAAAGTACCCTGTAAACAGATGTTGACCGATGGGCTCGGATAGAAGCGAGTAAGTATTAGCTTTTAGTGGATCCGAGGGGTAGTTGCTATCGACATTTCACGTAAGACAGACCTCTGTTTCTTCCTTATAGCTTCAATTCCTCAATAAATTTCTCTTTAAACAATTCTGACTTCTATCAAACAAAATCTAACCGATCGAGACGCAATCCGCAATTTTGATTTTGAAAATGTGTTCATCAATACATTCGTAAAGTTCTGTAATAATTCACAATCTTGCAAACGTTTGGTATGATTATTAATTTCTTATTAACAAAATAATGTAATCAGACCGTCCCTTAAATATATTTACTTATAAGGAGCTGTACAAAGATCTGTTTAAAAGAAAAATATATATATATATATATACTAGTTACCCAGCGATCGACGCTTCACTTTCTGAATTTCAAATATCATTTTCCATGTATTTAAAAACAAAAGTGATGAATTTTACCCCGGTTGAGTGTGGAATTTGAAAAAAAAACATTCTCTATGGTATAGAAGACCTTACTGTAAAAATTTGAAACTGTTAGCTTCAGGTGTTTTGGCTATGCATAATTACTTCATATTTTGAGTATTCCAGATATGTAATTAAACTATTATCAGTAGTATTCGTGTGATATTGTAACAAACAGAAAGTCGATAAAATAAACTTTTGGCCTAGGTGGTACCTTAAACATGTTAGTAGTTCCTTTGTTGAGTTTAATTAGCGATCACTGACGTGCGTTAGCAGGCAGTAGTCACTTGACACTAGATTGTATGCATGTTCGATTATTATTTATAAATCAATGAAAACTGTCAATATAATGCTGTATAAATTAACTGTTTCCATTAAAGGTATCTCTTGTCGTCGTCGATACCAAAAAGTTATATTATAACGAAAAATATGATGTGTAAATAAGTAAAAAAATTTAATAACAGACTTGAATTAGCCGCAATGGCTGGCTACGGTCGCGGCGAATGTGAAACTTTGGGACCGCAACTTTAAACGAGTTCTGTGCCAGTGTACTAAGCGAAAAGTAGTCTGTTAGCCGACCTGCTATTAATTTTTTATGGGGTTAATTAATGATAAATGCTTAAGCTGGAAACGGAAATCCGGCTTTGGAAACCCCGGATGGAGCCAACGGAACGTTACGGCAAAAAGTCGATACCTATGAAATCCCGGACCTTTATCCAGAGTATGATTTTGTAAGTCACATAAATTGACTATTTTCAGAACATATTTGTATCAGTATAAATAAACCAATTGTCACCTGTATTGACGATCTACTAATATTAATAATAATAAAAATTACGCCAAATGGACCTAATAATCCAACGATACTATATCACCGGAGGACCTAAATTGAAGCGAACATTTTGGAAATTCACATTCGTTAGTTTTTCGGGCAAAGGATAATATTTAGATAATAAGATTGTTATTATTAAAATTAACTAAAACATCTATTATACATTGGCCAGAAAGTAAATAGAAAATCAAAAATGAGTTGACAAAATAAAATATAATCATGTATTTTTACCAGAATCAATAAATAACCTCGATCCAAACTGGCCAAACAAAATAAACGCCGCAAATAATATTTGATAGTAAAAGCCTAAACTACACAATCAATTAAGGAATGATGTTCAATTTGATAACAAATTTATCGTTTCCCAAAAGGTTAAAACCCGTGAACCGAATTTGTGGTATCGTATTGAATAAATTGTTATTAATGACCATAACGATCCTACTTGCAGTATAATATCGGACGCACTTTGTTTAGGGATAATTTTCAGGCATACGTACGGTTCAGACAGGAAAATCTGAAATAATATACTGACTGGTTAGTTTAATTGTTGATTTATGGGCAAGCGCGAAGTTTTGTGTGTTTAAATTACACTGGCCAGCTATTGTTATACACAATATCGTGAGGAAAGTTTTTATTTTGCTATCGTTGCAATGATAGTATAAGAAATGCCATTTTTTAATATATGCATGAGTATTAAAACTTACTTACTTTTAATAACCATCTTGGACAAGATAAAGGAAACTAGATTATGGAGTTTTTATAGTGCTACTAGATTCTTATTTTTGTAGTGCATGAAACATTAATCAGCCGCTTGCCGCTAAAGAAATGGAGGGTATGACTCCGTATACCGAGAGTACCTTTAAGCTACGTAGGTGATACACCCAGGTAGACTGGTGTTCCAATGACGTTACGGACCACGTGATCCTGCGAAGCGTGTTCGTAGGTTACAGATGGCGGTTTCCACACACATGTATAGAAAGGGAAGCTAATTCAATCACGTGCTTTCAAGAACGAGCTGTTTCAATTTATACAGTTAATTTTCAGTAAAGAAACTGAATCGAGAATTAAATCGCACGTACAAAATAATGTGACTACGTAACGTACATTGTAGAGAACTTCACATAGTGCAAAAATCGAAAAGAAGTAATGGGTAACATTATTTTAATGTTGCTGCGAAATCCATTAGCGACAGCGTGTTTTTTTTAGAAAAGAAATGAAATTACCCTTAGAACTAAAGTGACCTGCCCGAGGCAAAACACTTACATCGTCGGACCTCACTACAAAGAGGCTAGCATTAGTATTATCATTCCATTAAACAAAAGTCACCAGGGCTTCTGGTGAAAACACAGAATTCATTATTCTAGAGGCAAAGAAAATGATTTCAAACGTTAATAAGATTTTTCATAATGGCCATGCTCGAAGAGATTTAAAAAAAACAAGCACAAGGATGAACCTTCAGATCCGTGTCTCGCGGAGAACAGAGTTACTCAATAATGTCTCCGGGTAACACCACAAACGAGCATAGTGCTGCCGCAAATGGAATATTGTTTTATAATCTACATTTACGTTCAGAGACACATTCAAACATCCAATTTACGGCGAAAATTGCAAATGTTTGAATAGCAGATGGTTCTGAGATTTCATTAAAAAGAATTATTTCCGAGAAACATTTTCAAAGTTAATCTAATAACTTGGTAAACCGTTAACGAATTTATCTGTACCGCGCCTGAGATTGTTTTGTCGGCTAAATATTACAATTGTGAGACATACTTGCACAAAATGCGATTTTATTGAGCTTTTTATAAATGAAATCGTTTAGTTCTAAAACAGGCACTTACACAGCAGGCTTTTACACAATAGCAGACTAATGCAGATCATTAGTCTATTTACGATTCAGGAGGCCTAGATGGTTTTCCACCATGTTAGACTATTGTAATTCGCGGAAGGGTTAGTTAAGAATCCGAGTTTCGACATTCTTTATATCGTATAATATCGCCCGAATAATTCCGACATGATTGATCGTGCCATCTAACTAATAGCTGAAATAGAGAGTTAATGTGCATTCCAAAACGTTTAAGCAATCTTGGTATTTAAAATTGCAGAACTACTGAAGAACTTGGCGCTTTTTTAAAATTCAACTATTTAATCAATGCAGTCCAATAAATATAAATTTATAGCTCACCACCGAATTTAGCTTGACGTCAAAATTTATGATTTTAATTGGATTTAAAATGATAACCAATTGATGATAATACTACGGATAGTAGATAAAATTACTGCTATATTGTGTTCAAAACTTTAATTTAATAGAGAGCAATAACTTCGAACTAGTCACTCATACTTTTTGAAGAAAAAACGCGAAAATGTTGTGGAAAATCCAGTACATTTTCGCGAGTCTCCCGTAGGAATTCCTATATTATTTATAATACGTTGGGGAGGATCATTCTGCTCGTTTACCGCGGGATATAGCTACGAGTGCTCGTTTGTCAAATGCACAGTCATTTATTCAATGATATATTCTGAGATTCAATTCATAAGCAAACAGTTTCGCCCATACGAGCGAGTTATGTCTCTGAGAGTAGCACAATATCTATTAAGTTACTAAAAGGTTGATTTTCAACTATAGTTAGATTGGAAAAGTCAATTGCCTTTGCTCGTGGTGCAGCTTTTTGACCCATAAACGAGGAGGAGGTAAAGGCGCCAGGTCAAATCTGCTACTCTGTGTACATTGTTTTTTTTGTATCACTTTGTTTAAATATCACACACAGATAAATTATCTTAACTAGCCTTCCTATTATACCACCCTCTTTCTTAAATCGATCCTTAAATATGTTTGACAGTTAAGATGGTTCATATTTTTCTTCTTGGACGGCTTCGCATTGGTAACCATCAAATGTGGTCCAGGTTCTCGTTTGTAGGCCTCCATTAATAGGTATAAAATAGTTTGAAAAGATGTTTGAAATTATTCGATACTAAATAAAAAATATTTACTGCCTTCTTCGGTCAACTCTCCAGACCTAAATAGTATATTCCACCTCTATCATAACCTAGGCTGACCGAAATTCGGACACGTACGTGACAGCCCGTTACGCTAGTTTTACGTAGCCGGAAGAGAAATGTCAGTGAATATCTCACAAATCATTTCAGCAGCATCCAGTGTCGGGCAAAGCTGCCGTGATAGCATTGCCCACGTTGCAGTGCAGCACGTTGCGTCGCCTTTACGCTTAACGTGCGAATACATATGTGCAGAAACGTAGGCACATTGTACGAGAAATAACTGTATGTAAACTTACACGACACAAAAATGTTTAATTATGTATTAATATTTCTATCATGTATTGTGAATGATAAGAACAAATTCGTTTTAATAAACACCTTAGGATTATAATAATGAAGTTTCATACGTTTTGTTACATATTAAATTTTTATCAAATAGACTTCTGTTTGCTCGCTGAATATACTATTCTAAACTATTGCATTGGTTACAACATTTTCCGAAGTATGTTATAACTATCCACGATAATCAATATCCATAATTAAATCAACTGTCACGTGATGTATAAATGGAAATAAATATATTTATGACAATGTATTGTCTGACGTTTAATTTAATTTACAATATGCTAGAATATGCTAGAATATTAAATGTCGTATAGTATATTATGATAACTGCATATTGTGTCTATTGAGAGTATGATATGTGATATTTAACATCATAGGAAATAAATAAGCTTTCGATTACACCAATTCGTCCTATAATCTGTTACAGCAATTGAACGGGTCTATAACAGACAGCGTGGAATTAGTGAGAAAAAACATTGTTTTCAATCCTTTCTTATTTCGTGTTAGGTAGACATAGATTAACGTAGTTCATTGATTGGATTAGTATCTTCATGAGTTCACAATACACAAAGAGCTGACACATTTTCTCAACCCAATTAAAAGGCAGAACTCAAAGCGGACAACCGAAACCTTTGTATCTCATAATCGGCGTGCAATGTACCGCCTGAGACCAACAGCAATTAAATGCGAGCCTTGTACCATCGCTTGGCCAGTTCTAATTTACAATTTCCAATATCTATTAGCATATTGTTTCTTGCGTCACTCCGTTATCTGTACCGGGACAGTGCGTGCGATCAATTGAACGTGGCATTCGGCCGAGTGAAATCGAATAAAGGATCAAAATCTTTCATTGATATGATTATTATTTAAACAATAAACATTGTTACGTTTAGATATTATCTCGACGTGTTAATAACATTTTAACATATTATCTATCACAGAAACAATACCCATTAACATCCAAACACCTTTTGTTTATCTTAGTTTAGTTTGATACAATACCGTTCATCGTTTATAGCTACTAGAAGAAATAGAATCAATGAGCTGTAACGATGCGTATCGGAAATTAATTTATTACTCCCACGAATAAGGAAAGACTTGCCCAAAAAGGACTTAAAAGTCATATTTGTATATCGCCGTTGTCCGTTTGTTTATGCGTTTGAACAATTTGTTGGACTAAAATAATATTTATTTGTACTTTACAAGTAAATAATATGCTCATATCTTAAGTATGTGGAATTTCTTGAGTGTTGTGGTTATAACTGCTGGAATATGAACGAGTTTTATAATAAACTTCGCTTGGCAATCTCGAGCTGCGATAGGATTGTAAAAAGTTTCCGGTCGCGTAAAAGCGCCGCGTTATAAAATGAACCCGGCATATTTATTATATCTGTTATTCTTTAGAGGCATCGTAAAGTTAATAAAGGGTTTCTGTAACAAGCAAGCAGCACGTTCGGGATAAGATCCCGGTGCCGGCAAGAGTTGAAATCTTTTAAAACGTCGTTAAAGCTAACCCGCACCCGGGCGCAGACAAAGGCTTTAAGGCGACCGTGGACAGGAACTGGATCTGAATCCGTTGTTGCATCCGATCTTTGTGTCTTAGTGTACCAGCATCTTTATCTAGTAATGAGTAATTATCAAGTTTATGGATACAACTTTATGGATAATAAAAAAATACGTAAACATTAACACAATACGATACAAGGTATAAATCCTTTCCGTTAATAAGCCCCCTAATGCTCTTACTAATTGTTGATGAAAAATATTCTCGATGCAAATTCGCTCTCTTTACTGCCCATTCGGAATTTGTACTCGGCTCAAAGAAGTTTACATAATTAGTCCCCGGGCTTCGTCCAATGCTCAGATTTAGCTAAACAATGAAGCTTAAGCGAGTTGAGGTCATTTCCATTTACTTCAAAGTGTTGGCTAATTTGTAACTGATTGCCTTTAACTTAGAACTTGTGGAATTTTTTAACACACATTTATTGAGCCTTATACGTGAATGACTAAAAAGAAGAAGAAAAATATTAGTTACAAATATTAAAAACCAAATTTCAAAATAATCCAGGAACAATTCCTTCCATACAACCTTGAATATTTAATTCTTGAATTAGCACTGTTTTTATTACATACTTATTAAATAGACTGAATAATACAATCTCAATGAGATGCTTCCTTAATTGGTGTAGTTATGTATCTAAAAGGTTCATTGGCATACTTCTCCCCAAAGACAAAGGTTCTTGATGTCCTCCTTGCAATCCGATCCACCATGCCGCCCTCTCGGTAATTTTCTCGTTAACGGAATGAATAAAACATTTCATTCCTTACTTTTCTTTTGTAATTGTTAATGGTTGATGGGTTTTAAAAATTTATGCTCTGCTTCATACTCGTGCTTGTTTAGTGGGATTATTTGTTACTAGATATAGCCAATATAAGTTTGGTTCATTGTTAGTGTAATGATTTGGAAATGTCGAATGAATCTATCATTTCAATCTAGGAAAATTGCTATGTAAAGAAGTTACATTTATATCCTTAATAGTCAAAAATAATAAAAGGGTTCTGCTGGTGTGATAGACAATTGAAAGAATAAATAGATCACAATAAAAATGTTGGTCTAACAACAATCCCAAAATGGCTCGTAAGCAACGAAACAGCGCAATTTCATAAGGAAGGAGGCCTACAATTAAACCAAAGCGCGAGTATATTCCCGCCTCCATAAAATGCAGGTGGAAATAAATGTGACATAGTCGGTTCTTTAAAAAAATTCGCATGACGGCAACCGCAGAACTCAGCTGAAATCTCTAGTGTGAGTGGGAATTCCACTGCAGGAATTTTCATAACAGGCGTGTGGCAAACCCGTTGAAGCGTTGCAGGTGAGAGATACCGATCAGGCGTACGCAGGTGCGGAAGCAATGATCGTGATCCAGCGAGCACTCGGGTGCGGCGCTCGCATCTCCTAGGAATTCTAGCACCGCGCTTTATTAGCCAACGAATACTCACGCTCCACAATTCGCCAAATACACTTTTCTTTTTGATAACGATAAACAACTCCCGCATGTTTATTCCCTTCCTAGATGTTACGATCTAATTTTACACTCTCAAAGAACTCTAAAGCAACAATAGATTTCCTTCATGCATCTTTTTTTTTAATATATGTCCGTAGAAAATGGCCTTTTTCTTAATGTTAATAGCCAAAAAACGAGCAGACGAGCCACCTGATGTTAAGTGGTCACCGTCGCCCATGGACATCAGCAAGGCCAAAGGCATCACTAATGCGTTGTCGGCCAGGAAATGAGAAGGTAAGAAAGAAAGTACTGGCTCTCAAGCCCCCAGCCGGAACACAACGAGTCGTTTGGAGACTGACTCAAGCAGAAGGGTGGTAACTAGCCAGGCAGGCTTCACGGAAAGATATTAATAACAGTAATAATATTAATGGCTTAATAATAATATTGATAATATAATCCATACGCGAAGCCCTACCACCGAGCAGGCTGGCTTCTGTCGCCTCTTACGACACCCTGTTCTGCCAGCATGGGATTGGGGGTAATATTTTAAGCCGCCCCAATACGGCAAACAAAACACTTCCGTTACTGCTCTTGTAGCAGACGGACCACTCCGACATACTCTCGAGTAAGTCATTTCCATATTTTCGACTGTATTTTCTGTGCCGTCGAAACCGATCGACCGCGACTTAA
>PDGT01000034.1:3249434-3334594 GCA_003671415.1 Megathymus violae
GTATGCATAAAGCATTCACCCCCCCCCTCCCCCGCTTCCGGAGGGTAGCCCACTACCATCTCTGGGCGCAAAAAAAAAAAAAGGCAAACAAAATCTCATAATATCATGGATAATTCTTAGGTCTGCCAACGATTGAAATTGTAGGAGCTCAGGAGTGGGACATTAATATGTGAAACAAGGCCATAATAATATACAGTTGTAAGGTGCTTAACGTTAAATAAATGATTTAATGTATCAATATTGCCAATACGGGTCACATTATCAATTTTATGGGAGGTATGGAGTTGAGTTACAAGCACCAAGTGCAGGATATTGTAGGGAACACCCGACGGAGATTACGCGAGTTTTTCATATAAAGCCATTCAGCCAATTTCCTCATATCCTATAGAAGCATAATAAGGGAGGCTTTTGTGAGCGAAAGAGGTTTGCGCACCTACAATAAGTAGGAACCGAGTGTATATCCGTTGAAAAGGTAGACACGCAATATTCTCCTCCCACTCGGTTAGGATAGCTTACGTTATTTAGGGGCCCTCAACGACGTAAGCAAACACATGCGTTTTTATTGTATCATCACCTACACAATACGCAAACGGAAACTTATCATATTTTTAGGAGAAAATCTGTAAAAAAAACACGGCACCAAAGTAACGCTAACATTATTCCAAAGACATAATTTCCTACTTCGGAATTTGGATTTTTATCTTATGTAAACTCTTAATATAAAGTCATTTCTTAAGTATTTTTATTATTTTTATTAGAACACGGAGTTATTTTATTGCTGAAAGGTATAATCCTACAACAATAAGTGATATTTGAACTATATCAGGTCTTAATTCGAAAAAAAATATTAAATAATCCACATTGAAATAACATTGAAACGGCCGTTCCAAAGACGCATACATTTCGCTAGTAATGTTTCGTTTCGTAAAGCGTAACCGAGCGTTCTGTCGGGATGGACAGATTTTCGCATAACGGACGCCGAAAATATAGAAGTATTTTTTTATTTAATTCGAAATTATCCAGAATTCAGTTGGACACGTGACTTACAAAAATGCGTACAAAAAAGAGGTGGCTTAGCGTAAAATTCATGAAAAGACAAGGACAGATAATAAGAAATTTTATTTTGCGTAGAGTATATTTGTATTTAATTTTCCATTAAATAGTTTATAAACTGTGGTCTAACAATAAACGCAGCTAAGTCAGCCATATATTTATTTAAATGCATCGGTAAGTGTTCCTATAGTTACCGTAAATTGTTAGTTTTCGAATGTATGCACACCTTCTTTGATCTGCAATATGTTATGCAAGAACACTGCAGCCTTAACAATTTTAATAGGTATTATTTATATTGGTTTCACAAGGTGAAACTGGACATTCTGGCGGATTTGGACGCGAGGGTCTACCATGAGATCTGTTTTCTGCGTCAGAAGGCTGAACCCTTCAAGGAAGAGACGGTTGGAACGCTTAGGAGGAGAGCAAGACGGCGCGGTCAGATGTGCTGGCATGATCGGATCCAGGAACCTCGGAACATATGCCAACGGGTGGTTGACGCTATCTTGCCAAACATTTGGGCTTGACTGTAGAGTGGGGGACGAGTAACGTTCCGCCTTACTCAGATACTCATCGGATATGGCTGTTTCGTTGGGTACCTGAATAGGATAGAAAGAGATGAGACGGCCCAGTGCCAGTTGTGGAGACAACGAGGATTCCGCACCGCACACGCTGCAGCATGGCAATCTCAGCTGCGGAACCTCGTCGAGAAATGGTTCAGCACAGAGAAGCCTGGGACGGCATGATCACCTTCTGCAGTGGCGTAATGTCTGCAAAGGAAAATGCTGGTCGAGCTAGGGAGCGCGCTGAACCCGCGCGGGGACGGAGTCACCAGAGACGTACAAAAAACGTCCTCCAACGCGGTGTCCCTGTAGCTTAGGACCAAAATAGGGCTACGGTATCTTGCCTGTCGTAAGAGGCGATTAAAAGAGGGCTTCCGGGGTTGTAGACGGCTAGGGTCAGCGACCTCATGCGGTAAAAATCCCATCTAACCCGAATTCCACCTAATGTGGGATTTTTAGCTGGGTACCTTTTGAAGGTTTCCCCCCTCGAAAACAAAAAAACGAACTGGCAAATTTAAATTCCGTTCATTTTTTAAAAGCTGATAATGAGTTCTCAAATATTGTACTATCGAAATAGATACCACATGATCCGACATCTATGGATGTAAATTTGTATGTATCTACTGTAGCCAATAGCAGAGTAGAAAATAGTTTTTGGTAACAATAAAATAGTGAACCGCTGTTAGGTGAGCATTTAATGATATTATGTTTTTTGTGTATGTTTCACCAGTTGTTAAAAACCTGAAAATATTGTTACAGTTAAAAGTTTAAAGTCCAAATGGCAAAATTTAAGGGACACTTATAAAAAATGTAAGCAGTGCCAGAAAACAAGCAGTGGACAAGCCGCTAAGAAACTTACTAATTGGGTATGGGCTGATCAGATGTCGTTCATGGATTCTTCCATAAACTTAAGGCAAACTGATAGTATATTGGATACCAGTGGGATAATACTGGATACCAATACACCAAATATTTCAATAAATAATGAAAATTCTACTGAACCCAAAAAAGTCCCAAATAATTAACAAAACGAGCTCCGCATTACTCTTAAGCCCGAAACAACAGAGATTAATCTAAGACGCGAAGAAATGTCCAGAAGACGACGTTGTGTAAGCAACAACGATCCTGCTGAAACGATTATAAATTATTTAAAGATGGAAATACAGGCACCAGTGCCACAGAAAATATTGTCAAAGTAAATTAGTGATAGAATATATGTAGAGTTTTTAGGATATTGTCTTTACATAATCAAGTTATTATTAAACTTCAAATAGCAAACATTATAACTAGGGCTCAGCTGCAAGAATTGAATAACAAGCAACTAAATTCTATTTTCAGCGATGCTTCATCCTCCAATACTTATTATACTTATTGATGACGACGACTCAAACATGTCAATAATGCAATTTACCTAACACTCATCACACACACAAATACACTTACCTAATACATAAACATACTCGGTCCCAACTTTCATGAACGCAGGTTCTTCAAAACTATTAAATACTGCACAAATACACACATCCAGTACACAGATACATTTAGCGCCTTTCAGCCACGTCAGAACAATAAAATATGTTTTATTTTATAAAAGAGTAAGTTTCTAAATGGAACGAAAAGTGAACATATAGAAATTTAATAAATATTCTTACCTTAAACAAAGAGCTACCCTCTTTCGTTTGTTGATATAGCCTTCCTGTAGTTTGTATTTTCCTTTTTATTCAAGAAGACAAATCGGTGTACCAAAGGCGTTATTAGTATTAAATTTATTTTGCATTAGTGTATCGTACTGAATTGAGATATACCAATCCATTCCTGATATTTACAACTTTATCTAATACTTACTATAAAACTTCCAACGAGTTCGGAAAAATAGGAAATGCTTACCTGTAACAAATAAAGTCCACATTAGATATATATTTCAATAAAAGACTATATTATTTATTTGATTTATATATAGTTTTAAGTGGTTTCTTCCTGCTAGTTTTCCGTGCTATCCACCTGATGGTGCGTCATCACTACGAACAACAATTAATAAAAATGAACAGTAAGTTATCACCACTATTATGTGTCATGATTTATAGATAAACAGAGGGATATTCGGTTACAACTGAAGTTGACAATGTTGTGGTTACGTGTTTAAGCAGCACTTACATGTTATGTGTGTGTTTGTGGTTAAGGCACACTACGAAGTTATCCCTGTTTACCGGTACATAATAAGTATATTGTTTTGAATACAACATCGATTGGGTTTTGTCAAAAGTTTTTTTTACCATGAATAATAATAATATTACCATTGAGAATTTCTTTTATGTTCGCTAACGTAACTGTCAACCTCCGTCGATCTATTCCATAACATTTATATTTCGATGCTGATAGTTAGTTAAACATTCAAACTGTTCGAATATTGTGTTCAAAATTGTTATGCAAACAGAAGTACGCATTTTATGCGTTCAAAACTAAGAATGTAGAAACCTGTACTAAATAAGTGACACTAGCTGTGAGTATACTTACACAATAATAATGAAGTCCTTAGGTTTTACTTGTGCAAGGACAAATCAACCGTTCGTGTGGGTTTCAAAGACGCCATTCATATTACAATAAATTTACATAGCAGATAGTTCGAATCCCAGCCAACAGAGACTCCACCTGAACCTCTTTCTTTCTTTTTTGCTCTGATACTTACAGTTTCCATATTAAAGCATGAAAATCTATTTGATTACATCCTCAGTGTCACGATACAATATATTATGCAAACGTTCACACGCGAATTACCCGTTTGAACTCAATAATACAGTAGGCTGGTAGTTCATAAAGTATTACTCTACTAGTGTAGCATAAAACTATAGTAGGTAATAAGTAAGCAACTTAATATGCTATCCTAAGCGTGCCAATATATTGAATACGTCCTTAAAGTAACTTCGTTATATTTTATGCACACAGGAGTACTCAGATTATCCGTTCATAATCATTTGTAAGTAGGCTTCTTATGAGAGAGTTTTGTAAGAAGTATTAACCACACGAGTGGGATTACACAATGATCGAAGTGGAGTCCCTAGGTTTTATTTATGTAGAAACACTCAAGCAGCCGTGTCGGTCCCAAAAACGCCATTCAGAATGCAATAAATCGTCATTAACGAATCGGCCTGTACTCGTCGTAATACCTACTATCGATAGTGTTTGTTCGTTAGAGCTTGGACGCGCCTACCTTCACTAGGTACTAATTTCAGGGCGGCTTCCATTGGGTGCACGGAAAACTCCGCCTGCTATAGGTACTTCTAACCATAAACTTAATATACTCACGTAATAGACAAACACTCTTCTCATCATCGCGTCACCAAAACCTAAATGTGCATGTATATGTGTTTATGACACTTGTGTGAGTGACTTTTAGTAATGTCAAATTCACGTCCATTCACTGTCGATATGAATGTCGACTGTTTCATCACAGGTTTTTTGCTATATTTAATTCGTTCTCTTAATTAATATTATTATTACATGTTAAATTTATATAATACCATGCCATTTCTAATAACTTGGCTTTACTTCACTCCGGTAAACCTAACCTTATTGGACGGGATTCTTTATATTAACATATATTTTTATTTGTACATTTATTGAAGTAAAACAGAATTAAAAGGTTCTAAAGAAAACAACAATAATAAAACTTATTAGTTTAAATTAATTGTTTGATGTAAATCGATAGAATTTATTGCCCTCGGAAATAAACCAACCAACAGTTCTGTAGTAGCATTCTGTAATCCTTTATTAAGAAGATGTCGGTGATTTCGTTGAACGAAATAGTTGCTCTCGAAGTGTCTACTGCAAAGTTTGTCAGGAACCTAACATAACTGGTTCAATATTTGAATCCATTTTGCTTTTTGAACTGCATTCACAGGAAACCTAGAAGTAGTAAAGTTAGTCAATAAATATGATTATCACAGTCACCAGACATTGTCATATCATACGAGTAAATAATAACAGATATAAAATTCAAAAGCCAAAGATGCTCCTTTATACCAGTCTAATCTACTTTCTGTCTAATGTGTTTACAAGATGTAACGGAAACTAAAAAGGCAAAATATGAACAAATCTAGGTAAAACAAAAAATATTTATTATAAAAAATAACTGATAAAATCTTAATAGAACTCAAAATCGATTAACACTTAAAAAAGATTGCTGAGATCCAACAGTTAGAATAACAACAGATTTTGTATGTAAATTATCATTCAGAGAGTTAATTAGTTGACGTATTTTTTATTGCACACGTAATTATAAGAATGACAAGAGCTGGGATCTCAATTTAATATTATATAATTATTTGGAAATTTGAAATGAAAAAGTTAAAAGATACGAGGACAATGAAAGAAACGAAGCGAGGTTAAATACAGTGAATTAGTCTTAAAAGAAGCCGGTTTTAAAGCGATATATATACCTAGTAAAAAAAAATTATTACATTTCACAAACGAGTATGTTCTAATACTACATATTAATAAACATTAACTTCATGAAACTTTAAATACAACATTTTTCCAACTTAAATTCATTAATTTAAGCTACGCTCCAACAATTACAGTGATTACTTTAATATTGCGTTGTAATAATTCATTTTCAACAATAAAAGATAATAAATGACGGCGTCATTAAGGAAGGACGGCGACGTAAAAGGAAAACGAAGTTTTTATGAAGAAATTATATTTCTAAGTTTGCACCAACATCGGTCACTTTTCGGTTGGTAAAGACGGTGAACAATTAGTATTCTCCGTTCGTCGTTAACACGGGTGGCGAACGTTCGAGCGAAACATTTTATTGGATATCATTAAGCTGGTCTCACACCGGCCGACCGGAGAAAAGATTACCGATCCGTCAAGTAATACAATGCCACTTGGACGAATTTACTGGACGTGTAAAACACGACCGGCGCACTTTTACGACTGTCGCTTAACATATAGTGCCGTAAAACTGAGACGATACCAAAAACTACAATACGATACCCGCACACACATAAACAATGGGTATTTCGCAGTTCGTTAGATAAATTGCCGTATAACTTATTCCGGGCTCTCGCTAAATTAGACGTTTATTTACTGCTTGTACCTTGATCCGAAGTCGGTGCTACAAGAAATTACGTCACAGACAGACCATCTTTATTTTTTCCGTGGGCATGCCTTTGCCGTTAATTTCGATCAAAATTAATATCAATGTATTCATATAAATGTTATTAATAGTATCAGTTCACAAATACAAAGTGATACACACGACACGGCCATATACACGAAAAATAGGGCAATATCCTCATTTTGTTGGTTATTTTTATTTAATTCTAGACAGGTGTATCGCAGTAGCGTTTCAACCAATATTTTTGCACGATTACCATGCTGATGAAAAGCCAACAGCGAAACACGAAGCATATTCCTACACACGCCCCGGTTGAGTTTCATTAATTCTACGATAAGGGACTTCTTTGCCAACCGTTTTGCATTTATTTATCAAGTTAAAAGGGTTCTTAGGGTTTTAAATAGGTAGTTTCGATGTTCAAGATAATTACCAGTATATTAAACAAAAGCAAAACTTATGGTAGCTGTTAATTTTGTCAAAAGAAGCTGCAGGTACAATTGTTACGAGTTCATTTCTCCATCTATATTTAATGGTCCTAACTGCCAATTCGCAATTGACCTTGACCCTACATAGGTACTGAAGATGCAGTAATTACGGCTCCATATAAGTCTAAGCCAACTTCTTGGTGCACCATGTTAACCTACGACCAAAGTTAATAATTATAACATCAAGTTTTCGTTTAGGACATTGTTTGGGTACTGAACCAGGGTCCAACCAACTTGCTGAGCGCTTACGATTGTCGAACAGGATCCATTTCTCGTCACAAGTATACCTGTTGAGCAGTGCAAAGCACGTCTCCAAGCGTACTTCGCGCTGGCGATCATTAAGTTCGTGGGGTACCCATTTGTCAAGCTTTTTTACCTTGCCAATTTGACGCAAATGGACCAATATTGTTTTGATGCTAATGTCGAAAGCTGCTGCTAATTCAGCCGTAGATTAGAGTTTCATCAGCTTCCACAATCGCCTTTAATTCGTCATTGTCGACCAAAGTTTTCGTACGACCACGGGGTTAATTTTTTAGGTCAAAATTTCCAGAACGGAAGCGGGCAAACCAATAACGGGTGGTGCGTTCGTTTGTAGTGTTCGCTTCGAAAACGTCGTTGATATTGCGGGCCGCTTGTGCCGCTTTGCTGCCACAACGGTACTCATACTCCATAATTACTTGAATTTTTAACGTATCCATGATGACGAAAAATGTTCGAATGCGTTGAAAATAAAACACAAACAACTATTAAACTATTAAAACTATTAAACAAACGACGATTTTAGAAAAACGAATTCCATGTTTTAAAAACAAAATTAATTTGAAATTAGAATTATCAGCCAAAAAAAAATATTTTGATTTGAAATGTCCAGTACAGCAGAACGGCAATTTCATAGGTAAAGACCTAATATTATTTCGGAAATAGTTTGGAGAACACTTAATTTCTTATATTTTCTCCAATCTCTTTTAAACCTAGTATTTAGTAGTTATAATAATAAAATAAAATTTTTGGAACCTTTCAACAATTTCAGCTTCTATTTAAAATGTTATAGTGTAATAATACACTTAACCTTTTTTTTAATCCCTCCGCAAAATTAAACTCACCTTAAAAATAAGCAGTAGTCCAGCACTAACACAGTATGGATTGTGATTGAAAAAATATAAAGTAATACTAATAAAGCTAGCTTATGGAAAATTCGAAATAAACATGGCAACAATGAACAGGTAAACCCGATTACGTCGGCGCTGGAAACCAATAAAGAAAGATCCCGATCGTGACTTTCTCCAATAAATATATCGAGATGAAACCAAGATAAACATATCGGTTCGAGGGAGGTGGGTTTTAAAATATGCAGCCTTCCGCGCTACGAGAGATTCGTGTAAACAAACACAGCGGCAACTGCACATAAATCTCCGCAAACCTATTATTGCTTTCGCATTTTGTCAAACATGCTTTATGGAAATTTCCCAGAGCCGTTAGAATTGCATTCGTTCTTGGAAATCATAATTATTTTTTGCTGTAAATTGTTCTGTACCGATTTACAAGTAAAATATTAGGTCAGCTACACTTGCAACAGTTGAGATAGTTACGCATGCAAGAGATTAGTTAGTGACTACAAAAATAAATAACAATACAAGTATATTACAAAAAGAAATAACTGTTCAAAAATTATTGAGGCGATGTATTTTTATATAAGAAATATGTTATGTGATTACAATAGTTCCAGACATCATCAGCTAGTTAATGTAATCCCGTTCAAAATATGTCGATAATGACACAGATGGAAAAGGTATTTCAATTAGGCAACAGGAAACGTAATTGCAGATTAATAATGCTAACAGGAACGTTTGAGCGATCACATACATACATTGGACGTACAAACACATCGATGTGCCAGAATAATTTCGTTAATGGCGGGAGAATATATGTACAATATATAACAAGCCGGATTGAGCTTTCATCAATAATTTTTAATTTTCAATTGAAAGGTTCAAATTTCGTATTAATTATCTATTCCGCATTTGAAGTCATTAAGATATCGACGAGAATGTCATAATCAATTTCGATGAATATTATTGTCAATGAGACGTTCCACTATACTTGTGATTGAATCGATGAGTTTCACAACACTATGTTTCATATCTTACATGCCTTAGAAGACATCCGTATCGTATTATATGTAATTAGAATAGCCTCTTGGAAGATAAGATAAGACGGGAAATGTAATCCAACTAATTATCAGCAAATCGAAGCTTTCCTGACAAATACCTCAATCCATTGCTAATACTTGGCGATAGATGGATTAGCGGAATTCAAACTTTAGTTTCTCGACGATTGTGATTCAGATTGACGGCTTATACATGTTTCCTATCCAATTAATGGTTTATATTTGTATCAGAGTTTGCGGATTATCATAACATGAATATATGTAACATAAAGTCAATATAACGAAAACTACACTTCGGAAATGTGATACAAGATTCATATTTAGAACAAAGTTAATTAGCCATAATCCTCGCCTTCACGAGGTGCAACCAGCAGAATAATAGACGAAACCACGGCGAACGGTTTCTTCTGTTGAAGCTCGCTCGGCTCTGTACCACCCAGTTGAACATAACTTAGCCTAATACTTACGCATGTTTGTAGGCTTTACCTACCTGGCTTGTTAACGGGTTCAGTCCAGAGTCAAAAATGTAACAATCAATGTCAAAACGAACACGAAAATGTCCAACACGTTTCGTGTTTCGTTTGCAAAGTCGGAGAACCAGTAATCATTTCGTTCATCACATCCATCTCAGCTGGCAAAGCGACAGTTTGCCTTTACGTTTTACTGAAATCTATGAATGGTGACCCCTTACTATCAGGTGGCTCGTCTGCTCGTTACACGATAAGTTACATAAAACAAACATACGAACACAGAACCTCCTCCTTTTTCGGAGTCGGTTAATTATCCAAAGACGCTGATCCTGCCCTAATCAAATTATATAAAAGTTCACACAATTGAAGCATTATTAAAGTAGAAATATCGCAATGAACGAAAATATTCCTATTGAAAAACAACAAGCATTTCTCTATACAAAATACAGTCTCAAATTTACGTGCAATGCGCCTGCTGATAGACTATTCGTTGCTTCAAATTGCAACGTCGAGAAAAAAGAAGTGAAACTAGCAATATGACACGAAACGGCAGATTCATATGCTAATATTGGAGCGATGCCGGCAGTGAAAGCTAAATGGCGGAGGTGTCGCGAGATGTGAATACTGCAACAAAAGGCGGGATTACCGTGGCACCGTAAAACTACATGTGACGTCAGCTAGTTGTCGAGCTGCGCTTGTTATATTATAGCAGTCAATGACGGGTTAATTTATGTGTGGCTTAAAGTTAAAAGTTGTGCTAGCGAAATAATAGAAAGATAAAAAAATTGTTCTAGGTTTGTTAATATATTTTACAAATTGTAAATTGTATTTTTATATATATAATAAATTGTATTTATATATATTTTACAAAATGGTAATTATATATTACCGAATTTTTAATTTTATGAAACGAATGTTTACATCACTGAACGTTTTTCCACCGAAATCCAATTCGCACTTGACCAATTTTTTTATTGTTGTTGATATGAAAATACCAAAAGAAAATACAAGGTGATTTTAGGTAGATAATACAAAAATTTTAGATCGAAATTTGAAACCATCCAAAATACAAGTGCAATCCTATTTGAGACATAGAAGTATTAATACTTCCGAGTACTGAGATGGAACGTTTCATTTGTAAGCGTCGTTGGCCATAACACCTTTCTTACCGAAACAAATAGTCGCTTAAAACAACTTGTTTCAAGGTAAAATTCTTACTATGGAGGTAAATGGTCGCTGTTATGTTCACTATAATGCTAATTTAACTATGCCGTATCTTGTGAGTTTCATCGTCAAAGTCGAAGATGCTCGAGGAACATGTCGCCAGTAATGACATACCGACAACGTATTAGCCGGCTAAAGTAGTTAGAGTAGGCGGTTAGATAACCGTTCCGAAGGTATCAAGATTTGGAAAAAGGACAGGGTACCTCCCGACGAGGTGAACATGTGGAAATAGACGGTATTTATTTGGATTCATAAGCTCAGAACCATGAGTCTTGTGTCAAGTCATGAGCGGCTCAGCTTAAATAATAACTATATCTAGCAGTGTTTCAAAGACCGATGAAAGGATGGAGTGCCAGTTTTGTCATATAGCAGGAGCTCAAGACGCAACAAACAAAAATCCTAATAGGTAATTTCTGTTACTTAATTATCAGTTATGCAATAAGATAAATTACCCGTAGTACCAATAAATTGGTTACATTTTCCCTTTGGATAGCATAAAAGAAGGAAAGAGGTAACAAGTCAATGAAAAAATTAATATCTGAATCGATAATGCCAATGTTATTGAAAATTCTTGATACTTCAATTTATTTACCTATAAACTAAAAGCACTATTACTCGTGATACTTTTAGATTTTACTATTATCATTATTTTATTTTGACACAATTGTTTTTAATTCCACATCAATTTAAACTTGTATATTGCAGTAACATTTAGGATCCCCTGTAATGTTAGTTCTAAGTTCAAATTAATTTTTATCACTTACATATTAAATATCACTTTTGAAGTAACAGAACTATATTTGGAATTGAAAAACATATATGAATTATAGAACTGGCTATGAGTTTCTTGTCACACTTTTTAAAAAGGGCCTTAATGATTTGTACATGCTTCTTTGATTTAGACTAACTTCAAACGTGCATTTATTTTGATTGAACTAAGAGTTAAAGAATATTGGGTTAAGATAACTTTTAAGAGTCAAAACATTTGGTTCACATAATACTCGTAAGTAGGGTAAACATCCATACAAAACTTCTTTAAACTTCTTAATATTATAACAAGCGCTTTACAGAATACTATAACTTTTTTCCAAAACGAAACAATACACTAACATTTAAGTTATAGTCAACTTGGCACTCCGAACTGTTGTCAATCTTCGAATAAAAGTATACCCTTTTAATAGTTGATATCCTTAAAACATCACTTCATATTACCCTATTCATAGAAATATTAAACTTTATAAACATATTGAACAGTTTGCGATTAAAGTTGCCCAAGATACCATACATTGAAGTTTAAACAAAAAAAAATTAAAGAAATGCCATCTTTATTATGACACACAAAATGGGTGTTCATAATAAAGAGTTCCGAAAGGAAGCAATCGATTAAAGAGTGATACAAACCAGGGATGTTACGGAGCTCCGTAACCGTAACCGAAACTATCGGATATCCGAAATAAAAAATATATTCGAAACCGTAACCGAATCCGATAAAAAAGTTTCGGATAACTTCGGATAGAGCCAGAGTCTAAATAAAACATGTTATGACTGGTTTACGCTGACTGATGTGATACATTAGCCGTGTCGTTCTCATGTTAGATAGTTTTTATTATTTAATTTGTTTTTTCTATGATTATAATACCACATAAAACCTAGAAACAAAGCCAAAGAAGAAGATAGATTATATATTTTTTCCAAGACGTGAATCATGTAAAATCCATAACTGAGATTATCCGAAACAATCGGATAATCCGAAATAATTTCATATCCATAACCGTAACCGAAACCGGTTAAATATTATTCATAAATCCGTATCTATAGCCGGATCTGAAATTTTATATCCATAACATCCCTAGTACAAACCCGATCGAAACGCTCGAGTAACGAACGGGCGGGAACAAACCTGGCGAGTAATACATTTTTAATTATTGCACACAGCCACCGATGTGTCGAGTAAACATTTACGCGCTTATTCGAACGATGACAGGACCGGCCATTGTTGTCCGTTTTTAACTCGACGCATTAATTGGTGGAAAAGTGTGCAATTCGCATGTTTGATCTCTCGTCTGCTGTCAATATTAACACTGTAATGATGGGATGACTTTTGAAATCCAGCGATTTAACGTTATAACATGCAGTTTCATTCGTCTATGTTCGAATAATATTTTTACGATTAGAAACTGTGATATATATTTTTTTGATTTCGTTTTAGTATTCATTCGGTACGGGTGAGAGCCCACATTATTTTCCAACACAATGGTATGATCGGAACTTTAAAAAAGGAATGCCGTAAAACTGCACACGGGGTGATACGCCAGCCGTGTAGCTATGAGAGAGCAAGGCAATACAATCATTTTTAATTTCCGCCGATGTCGCGTCCACTGCACTGAATACCAATTACTAGACCCGTAACTATTAAACATGTGGAATGTGGAGTTTGGCTTCCCGGTCTAACGTGAGATTTGTGCCTACAATCTGCACTAATTATATACAGAACAAGCAAACCTTGTTCCACTTCAGGAATCGAATATATAAGATTGCAAACTTCTCCTCGTGCAGTATTAGGACCGAGGATTTAGAAACTGCACTATATTATAAAAACATTAGCTGAACTTTTTTTATGTTTTTAAAATGGCTAACTATTAATAATTAACTTGATGCTATAAGTATTCACAGTAGTAGTGATGTTAAGTCTTCCACCGTAAACTACTTAATGTCTTCCTTAGATTTACCTTCTTCACTGACTGATATTGAATTAATAATCCTGTCAATTGGAACATTTATAAAATGCTTCGCTATTTTTATTGCAGACGTTTTAAGATGCATGAACTATCGGAAGCATTTCTGATATCTGAAATATTCTCAGCATCAAATTACGTCAAGACTGTTAATGTCGCAAGCTGCTTACCGTGTCAAAGTTACCCGACTAAGACATAGTTATGTCTTAAAAATATTATCAAAAAGAATTTATGTACCTACTGACGCTGACAAAGTTTTTACTATTCTTCGTGACATTTACAGTATAAAGACATAATAGTTTACTTCTTTTTGAATAGAACATTTTTTGTCTTCCATTTTGACGCAGTTTCTCGCTTTCATGTAACATCGAGATTTTTTTATTTATTTTAATAGCCGACAAAGAAGCAAACGAGCCACCTGATGGTAATTAGTCACCGTCGCCCATGGACATCAGCAAAACCGAAGGTATCACTGATGCGTTGTCGGCCAGGAAATGAGAAGAAGGTAAGAAAGAAAGTACTGGCTCTCAAGTCTCCAGCCGCAACACGACGAGTCGTTTGGCGGCTGACTCAAGCAGGAGAACGGTAGCTAGCCAGGCAGGCTTCATGGAAAGATAATAATATCATTAATAATATTAATGACTGAACAATAATACTGATAATATAATCCTTACGAGAAGCCCTACCACCAAGTAGGCTGGCTTCTGTCGCCTCTTAGGACACCCTGTTCTGCCAGCATGGGATTGGGGGGAGTATTCTAGGCCGCCCCAATACGGCCTAGATTTTTTGTGTCGCACAAAATGAACGAATATTTTCAAAGCGTCAGCAGGTAAGATTATGATGAACAATTAGATGTGTTGGTGAGTAATTGCTAATTAACTGTCGGTATAATTGCTGATTTTTTTATTCTATTCAAACTATATATAACATAAGATATAATATAACATACATTGTATATAAACTAGGTATGTTATTGGGTGACAAATTTATTACAAGTTGCCATTAAAGTTTTTACTACTACCGGCGTAGTTGGTACCTTAACGTTTGACAGCTGCTGTTTCATTAGCAGACATTTAAAATTGGTTCGAAACAATTGCGATTAAAGTAGATTGCGAATTGCGAACCGGCACATTTTTGAGAGTGCGGCGATCTGAGATTATTTTGAAAGCCTACTCATTTTAATCTACAGTTGCTGAATATTTAATGGATCGCGGGGAATGTTACTAGAACTTTTTACATTATGTTTTATATACCAATTTTTATTCTAAACATTATTATTTAAGAAATATATGAAATGAGTTCTTCATATATGTAGATCCTCGTATTACGTGTTGCCGCTTTGGTTATTATCTAAGGTCTTTGTGATTAAGCAATACTATCTAAATAAAATGTTGTTTGTTATGTTATGAGAAAAGTATTAAATATTAATTTCTATAAGGGTAGAACAAAATCGAACAAATTTGGATGGAGTGAAAGGTGATAAAGCTAAAAAAGAGTTTGATTGATAAGACATCAGTTTTTTTTATTTTTATTTTTTTTTAAAACGTTTAAACGTTTACACATTCACACAGAATGCTACATTACTCCTGAGTAATATGAGCTATATTTATTACTAGAAAAAATAAGGGATCTTTAAAAATTTGCTTAAAAACTTCTTTCATCGCATACGCTATGGAAACTATTAATAAAGTACACCCGTGCACAGCGAGGGCCGGCTGCTAGTTATATATAACGTTAAATAAATAAATAACGTTCAAACACTCACACCCCCGCACTAGGATTCCCGGTGTTGCGGGTGGCATGGACATACACATATATGACATCACAAACACCCATGACCCGAGAACAAACATTTATCTGTCACATAAATGTCTGCCCCGGCCGGGAATCGAACCCGGGACCCCACGCTCGGCAGGCAGGGTCACTACCAACTGGGCTATGGGGTCGTCATATTATCAGTTATTTTCGCGTACGGAAATGAATTGTTTAGAAAAAGTACTAAATTTAGATAATTTAAAATCTGTTAAGTAAACTAAATTATCAATGTTGATAATGGCAACTGACGGTCAATGCAGAAATATTAAATTTATAGTATCTTTTAATATAACAGTTTACATTAGTCCCCTAGTCCCGCAAAGAAACGTTAAAGAGCAATGTATTCAACAATAATTTAGCAGACTGACGGTTCTGGGTACAGTCTGTCCTACGGCTTAACGTGCCTTTTAAAGCACGGATACATTCATGAAAATGTCTGTAACTACCGCTCATCCTATATAACTTTCGACCGTGACCGAGTCGATCTTAGTCGATCGCGTGCGAATAATAAGCGTGGAACTATGAAGCTCACGCCTATCGCTTGTATTCGGGTGGGACAGAGCAGTATCAATTTCCGGTCTTGCACTGCCGTTTGATTTATGTGTGCGATCATTTTTTTATAAACTGCGAGTCAATGTTGACGCTTCTGAAAGTTTGTTTTAGGTATATTGTGACAACATTATATTTAGTCTAGATATGCCAACGTGTTCATCTTTAAGTATGTTAGAATATACAAGATATATAAGTATGGATAAGATATTATACGAATATTTTTATATTTATAAAACCAAATTAATGATATTTATAAAATAGCAAAACAATGTCTATCTGGTCAATTAGTATCCCTTCTGACCCTTCTTTCCTTTCTTTTTTTTTTCTTTTAATCGAATTTATTTTAATCCATAAAAGAACTATCACCAACAAGCAAAGATTGGAATATCAAGATCATAATTATAATTTTCTAATTGATTATTGTAGAAATTATTTTGAAAAATATAGTAGGATGTTTTTTAAACTGGACGAGGAATCATAAAGTGAAGATCACGTATTCATCATGGAGATTATATATTTATAATAAACACAAAAAAGCTACGCTCTATCCATGAAGTTGGTTAACAAAGAAAATAACACATGTACTAACGCGATGTTTCTGTCTGAACTTTGGTTTGGGTAGTCGTGGTGCAACGTCACGATGGAACATTAATCACTGAATGGTTACGTTTCCTACGAGGTAACATTGTTTCTTTAAGAGACGGCAGTTAATGCGATGTTCGTGTGTAAGCAATAGGAATACATGTTTGCTCTGGGAGTTTTTAACATTACAAAGATAAATTGCAAAATAAAAATCAAACTCACATTTCATAAGGAAACCCTCTTGGCCCTTCTAAATTACTCATTATTCCTTTACATCCTCAGTTCTGAATCCTGAACTTAGCAATATTTACTACGTTTACATAATTTATATTATAAAATTAAGTTTTACATAAATTGCTCATGCTTTATAGAAATAAACATTTTATGGCAACTCTTAGGCAATCTTTAAAAGTTAAACAGAAAAATAAAACAAAAAATCAACCTATAAAGATCATTCATAACTGTCTGTCATTGTATAATTAAAATTACAATAACAGGCTATGAATAAAGGTAACAAAATAAGTTCTTATAAGTTTCTGTCAAAAACTATTTACTTGTAAAGAATATGAAAAATGCGCGAGCAATGTTTATAAACTACATACATATGGAAATATACATATACCACAACAAACTATTCCGCTGAAGTAAACAACTTGTATTAAGTTTATAAATATCAAAGCTAGATCTCACCTCTTCGTCATCATGCAAACAATCTCTTTCGTCGTGGATATATCGTAGCCGGGATATCATTTCACGTAAACTAAAAACCATTTTGAACGTAAAATAACAATTTAAGACCGCTAAAATGTATTCAAATATGAATTAGGAGGTTGACTTTAAACAAGACGAAATAACACTTATTCGCACTTTGCGTTGTACCCTCTAAAAGCAATTGACATTGACATATAGACGTTAATAAACTATATACCACAGACAATACAATAGACGGGGGCAAATGTTTTTTTTAAACAGCATACTTATTAATGCTCACTGTTTAAAATTATTCTGTAACTCATAAACACAATTTTAAATTTATTTTAAAAACCAAATGGTTGTGGGTGGTGTTACAAAATTTAAAATGCTTACAATTTTATGGATCTTAATTATTCCTGTTGATTTAATTCATTGACATTAACATATTGTTTTTTCTTAACAAAATTGCTAATATAACAATAGAAAACAGAGATAGGATACGCAAAAATCTTTCTTTAAAAGAAAAAATTGTATGACACGACCTAAATATTTAGTATATTCATACTCGTAAGTTATGTATTGTTTATACATATAATAAAATTTTAACTGATCGCTTTCTGTTAATGAAGGATATATGAAAAAAACGATTAGTGGCCTTTATAATTGAAATAAAACACAAAACACTGCAGGCGCTTTTTCTAAGTTTTTTTGAAGCGAAGCGAAGGAGGTTTACTAGTCAATAATAACTTTGTATATTATGTTTGTATTTTTTATGTATAGGTGCTTAATATAAATACATCAAGGAACAACGTCTGCTATTATTAACAAAGAAGTATAAATATATTTGCACAGTAGGGATGTTATGGAGCTCCGTAACCAGAACTATCGGATATCCGAAATAAAATATATCCAAAACCGTAACCGAATCCGATAAACAGGTTTCGAATAATTTCGGATAGGGGCAGAGTCTAAACGAAACATGTTTTGCCAGGTTTTCTCCGGCCGAGCTGATACACTTGCTTTGTCGCTCTCATTTTTTACTTTTTATTATTACATTTTTAAGGCTATTGTTCTTAACTATGATTGTAATACCAGATAATATTTAGAAATAAAGTCAAAGTGTTACCTTGTAATTACATTATATATTTTTTTCAAGTCATAAATCATCTAATATCCGGAACCGAATCTAATATCCGAAACCGAAACCGGTAAAGTAATATTAATATGTTCGTGTCCGTATCCAGATCCGAAATTTAATATCCATACCATCCCTATTGCATAGTCAAGCGTTAGACTTCGCTGGGATTGTAATTTTATTGGTAACAGATACAGATCAGCAGAGCGACACAGTAGCAAAACTCACCGCACGACTTCACATATTACCTTTGTCACGTACATACTCCTATATATCAAGTGGGCTGATTAGAATTTTTTTTTTTATAAATTATTCAGTTCTCTATGCACTATAAGTAAGTACGCCAATATATGTAAATTGCCTTTTTTAAGCTGCTTGTGTTTTAGAGATTGTGTATGTTTCGGTACATGGATATCTATATATTTATATATATAAAAATTATTAATTTTTGATATGATAAGTAGTTTATGTTATAACTAGAGAGTTTATTCGGGGATCAGCACATTTATGTAGCTATAATGTTACAAAACTAAACATGTTTATTATAAAATAGTTTGTCTAAAATTAAGTTAGAAAGAAGTGGATGAAAACAATAAAATGGACTGCAGAAAAAAGGCAATTGTGTTTACACTAAGCAATTTTTTAATGCAGTACTAAACTGTCCTTAATTTTACACTGGTTTGAAGGCTTGAGTATGTTCCGCTGTGAACTTCATAACTGTTGCGATGCACTCGATTGACAGCTATTCACAAACAGATCCATTGCTCCAGTAGACGTGAATACATTTTAGATAATAGATAGTTAATAAATAGATAGATGATACAGGGATAACATAATCTGCACAATTAAAAAAAAGAAACCCAATTTTGACATTTGTTAACAATTAATAAGAAAATATTAATTTTAAATCTTTGTCGACGTTCTTTTGCCGAGGTTATCAGTTTGAGGCAACTTAATGGTTTACCCGTTATCAGTTAAACGGTAGATAAAATACGATGGTAACAAAATTGCCATGGGCAATATGTAATATTTCAAACGAAGGGCTTGCTATAACGTAAAAAAAATATAGATGATTTTTTTTATTGTAAACCGCAAAGTTTAACGAAGTTTTTTAATTTAAAAAATAACGGAGCCCAAAGTTAAAAATACCGAAATATAGGACCTCACTACATAAATTAATTTTCTTAAAATTTAACAACAAACTAAAAATACTCCTAAGAACAAATTCAGAACCTCCTCCTAAATTTAATAGAACAGAAACCCGTACCACGTCAATTTAATTCGGACTAAACTAGTTTTTTCAATATAATATCTTATGTTATGCTGGTCTTTTATGTTATACTGCTACAAAATCCATATTTTTGAACTATTTTCCAACATCACTTGAAGCCCCGTTTTTTGATTTATACTTCAACAGTCGTGTGGATGAAGCTCGCTTCGCACTAGGAAGTTGTGTGAATTTTACGGGTAGTGTTTGCTATTTTATAGTGTGCTCCCATACTAATACCTCCAGCGAACTACATAAAAGCTGTAATCGTAAACTTTATTGTATGTCCAGCATTCGGGAAATGGATTGCTCTGGATACATAGTTTTATTTTTGGTATTTGTACGTTTGTTTGTTTTGTAAATATTTTTGTTATTGTTTATATATTGTTTTATAAATATTTTTATAAATAAGCATGTCATCAAATATATTTTCCATTCTTTCGTTCAAATTGCAATGAAAGCCTGTTTTTTTAACTATTATTGTTACAATGTTATCTTGATAATAGTTCTCGACTTAAGTCCTGGTGGTCCTGGCAAGGGTATCAGAAGATGTCATCAGTCAAAGCTAGACAAGTGTGCCAATTTTCAAGTAAATCCGATAGCTAGAAGAGAAAGGCTTAACTTAACTTAACTTAAACTGAAACTTGAAAATTTTGTTACATTGGTAGATAAATACAGGTCAAGGTAATAATAGCGTGTTAAAAATAGGAAAATTGCAAAGGTTAACGTAAAAATATAATAATATATAAAATATAAGATCACCCCATTCAGATGACAACCCTATAGGACTGGCTTATTGTGCCCCCCAATGCATGGAAACGTTCGAGAAATTTTACCACTAGTTAACTCGATCGATCAATTAAGATCGGCACAAGGCATTGAGCTATGAGCACTTCATAAAAAATATACAATGAAAATATTTATATATACAATGGAAATATTTATATTTCTGTTCAATATGGCCAGCCAGTTGCTTATTAAATGATAAGATGAAAATATTGACAGATGATTGACAAAGTACCTACGGCTTAAGCGATGCATCCGCTATTAACAATCAGTGTATTATTTATTTTGTGAATTTATTATACGTATTTTTACTTAAAAATAATATATCTATACGAATAATTAAATACACACTGACAGATTTCTGTACATGAAGGATATATGAGTAAAAATATTATTAGGGGCCTTTATCAACGCAATAGAACCCAAAACAATGGTTGTTAGAATTTTCTTGTTTGTCTGTGCGTTTCTTCCTGCTAATCTCAGAAACAGCTTAACGGATTTTGTTCTGGTTTTCACTAATGTATTGCAATAAGCGTGACTTAATACTTAAAGTTTGTTTCATTGCAATCCATTCATAAATAAAAAAAGTTATGAATTAATATATGGATTTCTAATTCACAAAATGAAAAAATCCATGCAGTGCAATGCAGATGTTATCTTTAAGCGTAAGGTAGTTTTTCCGAAGCGAAGCGAGGGCATTTGCTAATTAATAATATGATTGTTGAGTTGTAACGCTGTATTCCTTAGTTTTCTTATTGATATAAATGTAGTGAATGTGCATGCATTCCAAATACAACGCTTTGAAATTAGCAACCAAGCTCAAGGTCTGTCAACAACATGTTACTGGTCTCGAGGGTCGAGTTCAAGCACCTCAGTTGTAACCATCACAGGTTCTTGAGTCCTCCGAAACACGAGTTTGTATGGAATAAGAATTTCCACAGAATAAGAATTTGAATTTCACTTCAAATTTTATTTAAGAAGCATGGTGGACTGTGCTCCGTGTGTGCATGCTCTACTAAGCTTACCACTACTGTGTCGCGCACAATACATTTTCACTAAGTTTGCCACTTATTTATCGTATTCAATACAATCTTAACTTATGAAAGAGAATCGTGAAAGCCGCTTCAGTTAACATTAGCGTACATGACGAGTTTTTACACACACTTGACCGGTCGCGCCGCTGTAAGCCGATACACGTCATTCTATAGATGGCTTCCAATTATTAATATTATCGCGAAAATACTTTATCATATGTATTCTTAACTACCTAAAACCTCCCTCGTTCGCTTCAGAAAAACTAAGTATTACCCTTAAAAATAGCACCTGCTTGTTTTAGGACTGGGTCTTTGTTGTTCTATAAATTAGAAATATATTAATTTATAACTTTTTTATTGTAATGTAACGATCTATAAATATTCAGTGATGCTTACTACAATATATTAGTGAAAACTATAAAATCGGTGAAGCCGTTTCTGAGATTAGCGCGAACAAACGCCCAGACAAACAGACAACACAAACAACTATTGTTTTGGATTCTATCGCGTTTCTAAAGGCCCCTAGTAATAGGTTTCTCATTATATATTTCATGTACAGAAAGCGATCAGTTATAATTTTATTACATGTATAGATTAATTTGGATTAGTTGAGCATTTGAAGGAAAAATAATTTCTGTTACCAAGAGATTTTAATACAGAAAGTAGGAAAGAAAATAGGGTTAGGAATCTAAACTAATTATATTTATATGTCTGGTAGTTCCTTGAAATTGAAAAAATAGGTAGAGATCTGATAATCTAGTGCTAAAGATTCAGTCTCTTTTTTCAAAAGTTATTTCCTTGTTAGAATTAAAAAATCACTAACTTCCTAAAAATTAAGACATTAGAAGAAATGTCTGAAAATTCTTTAATTATGTATTTTTTTTCTTTATACTCTTTATTGCATACAGTTTATTTCAAAACTTTATAGTAAAGATAAATTTAACAAAAGTGAATTATTGTATTGATAAGATATAACATTATCATATACATAGATAAACAGCGATTTATTTTTCATCCATAACTCAACCAATGCTCAAGCTCTCTCACTCTGAGAAGAGATCTGAACGCGAAAGTGAATCTTTCTTAAGTTTTGACAGCTAAAGTTTAGTATAAAATATGTTACTAAAACTATTCCTATTAATGGCTTTAACATATACATATCTTAATAACAAAGTTGTATCCATGTGGTAAATATAATCCAATGCGAATGAAAAAGTTGGAAACTCCACGCCAACCCTAATCTATTAACTACAAGACAAAATAACAACAATGTCATTAAGCAACGAAGCTTGCTCAGCTCACGATTGGATTTAAGTATTCATGGGCTGGTGAATAAATGATGGCAATGAGTGGATACGATCGATGCACGCCCTATTTCAATGATCGGAGTAAGTTTTTTACTCTTTGGGGACAAACTTAACGAAAGAGTGAGACCAGTATTATCAGAAAACCTTACTAATGAATAATGCTCCTCGACACATGTCAAATTGAAAAGTTACCTTTATTTTTCGAATAATAGTATCAGTTTCAGGATAGTACATTGGGTAACAAAATGTGCGGTTTTGTAAATATTGGTCTTAAGACGTCTAGAGAGTAACTTAAGACTATTCTCATTTAAAATGTTCTAAAGGAATATTTCAAAATTAGAGCTTACTACTGTGTAAGTAAGAAACTCTGGACGCAGGTAAACTGTCTGTTCATGTTGGACAACGCTATTTTGTTGCTTGTATTTTGTAAATAAATAAACAAATATGAAACACGTAAGTGTAGACTTAAGAGAATAACACAAAGCATGCGAAATCTTCCGTAAATATTCCTTTCTTTTGTAATCAAAGTGCTGCGTTTGGAAGATAAGAATTCCCAACACGCCAAAACGTTGACTGCCGATGTATGAGTATCGCAGGAAGACGGAAGGAATTATTCCAGTCATACATTTATCAAATAAATTTCGGAAGGCGGCTCCTCAGACATTTTACAATTTAAGCATGTAAGCTTTGTATTTATTGCTCCCCCGAATTTATATCTATCTGCATAAATTTGAAACTGTGTATATAAGAAAAAGTTATAGAATCTGAGCTTTATATTATGATGAATGGTATAAGGCGCGGAACCACCACAACAATAAATTGTCCCCGAAACTCATATGAAAACGTGTGAAAAAAAGAGGGCTTAAGAGATTGAGAATCTCAGCCGCAAATCTTTCGAATACAAAATCTTCCCTTAAAATCGTATATAAATAAAAATTATGCCTCCGCGGATTATTTAAAGTAACCGCTGCCGCGATATTTCAATAAAGATGCTTAAAGCGTGCAGATTAAACATGAAAAGTTTTTGTATTTGCTTGGCGTTTCACGGTTGATATAAGTGGATTGCGAAAGTTTCCAGGATGAGCATAAAATGCACGAGTTGGAGAAAAGAAAAAATCAGCATTAAGAAAGTGTCGCAATAACTGGGAGTGTATTTTTGTTACCTTCGTAAGTTCTCCTGTACATGATCGCAGCCCCGAGATGGAAAAATAAATGATGTTTACTGAACAAAGTTTGTCAGATATATGTATTTGAGTAGCTAATATAGCAAACGTCGGGATGCAGTATTTTCAAATGTGAATAACTTTGGTTTATAACATATTACAAATGAATTGGAGCTCGACCTACTGGTTGCCGTCCTAGCTTACAAAGTTGTAACTAACCTTAACAAAATGTATGTCATCAAATATTATTCTGATGCTTTTTTCATACGTATTAGTAAGTTATGTTACACTATAGAATATAGATATTAAAACAAATTATAAAAAAAATTGAAAAAAAAAACTTTTGGTTTAAAAGCATGTTTGTTTTATACTAGTTATACATTATATTAGATGCAAAATACATATTTTTGGAATCGATAAAACCAATATTAGCGAGATTTTAATATTCAACCATTCAGCTAGAGAGCAGATACAGGTATTACCAAGTCAATGAAGTAGGTAAATTTACTTACTCGGTTAAACCTGTGCGATAATAAACTAACACATAAGCGTACAATAGCTTGAAACAGAGACTCATTATGTATAACTCGGTAATCATTTACATTGCCTTACATTACGAAAATAACGAAGCCGAAATCATTATCCTTCAGGACATAAAAGTTTGCTTGGCATTCTCTAAAACTCATCGGGTGGAACGACGGTCTCTCACGCTGATCGTTAATTTGCGATAAAGGACACAATGATCAAAGTAAATGAAGATGGGCGGGCCATATCAAGGTAGGTGGAGTCTGATCACACTCGACTTGGGAAGTGTCTTGGCAAGCTTCCGAGTATTGCGGGCTTAGGCTGGCATCACGCGAATCGCAATAGAAATCAGTACCTGTTATGTGCAGGTTACGCTTTGGAGCACTAAGAGTTCATTTGTAAACATTTTCATACATTAGAAGGCATGTTTACATCCAGGACCAACTGGCAAAAATGCCATACACTTTAAGTTTGATATATTTCAGAAGTATACATACATAACTACATTAAAATGCTGCCTGGTGGTAAGTGGGGATGGAATCCAGAAAGGTAAGCTATCTTAATTTACGAAGAAAGCGAAGTTCGGGGATTTCTAGCGTAAGAGCCAATAAGATATTGTGCTGGATCCGCTCGGAAGGCGCGCCTATATGCGCTGAAGGACTGACGAGGAAGTGAGAGTATATTTAGTAAAATTATATTTTGTTTTTTTGGGCAAATAGCAATCGACAAAGAAGCAGATTACCTGATGGTAAGTGGGTATCGTCGCTCATGACATCGAAGGCATTAGGACGCATTACCAGTCAAAGTAACTTGCGAAGCAGAGAAAACTACGAGTAAAATCGTAGATTATTCAGCAATAGTTATATACGACCGTATATAAAAATATCCCTTTTTTATAGAAATAAAAAAATATTTTATTAAAGAGGCTATACAGCGTGATTGATGAACATTTTAGGTAATTACAAAATAACAATATTTATGATGAAATTTTCGAATACCCATTATTTTGCCAACCCATTAGCCTGTACACCGTAATGAAAGTAAATATTATAATAAGTTTAGTTAACTGAGCAATAAAAGTATTCATCGAGGTAAATTTATATAATGACAAAAATTGAAAAGACGGGTATTATTAGAGCGCTGTTTGCAAATTTCCGAGATTCGTCAACTCATGGCAGGGTCTTGGCACGGCAGATGGATATTATCTATTCATCGAGAGACCCTCTCCATTGCGACCTTAAATAGGACCACTTGAGGAAAATATATTGAAATAACAATGTGAACATGAACCTTAGGTATCTGTTGTGCGATCGAAAGAACTTTTTTGTATATTAAAAATATCTTCGAAACATTTTCGTAACGTTTAAGATAAATAACTGATTCATGGCACATCTGCATTTTCTCTTTTGATACTACCGATCGTTTAGGTAACCTGATTAATGAATCAGGTGTTTACATTCTAAAAGAGATTTGATTGATTTCGCTTACGTATGCGAAGGTTATGTTTTAAATGTCAATTTAATAGATAAAACGGAGTGAAATAATGAACTGACGGAATCGGGCACATAAAATACGATTTTATCGTACCATTGGGAGGGACACGTATTCGAATATCGTAATAAAAAAGTCACAGATGTCAAATTTATGAGGACGGACCATTGTAAAGAGATTAAAAGATTTACTACGAGTGAGGGTGTACTCGCTACGCCGGTGCTTACGGTGCTGTTATAGTTTCACAAGGGATTAATGTTACACGTTCAATAAACTTGTAATATCCCAATATTTTGCATTTCTCATTATACGTGTCTTATCAATAAATATTGAGATGAAATAAAATAGACAATTTTGCAAATAATTAAGAAAGAAATCTTATTGGCGATACATAGAAGTAAAATACAATTAAATATTATACATATAAAAATAGCTAAATTTTTATATAAATTACTAGTGATCTATCCTCTCTTCGAACCGAAATATTTAAAAAAGAATATCGTTACATATTTACCATGGACATTAACTTACACTTTGCATTTTTCTTTCTATTCACACCAAATGCACACGTTCGTTGGACCAAACTTTGATAATTTTTATTTGTACCGTTTTGTTAATCTAAAAAAAAACCTTTTTCGTTAAAAACATTCTACTAGTATCTTTACAAAGTTTCATGTGCTTTAACTAAATTTTGCAAAACAAATTGTCAATAACAAAAACATCAGACACGTATTGCATAGGTTTAAATTAAAAATTCATGATACAAGTTATCAATAAATTTTAGTCCTTCCATGAAGGAGTTCAAAAACATGATATATTTTATTTAACTGTCTTTCAGGCGTTTAAATTCCACTCCTGGCCATAGGCTCCTCTGAAATCACTGATATTAGAACGTCTGAATTTAAATTTCTTTAAATTTTTCATGTGGAATGAAATAGAAAGCTCTCCTATAGTTCTAAGATCGCCGGCATTAATTGTCTTCCTTTCTTCAATTTGTGATCCACCTGCACCCAGTTCCGTTAAGAGAAGCATTAATATACTCTAAATATATCTATTCAACTTCTCAAGTTCTGAAATGGAATTCCCGCGGGGAGCACGATACCTTAAAACCGTCTGTTAACTTGCTAAATAAATCACGGTGAGCGCTAATGCCGCCAAACAAATAATTTTCTTTATTCATCCAAATTAAAAGGAGCAGTAGACAAAACATTTTTCTTATTTAAAGTTTGCTTTCCTGAGGTTCTTCTGTTTGCGAGCGAATGATAACATTGGTCTGCAACGAGATTCTTCTTAAGATAAAAATAAAACTAATAAATACAATTAAACGTGGTCAATGTTCATCTACGTTTATTTATTACCGTTTTTACTTTAAATCGTGTATTTCAACATTGTTATCGCGTTAACGTTACTTTGTTAATCGAAATTAAAAGGAGAAGTATATAAAATATTCTTCTTTATCGTTAGTTTTACTTACTTTACTATGTAACGGAGAGAGCAATAAGCGATTTATAGTTCATAAGTTGAAGATATATATTTTTATTTACAAGAAAAACATAAAGCTTTGTATGCAATTTTCCAACCCAGAATTAACCATTGGAATATAACTACAATTACTTTTTTTCTAAGAACAGCGCAGCAGTGTCTGTAGGTATAGATGTCTTATTAGTGTGTTTGTTAAGGTTCATATATAATCATTATGTCATGCTGCTTCTATAAATGAAGAATGGGTATTCGTGGTGTACTCTGCCGACCAACAGACGAGAATCTTACTTCTATTATAGTTACTTATTCTTATTGTAGCCATGCTTATGCATCGTGATAAGATTATTTACGAGTTCAGACTCAGTAAAATTGTTTATTATTGTAATCATCTCCCTTCCTAAAAAGCAATCGTGATTTTTTGTTATGAGTTTCGGTTATAGTACTGGATACCCAGTTGGAAAGAGAGTTTACCTCGTTCTTTCTGTCAACAACGCATCAGTAACGCCTCTAGTATTCCAAATAGGCACTAACGAGAGCTATCTTTTTTGTCAGTTTTTAAAAACATAAAAAATATTACTATGTACTTCTGGATCTCAAGCTAGCGCCTCGACAAATTACTACGTTTTAAAACATAAATGCATAACATATATTCATAAATCCAAATAATATATTTACGATAATTCAAGACTATAAATTAGGGAAAGTTTTGTTATCGCAGTTATTTAGATAGCAGATACACAGTTTATTTGCCCTCGGGTTGTACATAACAAATATTATACAAGTTACCGAGCTACCTCCGTCGTTATTCAAAATAAGAAACACATTTTATTCTCAACAGACTCATTATGAAAAGAAGTAGAAAGACATTTGAACGGATTATGGCATAACAAACGTTTTGTAGAAAGCAAAATGCACCAATGGGCGTGATAAATAATGTTTCTCTAACAATGAAACTTTACGAAATTCATTTCTTGGAGGCGAACAAAGACTTTTTATATCTACTAAAAAAGGGTTTATACTCTTAAATATGTAAATACATGTATAATGCACAAATGGACCTACAATGGATAAAAAATGTATTTGTTATTATAAACGTGTGAACTAAACTACAATATTTAGAATTAATAAAGAACCGATGAATATCTAAGTGTAAAACGGCCTTGCTTTTTGACCTAAATTCACTTGTTCGTATAATTTTACTATGAAACTATTAATATTTTACTACTTTAAGGTACTTTGTTGCTATTCCTCTAAAATGCTATTGACGACAATGGACTTAGGTCCCTTCTTTTGGAGATTTCTAGGCTCCGTAACAGGCGGCTTAATTCTGATGGTATTCGTGTATGGTACGACTAAGCCAAAGCTTCTATATCAATGCGCAAAATTGTCTTCCTCTAATGATGATTCACAATGACAGCGCATCATACGAGTACGTGGCAATGTTTAAAATTTTATATGACAATTATTTGAAACGAGCTATTAGTGGAAAAGTTCATTCAAGCATTATAATTTTAAACCGCGATTCGTATTTCAAAAAGCGAGTCATATTAACGTAATATCACAAAGGGGCTTTCAGATGGAGAAAGAGGTATGCGCTGAATGTGACACATTATTTTGTTTATTTTCGAATGAAACGAAACTTTTGTTAGATATGCATTAGGTACAAGAGGTGAGCTAGAGGATTAACTAATGGTTTAAGCTCGGTGCTGACGTAAGCGCTTCAAAACATGTAACTTGTACAATGTTACAAGAAATGGTTTTGCTTTGTATACAGTTTTTAAATTCATGTTCAGAATACAATTCGTGTAACGTTTCTAAATTAACAGAAGAATTTCATGCTACGGTAACTATAGTTAATTTTAAACTCATTTGTTAAACTAGTTTATAGCAATACATGAGCAAAATAACTAAATAAAAATATACATATAGATTGACGTTCGAAAATTGTTTGTAAAAACCAACTTCGAATAAAATATTATTTCATTTCATTTCATTTCATTGCAGTCATACATAAGTATATATGTTTTGTAAATGGTAAATAGTTGGTTAATTATTTGTTACTTAAACTCTTTGTAAACTTTGTCTTCACTATTGCTATGTCATTACATGCCATTGTGTATGAATTATATGTATTGTATGGGTATTCGAATCAGGGCTAATTGTCTCAAAAACCGACGTTGGAAGAGCTAATATATCACATTATAACTTTGTCGAAAAGTACTTATATTTACAAATTCTAAGTATGTAAACCATGTTCTAGGACCGTAAAAGATTTACGAAAGATTGTGAGCGGGTGTTCAGTTCAAGTGTACGTCGAGTTTTCAATTACACAAAGTACTGATGGCCACAGCCGTGGAGTAGCGGCCGCTTCGCGAAAAACGCTACGGTCGAGCACCCTAACCGACTGCACGTCGCTCACACCGACACTACCGTCGAACAAAACAAACATCACTACCGACGTAATAAGGTTTGTTTTCCTACAACAAGATTACACAATCTACTGAAATCACAGGACAACCACTCTTCGATAGGTTGAACGAAAACTCGATCGCTTCTAGGAGCTTCCCAGTGCTTTATTGCGTTATTACCTGGACGTGTCTACTGCGACGCAATTTGGGGAAAATAGAATGATATGTTCTGAGCAAAAGGGTCTTACACTGCTCAAGCTTGTGAGAAAAGACCAAGCGCCTTGTCCATTTCGTTGTAATTTTATTTATCGAAAGTACTGCGATATTTACCTCTGTTTTTATTTTCATCCAATTTCATTGTACATTGTTGCTGGCGTTGTGCACTGTTTGAACGAAATCCAATTTAAACCACATGGCTTAGATATTAGATACGTTTACAGATACCATGGTAGAACTGCAATTTAAATTATTTAACAAAAACAAATGTATAAAGCTATCTTCTATTAAGCATATAAAAGTAATTTACAATAGAATATCTACTAATATAATTTAGAGAGTAAAGTGTAAAATTCTTGCGCCTACGAGAATAAAGCAACAGCAATGTGTTACAAATAAAGCAGTCAACATAAAAGTTAATCCACAACAAAGATTGGCGCAAAGAATTGCGTCATACCCTTTACGACAATCCCATAAGTTCCCGAATACTATTCAATAAAAACGATAGAAATCGGCCGAAGATTTGACCCCAATAATCGTGGGACAAAAATCGTAATACGGTCTTACGGCCTATGAAATAAGACCGAAGTCCGATAAAATGAAATAATAACCGGTCAATAAAATCTTTTGACGCGAGTAAATCTGTCAAATACGTCTTGACGAAATAAAAGAAAACCTTAAATGTGGGGGCGTGAAGTGAGCAAAACTTGATCTGGACAGGACGAGATTAGACGTTATCAATCGGCGGTAATTGGAGGGTCGAGTGTCAAACGATGAATAATATGGCCCATCATATATCTATGTTTTTCAGAACAAATCTATGGACAGATGAATCCAAATTTAACCAAGATGGGATGACAAATTTTCACAATGTAAATTTCTGAGCCCCAAAAATCAATCAAAATCTTGACAAAAAAGACCAAAGGGATCGCAACGACGTTTTTCCTTACACGAGTGGATGGGTATTATAAATGATAATTTGATTGGTACATATTTTCTCCCAGATAATTTAAACGCAGTCTCCTATGAGACTTTTTTGAGCGATAATCTTTTTGATTTGTTGGAAGACGGGCCTATGAATGTAAGAAGAGGAATAATATTCCCAATAGATGGATTGATAGAGGTGGTCCGATTCCTTGACATTCACATTGAAAATGAACTCTAGTTTTCATTGCTTTGTGTAATTAACGTAATTATGTAAATTACTATGTAAATCCTAACCACTTATCTTTATTTTTCAATATTTTTTTTCACAGTTATTGTATTTTGTTCATTCAGTTTTTATTTTCTACTAACTTTTTGTATTTTGTTTAATAGCAACAGAGTTGTACATTTTTTTAAAATGTACCGCCAAAAAGTTCTTCAACTTTTTTTTTGCAGAAAATTATTGTAGTTGAAACAACCTAGTTCAAGTATAAAAATTTAAAAGATTTCTTGCTCTGATTTGAAAATTGTTGAAAATATTTACCGTCCCTATTGCGGATTGCCAACATATTTCCACTCAACTTATATATTAACTAGCGGCCTATCCCGACCTCGTTCAAGGTACAAAAATAATTATTACATACATACGTTTTGACGACCCCGTAGCCCAGTTGGTAGTGACCCTGCCTGCCGAGCGAGGGGTCCCGGGTTCGATTCCCGGCCGGGGCAGATATTTATGTGACAGATAAATGTTTGTTCTCGGGTCATGGGTGTATGTGATGTGATAATCGTGTATGTCCATGCCACCCGCAACACTGGGAACCCTAGTGCGGGGGAGTGAGTGTGTAAACGTTTATTTATTTTTATTATTTATTTTTTACTTGTATATAGTATTTGTCCATCTGGACTAATGTACCTTTCAAATGGTAAAAGAACGTTTCAAATCAGTGGCGTGGTTCCGGAGATTACTTTACGCATATACACAAACTCACGAAATTCGTAGTCTCTCTTATGACATTAATAGATTGAAAACAACAATTGTCATTTTGTACCTTAAATTATTATCAGTTAGTTGCGGTACATATATACTCGAAAATATCGTTAAGAAAACAATTTCGCAATTTTTACCGATATTTCGCCACAAAAATCATTGAACCGATCTAATATGTCCATACAAGTGAATAGTTGACCCATCGGCCTTTATTAAATTTAATGTGCTATTTCTTCGGAATTGTAGGCATATTACATAGTAGTACACGGACACAAAAACGAAACGTACTCGTAGTATCCAATCGCCATTAAGGTACTCGTAAAAGCACTACCGCCAGCTCCTAAAGCTTAATGGGTAATCATTATATGCGTGCGCATCTAAAGAGACTATAGGATTGTAATATGTACATTTTTTTTACTAAAGCACAGACATCATATGATGATAGATAATCATGGCAACACCATGCGCAAATTTTTTGAAGAACCCATCTTTTAACACCCCAGAAATATCTTAGAAAGCAACTCATTCTACAGGTTGCAAATACGCACCAAAAAGGATTGTGAAAATCGGATGATGAAGTCCATTGCGTTCGCATCATTGCCACATAGAACATTAAACTTTAAGAATAAATTAATTTTCATTGAAACTTTATTATAGTTTTATCTTCATAGTTGTCAAACGAATATTCGGTGCACGTGATGTTGTTAGTTACTGATGGAATATCCAATGGCAGACATTCGTTATATCTGGGGTTTTAATAACGTTGCTCGCCAAAAAGGTAGGGGTTTCGAATCAGCAGTTAAAGACTGAAAAGTAATTAATACTTGGATTAAGTTCAAATGAATACGCTGAAATAATGGTTTTAAGCTTAATCCTAGGTCAGGACAGACATGTGATAGATGAATTTTATATGTTGGGCTGTAGTTGGGCTTGATATTCGAGTATCCTTACTATCAGGAATATACGTAAGGCTAACATTTCAAGTTATAAATCAATCCTTCAGCACAATAATTTTCACCAGAAATTAAGAAATATTATTTTTATTTTCAGTTCATAACTTCTGTCATAAATGAGTTCATAAAGGGTTAACTCCCAAGGCTAAGATGAAACGCCTCATTAGCGAACGTCGCTGGCTTCAACGACCTTCTTACCGACACACATGATTGATTGGAGAGATTAGCTTCATAGTAGAATAACCAGGTGCGGTGGTACCGTATGTGGGTTATAGATCTATTTGTAAACTACGAGCGATCCCTATTTCCATATCGTGAAAAAGAAATGTGAGCAGTTGCGCCACAACAATCACGGAAATGGGCGACCCGGCCGATGCGCGCAATATCCTGCTTCTCTCATTATGCAGATTGCAGATACGTGTGTGCATTCGCAGAATCTTACCTCTACATTTTAAAAGTTAATATCAAGAGTTTAAATAATAACAGCACTAGCAAATGTATTTAATAAAACTAATACTGATCGTCAACGCAATGCCTGAGCCGGTGGATTTAGAAGCATATCATTTTGGACACAATTTCGAGAATTAATAGTGAGCCTTAAAGATTGAAATCGTGAAAAATCGTAGGCATTGTTGTCGAGAGTAAGGTAGATCTTGATGCAACTTGAAGTACTTGTAACATATTTATGAGGCAACTTACAACACTGTTTATCTATGAAAATGGAAATGTTCCCGTGGGATAGGGTACGAAGGTTAGTATGGAAATATCGTTAAGAGGTTTTTAAATATGTTTAAGGTACTTCAATATATTTGTTCGTAAATATATAACGTAAATTACTAAGGAAAACTGCAATGTCAACACAGATGCGGATACCAAACAATTAAAATACATACCTACAAAAAAAAAATCACTAATGTAATTATATTCGTAAAGCGTTCATTGCCTAGATATGATTCTAGTGTAACTGTTTGGCAAATTTAAATTATTGACCCTAAGTTAGCGTGGTCTAGATTTAATTGGATATTTTCTGATATTTGCCACATCAAGAACAGAACGCTCCACCTGGGACTTTTGAGTGGACTACTACGAACTGCAACCAATCAATTTGGAAGAGAACAGAGAAATACTTTGCTAATTGCTAAATATATATTGCTATATATGCGCGTCATTACCTTGCAACTACTAGTATTTGCATTAACTACAGCAGTCTCCGTGTAAGTAACGCCGTAATAAGAGTATCGTCGGGCAGATAATCTGCATAATTGAAGTCGTCGTAGGATATTGCGTTCATGTGAGGCGGCGAGCAATTTTCTGCGTCATTTCCGGCAAGTCGTCCGTTCGGACAGATTCGATGCACGTTCTTCTTGCCGGTTAATTATTGAAAATGTTAGTGTCCGTAAAATAGTTCGGAAAATTATATCTGAAACTTAACTGTCAATTCCTTTTTTCTTGTTATTTCTTTTAACATTGTTATCGTTTATGTAATGTCAATCTAGGAGACGACTCAACAAATACAAGAATTTCTAAGTGTTGTAAATAATTTGAGACATTAATATGTCAAGAATAAAGGCAGTTATATTATATAAATAAATATACAATGACATGCATTCACATCCTCCTACAAACACCCACGACTGGAGAATAAATATTTATGTAACAAGTAAGTCCTTGGCCGAGAATCGAATAAGGGATTCCTCGCTCAGCAGACATGATACCTACCTACTGGCTAGAGAGGTGTAATTTATTAATTGTTTATTACAAGTTTAGGTTTGACAATAAATTAAGTTACCTCAATAAACAATATAGTACCTATTATTTAAATGTGTTACGTCAAAAATCGCCAAACGCGCGAACGGACCAACACGAAATTGGCTCTTAATTTAACCCAAACAGATTATAAATATTTCGCGATTTATTTTAGAAATGTCGTTTATATATATTATCAAATTAATTCAGGAAGACATTTCAAAAATATAATACCACTATACTGACAGTTCATAAATTATTATTGTCTGACAGCAATTTCATAAAAACAAACAAACTGAGCGTCGGAAGATCCTGCTATCATCGGAGACGGAAATAAATTTAATATCGCGGTACCCGCCGAACGTCAATCACGATGATGTCGGCGTCGCGTTTGTATCTGTTGATTACATTACTCATGTCAAAACACAGCAAAAACTTGACGTTTATAATTACAATTGTTGCCAAAATATTACGCCAAAATGAGATTGTTCAGGCGCCTACCGCGGATTGTGAACGGCTATTGGATTAATTAAAGTTTTTAATCATTTGCTATGAAATTCCATAATTTATTTCAAGTTAATTATAAACTAAGTTAATTTATTCTTCAACTTTATTAGATGAAAGACAAAGGATTAAACATTTAACTAGTCGCCTATTCGTAGTTTATCATAAGAGTTTAGATTGTATTGAAATATTAAAACCTACATGAATTTTGAATCTATATTGAACTGAATTGAATTTGATTTAAACTTGCATAATCGGTAATATAAAAGTGTCAGCGGACGAAAACCGTGACTAATTGAGCCGGCATTTCACCGAATATATCCCACACGTCAGTCTATACGAAGTAAGAGAAGACCTAGAGAAGTTAAGGAATAATAAGGTATCGCGTGAGGCGGAAATACCACGGCGCTGGTGAAAGCCGGAGGAAAGCTGATCCTTGTGGCTCTTCAAAAGTTATTTGCTTTCGTCATCAGTAGCGGTGCTACTGCGGAAGCATGAGGTAGAAGTTTGCTGACACTGTTATTCAAAAGATGTACACCTTCATGACGTTGGGAGACGTTGCATTCAAAGGGCCCAGTACCGATCGAACTGGCACTAATTAGCAGAGACCTATGTTCGGCAATGGACTATGCAAGGCTGATAGATAGATAACACTTACTAATTAATTAATTTTTATTATATGTTTTATGCATTCTGCATATGCATTCATTATAATTAGAACCCATCGCGAGCCACACCGCCTGCAGCTAACATCATTTATACGCAATCGGTTTGTCCGGTATTCATTTTTGCGTAAAATAAAATTTTAAGGATTTCGAAAACATTATCACTCATGCATTCAATTAAATTACAAATTATTACATTTTAAAAAATTATTAATATTTCTTTAGTATTAAGAATGTAAGCTCACATTTACTATTATGTAAATACATAATGTTTGTATTGAAATACTAAAAGGGTAACAATAATTTCCTATCGTTCATATGGCCTTCTTTAGTCAGGGATTGAAAGGTGTCTCAAATTTTTTGAAGTGGTGAGGATCTAGTTATCGGCACGAATGGATTTAAAGGTAAGCGTTACAAAAATTTGTTTGTGATACGGTTTTCAAGAAATCTTTTAGGTGATATATTTGTACATAATATTGTCATTATAGTAGTAGTTTAAAAATATACAATTAACACCAACAACTATAAAAGTAGCAAACATTATGTCTCTAATAATATATAACTTATAGCCACAGTATATGACAAAACTATGTCACTATCTGAAACTAACCCATGTATTCCAAATTGCATAAAGTTATATATTTTTGAAATTAATTTTGACTCGAATTGTCCAAAAATAAACATCACAAAGATATATTCATATTTATTGAACAGTTCTCACGATCGTTGCCGTGCACCGTTGCCGTGATAATTCAATCAAACCATTTTTAAATTTAACCATTAATTTTGATGTTTTCGACTATTTAACACAATAATATCTGTAGCTTAAACCTGTAGTACAAAAACATGTTAATATTTTAGAAACTCTGTATCAAAAGCGTGGATCGGTTGAGTGGTGGTATGCCGTCACGATCGATGCACCACGCCTAGCTCATCTCACCGTCACGCAACCTGTCGTGTCGAGAGCGTTTTTTCCGAGGATGAAAACCCCTATTTATTAAGCCGGCAAATTCTTTCAACGGACCACTGAGTTCAGTTTTTGTCTCATGTATAACGTCAGTGGAGCTCGCGATCTGATAAATGCAATTTATTCAAGTAATCCGTTAGATATGATTGCCCCATAGTCTATTACTAAAATTATGTGTATTCCGAGACATGTACAGCTATACATACACACACACACACATACACACACACACACACAAAGACATATATATATGGTTTAAAGTTATATAGGTGGAATAAACATTTGTGTTGCTCTGTTAACAAACAAACGACATTTAAAGTTTATTATTCCACATTTTCCTTTACTAAATATTTTACAAATCAAAATCTAATATTGACATTTAAAAACAAAAGAATTAATTTAAAAAAATCTGATCTACTTTACTGACACCTATATACAACGTACTAAAGAGTATTTATTTATAAAAAAAATACATTTTCTTTAACCCCCCCCCCTCCCCCTTGGGGAAAAATATTACGGGTAAATTTTTTTAATATACATTTTTTCATCCTTTTTTTTCCTTCATTAACTGCATCTTTTTTTCTGTTTCTTTGTCTTCTTTCACAGGTATAGGAATAAGTTTTGTGAAATGGAAAAGGTTTGAATCTGTTTTCTTGTGACTTGTATCAATTCTGTAAATAGTTTTAGAAATGTTTCAATAATCTCAAATGGTCAATTTTTCTGTTCATCTAATTTTTTCCTGTTTAACTTATTGCCATTCTATGCCGTTCAAAAAAAACGTGAAAGAAATAAATTTTCTTTACACACACACACACTCTCACACATCCGTACATGTCAAGCTTCTGTGCGTTTTACAAAAACATTTTTTATTTAATATTGAATTTAAGTTTCTGTACACCTTACATATTCACGTAATTAGGTTGTTACCTGCTTAAAAGCCTGAATAACCTATACTACTATATAAATCTGTGGGCTCTGTTTGGATATTTAATTTAATTGTCGTTTGGGATGAAAAATTGTTTTATTGCGACTCAAATTGTACCCCTTCTATGACCCAAAAACGTTTTGACCGATTGTGGTGAAAAATATTATATACGAAGAACATCTGATCGGGCAAATGATAAACTACTCGTATATATAATATCTGTAGGCCGTATAGTTATCAAATTTAGTTTTTAAATCATTTTCTTATTTCTTCGGCAGCCATATTCGCATGTTTTTTTACGTATTTATGTGTGTATGTGCCATAATAGGACTAATTTTCTATAATTTATGGGTTAAGAAATGTTGTCTTTAATCGGTTGTCATTTCTTTATAATATATAAAGAATAATATAAGAATAAATAAATATAACAGATTAAATAAATTGTGCGATATTGAATTATGTTAAAACAAAACTTGAAACTCTTGAAATATTTGCGCAAATGAAGTTGCGGGCGTTCGTTAGTTTGTTTTATAAATTTCATATGACATAAGTTACCATATTCATGAAATAAACATTAAGTCACAAGTAAAATTCACAGACATCCATTAAACAGACTAAAACCCTTACGAAACTTGATTTGAAATCAGGCGCAAAATACTTAATACTCAAGAGGATTACATTTTAAGGTCTTTTGTGAACTACCATCGCTAATTTGTTCAAAGTTTTGTAGTTGTGCGGTTGATTTAGAGTTGGAATATGCTAGAATTAGCAAATATCATGGGAGACTCATATCAGAAAACCTGTACGAAAGTAGTATGAACTCGTCGAAATATATTAATCGTTTACAAACGTTAAAAAATTCAATATTATTATTAAATAATCTTTAAATACATTATAAACGTGATGTGTAATTAAATGGTTGTGTTTGAATGACTTGATTAGTTTCAGTCATATTTATACACTAGTTACTTTGAAAGGATTTTAATAACCGATATAATGAGCTCTGTGTCCCACAGGCTCTGGTAGCTAAGTTATATATCACTAGTTACCTACCTTAGATTCGCTTTGGAAACTTGATTTTTACGTTCACAAATAGTAATCGAACCCTCAGTTTTATGAAGCGTCTCTTAAGTTATTCTTAATGTCATATACCCAAACCTTTCTCATGGTTCACTCTATCTATTGGTGAAATCCGTATAAAAACCCGTGCCGTAGTATATGAGATTATAGTATTCAAACAGAAAGACATAGAATTTGTTTTGTACAATAATTTTTCAAACAGGTGCAGTACTTATATACAGAAGTCCGTATATACAGAAATTCAAAAAAATCGCACTCTTTGTTTATAATATTGTTAAATATTTGCACGTGTACAAATCCAAATGATTCATAATTAAATGAGTTTGAGAGTGATAAGATGAGAGTTAAAATTATGAACAGGAGGATTCCACTTTAAAATCTCTCAAGGGAATGTCCCTTGTAATGGGAAATAATGAAAGAAAATAAACGTTCTTATCTTGCAATCCAAGTCGAAGACGTGAAGATTTGAAAAGCAGGTGTGTGAGGATTACCCGTAGATGGAGTCACGTAGACCGCTCGAATGTGATGACGTCGCTATCCCGGTGCATGTGCAGTTGCGTGTGAACGACGCTGAGATAATTCCGTGTGAAGGCTTTACTGTTGCTACGAGTATATCATATGAACCCATTCTCTTTGAAACGACGTCTTAGATTTCCGTGTTGAAGTTGGACACACAATAGACAAACGATTCATCTCGTGATTGTTATCGGACTGACCATTCCAACTTTCTAAAACCCTAAATTCTATTTGGAAAAAAAAAAATTTGTAACATGCTAGTCATTTTTGCAATCGATTGCTTTTCATTTTTTATAAATAAATAAATAATAAATAAATAAACGGTTACACACTCACACCCCCGCACTAGGATTCCCTGGGTTGCGGGTGGCATGGACATACACAATTATCACATCACAAACACCCATGACCCGAGAACAAACATTTATCTGTCACATAAATATCTGCCCCGGCCGGGAATCGAACCCGGGACCCGGGACCCCACGCTCGGCAAGCAGGGTCACTACCAACTGAGCTACGGGGTCGTCAAATTATCATTTGTATATGACATATTTACTTTTCACAGAATTATATAACATTTTCAAATTGTGAAATATTTTATATTATAACAAGTAACTTTTAACCCAAAATCAGCTCAGCGTTGGAACGGAAAATTGATAAATTTTATAAAACAAATTAAAAACATAAATGATAAATTAAACTGGATAAATTTTAATAATAGGAAGGTTAAAATACACAGATTCTCACATAAAAGACCCGAAATAATTAGCTTTTTCCATTCGTTAACCACAAAGTGACTTAAAGCGAAAATTAAACTGTTTACATTAACTGGATCCGCTAAAAGTTTCCTTAATTAATCTTTTAAGCTATTTAGTCGAAGAGGTAAGGAATTCCTTGGCCGCCTTATTGAATTTTACAGTGGAAAAGTTGTTTTAAATATAATTACCAATTTTCGGATACATATAAACAATACATATAAAATAATGGGTCATTAAATTGGTGTATAACATTTAACAAATCCGTACTTTTGTATTTAACACTGCACTTTTTGATATTAAAACGCTTAACATACTCACAGGGACTTCACGATAATTATTTGAATTTGACTTCGTTTTCGTTTCGATATCATTTTTTATTCATACTTGATTTTGAAGTCGTACTGTTCAAATTGGTTTGGATTAAAACTATTTCCAGCATTTGTCGCTATTTTTATTATTGAATGATTTTGTATCAAATAAGATTTTATTCACAACTCGATAAAATAAATATAACGGATGCAAATTAAATACACAAGTTTCCTCAAACAGGTTTTATATCACCTTAGCAATTAATGAATTCCAATAAAATATTAATTTGAAAAACTAAAGAAATCCTACACACAATAGGTTTTGAATTTAGATCCGCCGAAAACAAGGCTACCTAATAAAATGAATTAGTTACTGCCTCCTATACAAGTACCTTTAGAAAGAGGATAAAAAAAGCCTTAGAAAATTTGATACAAATTATAGCAATAAATAGTATTTGGGTTGATAGAAAATATTGACTTATAAATGAAATATCTGAGGTACCGAATGAATCCAGTTTTTTCTTGATAACCCGGAGGGAAATTCCGAGCAATGTTGCGATTGCAAAGCCCTTAATTTATGCAGCTATTGTCCTCTTTATGGATGATAATCTTGACGTACGAAATGACAAACACGTTAATTCTATTGACATAAAAATTTTAGAAAATTAACGAATTGACTACAAGGTTTTTATATAATTTCCTAAAAGTACTTCCTCATATCGCCAATACGATGGCAGACTTTATAGAAAATTGACTTCGGTTAAGGTATATCAAATCGAATCGAAACTTAAAAACAGCTTTTCGTATGTACATATCTTGCGTTTTTGGATTCGAATAAACTTACCAAATACCTAATATTATCAGATATATGTGTTAGGATAAAAATATCAACTCACACCCTTATTGTGGTACCTATCAATCCCAAAGATAAACTCCGTTATAGATTAACAAAGGTCTTTGTTACCCAACTTCAAACTTGATAAACTAATTTCTAGAATAATTGATAATAAAATTTAATTGAAGATTCCTTTAACGGATGTAAAACCGAAATCCAATTGACTGAAATATTGCATAGCCGCTGACAACAGACATACTAAGTACATTGTATGATTGATTAAAATTATTACAATACACACCGCAACGTTAATTTCACAGTTCCTATCAGTCAACAAAACCCTGTTTAAACCGGGGGACTTAAACATTCAAAGCTTACATTATATAGCAGTATATACCATACATATTTACTCGCAGAATTCATAATAAAGCTAAACGCTCGGTTATCCCGAATTTTTGCAGGTGGAAAAACCGAGAGCGGTGAGACCGAATTGAATTTGAACCTACAAACGACACGAGACGAAAGGGCGGCTTGAATTGAAAAATACGTTGATGTTTGCGTTATAAACCGGGCCAATCACGCTAGCACTCGCAGCGAACTAAACGGCGCCCGCCAACAAAAGAGCTGTAAAGAATGGGCCAACACACTCGTGCTAATAAAATAGTTCCGAGCAACAGGTTGCCCGCACTCGTTCTGCAAACACAATGGCGATAGTAGGAACAAGTAGAGCTACCAACTTTCGAATGCTATGCATTCATGACACCTAGACTTGGATAAACTTCAGTTAGGAACGCACCAATACATAAACTAACAAAGGATTTGTCGTAATGTAAGAATTTATTGTTTATTTACTTTTATAGATATTTATTTGTGTTGTAGCAAAAAAATTAAATTGATGTTTGTATCTGACTTACGTAATTTTCTGATATAACTTTGAGGCTCGATTCTTTGTATATACGTGTATATTAACGTGTTAGTAGCGCGACTATTATAGGAAATAGATATGCTAAAATGTACGCCGTGACGTTTATTAAGATAGATTAGAGAGAAGTTTAGATTTATTATGTTCTTAAAGAGATTAACAAAATTATTATACATCTCAGTAGTATAAATAACAAAATTAGTATACGGTACTATATACTCGTAGTCTTATAGTATAACCACTGAAATAACACGTTTATTTTTATCACAAGGTACTCAATATTAAAAATATTTAATTAACATTTTACTTTACAATTCACAAATGGAATACAAGAACGTAATTTATTTTATGTCTTAAACCCTTTTCTTTGCTGCACAATACAATTAGCAATTTCCAAATAGTTTTTGTTGAGTTACGTTGACAAGGCGATAACCAAGGGCGATAGCAAAGACCGAGTTCTTTAATTCCCCGGTCGCGTGTAGCTTGCGGTTTCACGACGGATTTACAAGTTTTCCGTAAGGTTAGCTACGGCTTATCTAACTTGTACGAGAAATTGCGGGTACCGAATTTCCACTTTAGCATCCAAACTAACAATCAAAAGTACAAGCCGATTCTAAAACGTTATCCTATAGATTTGTACCCGTCAACTTGCGAGGGTTGTAAGCGAGGACATGCATTTAATTACGCGCAAACAAAAGCCCGCGATGTTTAATTTTAAACCTCAGCCTCAGCCGGCAGAACAATCTATTAAACAAAACAGGCAGTCGGACTGCGGAGCGGCAGTAAGTGAGGAGTGACAAAACTTGAGTCAACGACTAATTAGTAATACAAACATGAATCAGAGGCTATTAGTTGTAATTGAATTGTCGCCGGCAACGAAGTTGGCGCGATGATAAATTTAAATATCACGCTTTTAGCGCGGTTTTATTAGCGCTTTTACCCGCGACGAACGCCGTCTGCGATGAATTTTTTTATTAAAATTTCATATTCCAATTTAATGTTTGAACAGAATGCCAAACGTAACTAACATAATATATTCCTATCAAATAACATCATCTTCGTTATTTTAGAATTAGTTGAAAAATATTTATTAATAACAAATGACCCTTAATTACTGGCGCCCTTGTGGTCGCAGCTCAGCAACAATTTTTCATTGAAATTTTATAAAACACTCCTCTCGTTCCTCCGAAAAAATTATCTCCCCCATTGACTGAAATTTCTCGAGGCAAGTTTGACATCAATCCATTACTTTTTCCATTTTTATCTCGAAACCTTCACTGCGGAGGAGAATTGTGTTAATTGCGAGGTTGGACACTTTTATGGATACTTTGTGCATAAAGTAAAAAAAAAAACTTTCGTACAAAATCTAGAATGCCTATTTTGAGTAACAGTAAAAAGCTTTATTTCATACTTGGCGGCTAAAATCAAGAAAATAACAAACTCACTTGAAATTTGTTTCGCATGAGTAGAACGCAAAAAAAATAGGAATGGCAGTCTCTGTACTTTATAGGGTGTTTAAAATTAGTGTAAATCAGTATTTTGAAGATATCTTTAATAACAGATTACAGGTTTAATAATGGATATGCACATATACTTATAGTATATGCGCGTATAGCTATTATGCTCGTAAAGTATGCATCGTCACTGCTTTATTATATGTATAGATAAATTGCTATCCATACAAAGTTGAAAACTTTTATTAATAAATAAATTCATATCAAAATTTTCATATTTTTATCATTAAGAAAATAGCAACGTATTTTGGTAAAAAATGATATTTATAGAAAGAGGTTTCAGTTATAAGGTGGCCGTTGCGTGTAAAAATAAATAATTCTGAAAAGGTTAATCAAAAAAGTTAGACAATATTGAGAAACAAATATTTTTGCACTGAAAGTTTCATGGTTTAGGCTGACTAGGGAGACACCATGTAAAATAACTTAGAAATTTTCACCCTATTGGCAACAGAATTGTGATTATTCAGTCATTAAATTCCGCCAATCCTCGATTACGCTGATATTTGTTACCTTACCCTAACTGAGAAGCAATTTAATAAACTTGAGCGTCTTCAAAATATGTCATGTCTTCATATATTTGATGTCTACAAAGACGATCATATAACCGAATATCGTGCTGATCTCAAGTGGTTCATAATTGGAGTTTTTCGGAACACATATTACCTTTCTGCCCTTTATAATGTACTGTTCAACCCCTACAGGCCTCTGTACCTAAAATTACTTCTCCAATATCGGGACCTCAATCACAAAAGTACTATCTCTGTTCCATTTAAAATTTCCATCTTCAAAATCCTGTTAAGTTAGGTTACTTCAATCAATGAACATTCTGGCTCTGCAGTTGATAAAAGCTTATGAATTATATCTAAGTCTATTAATTCAAGTGAAAGTTCTAGTGAAACGACATTATGTTGTGTAATATATCTATTTTTCCTATCTTTAACTCCTATCATATCATGCAATTATATAATATTCACGATTGTCTTATAATATTGCTGCCTGCTGTCATACATCTTTTGTATGCTCGTTGTTATTATTTTAAATGTTCCTTTTCTTTTATTTCATTTACTTTGCCTTCATTTAACGTTAACTCTGCTCTAATTTTCTTTCCTGTATTTAAACTATTATTCCCCTTTTAAACTAAGAAAGAGATAGCTAGCTACGTGAGCGATAAAACCATTTATTGTATATTAAATTACCTATTAATATTAATTGTTATATATATTTTTTTATTGTATATGTTACAGATTTTGGTGTACAATAAAAAATATTGTTTTAGATATTTTACAAATTACTAGGGTAAAACGACTGTAATAATATGAAAAGTTAATAATATGCGGATATGCCAGAATATGCAGGAAATTAAAAATATATATAATTAAGAATGACATGTCGTGAAACGCTTTTTTATCTTTAGATCATTTCTGCTAATGTCACACCGGAATGTATTGCTATTATATATATGCCATATATATATATATTCGTAGTCAGATAAATCATTTTCAGTACACGTGTGTGAATTCGTATAAAAAACTGAAGCAAACCCTTTCCACGTCACGTATATCAGAAGCGTAGAACCGAGGCAGTTTGCTTGAGCTCTCATTTCTTGAGTCAGCTAAGACCGGATTAGAGCGCTTGTCGCACGCATTTGGATTCTGTAGGCTGTTGCTCCTCTCGACTTTATGAATTATCTTCAACTGACGTGTATCAATTATAAAGCCAACATTTAGAAAGTTATTTTAGCGAGTATACATTACGAGGCACATATTAAATCCAAAATATTATAATAATTACAACAATGTAATGTGACTGCGTCGATTAAGTTAACTGAAGCTACACGATTATATGGCTTGAATAAGTTGTTAAGAATAACGCCACAGAATACTTTTGGGATCAGAGGTCTTCAAATTTAATTAGTTTCATTCATTTCATACATTATTACATCACACATTTTCACACACGGAACATTTTTTATTCAATAGATATTCATCAGTAAGTGGATCAATAGGATCAGATAATAATTATGCAGCTCACATGTCAATTATGATATAATAAAAAAAATATACTTATTGATTTGTGAAGTTATTCACACCACTTAATTGAATTTCTAAAAGTATAATCTTTTACCATACACAGAAAAAAAAATTGACTCATTTTTGGCACGGGCAGCTCTTTGTTCTTAACACTGATCTACGTGAAACTTAGAAACAACCAGTCTATTAAAAATATAATTTCGATACATTATAAGCCAGCATATTTTGTTTTGGATTGGAATTTAAAAACCACAAAAAGTTTTCCCACCAGAGCTCAAAAGAAAAACTATCAAATACCTGCCACACGGAACTTATCCAAGCATAACAGAAAGATAAGTGAAACGAAGAGTTGGGTCAGTGTAGTTTTACCCCTATTCAACACCAATAACTGCGTATTCAAAGAGGTTGGCTTTAAGATGTACGATTTATCTGATCTAACCCGGAATTAATTAACTTAAATGTAACAACATCGGAGTTTGCCCTGCTGTTGAAAACGGCTGTCTCACCTTTTATTAAGGAGTTACCCAGTTAAGTAAGTAAGCTATGAATAAGATTCTTATTAACATTTTATTATTATTATTTTAAATATTATGTATTTAAGCCTTATTTGGTTTCTAAATTATAGTTAGCTTCGAGAGATATTAGTTACTCAAAGAACAACGAGTAGGGTCTTGCAATGCAGCTAGTGTCTATTAGTATATTTTTTTGTGTGAAACAATCATGTTTTAGACAATCACCTAGTGTAGTAAGGCAATAAACTAAATTTTTCATAGCTTTTACTAGATTTTTTTTTAATTTTAAGTTATTATCTACAATATATCATGATATGTATTTGTTTCATATTGTCTAACATTTTTAAAACGTAGAGCAACGTGCGAAGAAATTTAAAATCAGTAATACCGTCCCTGTCACTCTACCTTCATTGGTCTTTTATTAGTACTAGATTACGAGTTTGTCATTCAAACTATCTGTATAGCTCTGCTTAAACGTGATTATGCATGCTTGCTTCTAAGTTACTTATAAAAATCTCAACATGATCACTGAAATCGATATAACGCTATCTAGTTATAAATTATGAATTACACTGTTTTCGCTGATTGAACGTTGAATATTCCAGCACCATGGCATTATGGCAAAACTGCAGCACGAATACGATTTCCCAGATCAATTTTTTGTTAGCAGTGGTGTTACATAGGGATGTATGATAGTACCAACGGTTTTGCCATCTTTTTTGCTTTTATATTGAAGGATTCCTATAAAACATGCAATTATTAAATATGTCTGAACGTCAGAACTGATAAGAGCGTATTGATGGGCATCCTCGATAACTCTCCATTGTGTATGCTCTTTACGCCGACGACGTCTATTTATTAGCCGTTGGCATCAGAATTGTGGAACTATTTTTTAAACGCCTGGTTGAATCGTGCCGTAGATTTCGTCTGACTATAATTACACGGAAGATCTAAATATTACAGCAACCTTGACGAGGAACAACAACGAATCCAGCGCCTATAATTCTTAGCGGAATGACTCTTGAGGGGAGCTTGTCATCTAGATATCTCGGGTCTGTAATTTAAAATTAAAATCGACTCGAATCTGAATTCTCCTCTATGATAGCAAAGGCAGCGGCATTTTTTGGTATCTTTCGTAGGAGAACTTGGGAATCCCCTACGTCTACACACAAAAATCGCTGTGCATAAAGCAGTTATACTACCTACCTTGCTGTATGCTACCGAGACTTGATGTTTTTATAAAAGAGAGCAGACTAGCCACATTCCAAATAAGGTACGATCAATTTTGCATGTCAAATGACAAGACCGAAAACTAAATACGGAAAAACTGCGGAAGACTAATTTAAGCAGGAGTGAAGCTTTTCTAATGAAATACTAGCTAGGTCAGTGCGGGCACCTTGTACGTATAGAAGATTTCAAACTTCCGAAACCTATTTTTTACTTTGAACTCACAAAGGAATAGTCCGAATCGGGGAGTCAATTTGTACAGTACAAGTTCTCAAGAGCCACTTAACCGCTTGCAACCTACGCAGTGTTAGGTGGTAAGATCTAGCACAGCAAAGGTACAAACTATGAGAAGCATCTGCTTAAAGATCTCGACATGAAACGCTTTGTTAAAAAGAACCAGCCCAGATATTCCTACACCTACAGTTATAATGCATCTGGTCAGTAGTATTGTGCGCCCTGCAGCCGGACGTTTTAAATTAAATTTGGCTTAGCCAGTCACAGTCGCTTCCATGTTCGATATTATAGTCAGGTCTGCCGTTAACGAACACATCAAGGAGGCTCATATTCCAACACCGCGTTTGCCTCTTTTTTATGTATTGTAAAATAATCTCAATAGTGTAATTCAAAAATCGGTACATAATCAAATATTTATGCCTGAAATACAGACGAAATAGATTTGAACTAAAATAATACGTTTATGAGTAACAATGTTTTATAAAATGTTAATTTTGTATAACTGCAAAATATGTACAAATATTTGAGTAATAAAATTTTAATTATAAAGAATATAAAATTTACTATCTGAGAAAGGTTTTTGTAAATGAATAAAAGCTTAGGTGCAGTCGAACGCCCATGACGTAACACTATTTTTTTAATTCACATTTTCCATATTTGTATTTATAATACTCATTATAAAATAAGTAATAATATATTTTTTACCTAATACGACAAATAAAGTTGCTGGAAACAACTTAACAAATTTATTATAAATTTTTTCCTGCAATAATAAATGAACGAAATATAGACAGAAACCAACAGGGGTAATTGAAAAGAATTTATCTGGTTTGAATCATTTTTCGCGACGCTGAAAAAGTTTTTGCCAAACCCGATACTATTTCATTGTTTACTGCGACCACTATGAAGCCATAGAAAAGAAAAACGAAAGGCGATGGAATGGGAAAATTGGCGCAGAATTCTTGCCCGAAGGTTGGCAGTTCACGTAATAATTGACTTAAATATAACAAGTCTCCGAGTTTGTTCAACTCTACAACTGCGTCGTTATTCGGTGATGAATATGAAACACAATTTGAATTTTCGTAACCACTGATTTACTCGTATATTGCAATTCTTCATACGCTATGAATTTTGAAAATCAGTTACAAGAATTTTTATTGATCGATACACATTATATGAAATGTATTTGTTTGTCAGATGTAATAACTTTGTTATAAAGAAATAACTTGATAATAATAACTTTATAATAACTTTATTAATAAAAACTTGATGTAACTTGAATTGCGTTTACATCCTTTGTTGCGCTCAGTGACACTTGTAATCAATATCAATCTACAACCTCTAACAGGACCTAATAGAACTTTAATAGGACCTCCAATACAACGGAAGTTTTATGTACGATGTGACAGCGAGTGGCAACTTTCCTAAGTCACATAGATGTATATGTGACTTAGCAAAGCTTTTGATGATATCGATATATCAAATAGGTTAGAAATAGCTTTCAATAAAATGCGACTACATTCTTTTATTCGATCTCCGGATGTGGATGTCCAGGAAAAATCTGGTGTTAAATGGAATGTGAATCATATTATTTTAAAAATAAGAATGATTTCATGGTTTACATTTTACCAATTGTTGTTACCAAGAAATTGGTTGATGATTAAACTGGACATATAAATAGGTGTGTAATTGATTTTTAAATCAGTTGTTTTCGAAGATGTATTTTTTTTACACAGAATAATTTATAGCTTGACAACAAACTCATCTGATGCAAAGTAGTGATGAGATGTAAAATGTTGAACTCACGAACTTATAAAAGTCTATTCACTCTCCTCTTGAAGACTCCCACATTGTAAGAAGGCGGGAACACCGACGCGGGCAAGTTATGAATGACGACGCAAACCGCGCCGTCCGTACAGATGGTACATATGGTGGATAGCCACCGTACGTCGAGTTGTTCGATGGAGGAACAGTCATGAGGGAATGATTTCATCAATTAATCAAACAGCCATTCTACAAAATAATAAAGTTTAATAAGTAGTGATTACACTGAGCCAAAATCGTAAAGTAAGTGTGATTACACTGACCGCAGATCTATTAACAATTAGTAGAACATTAACCTGATGACCTTTGTTATTATGTTTGTTGATCAAAACAAATCGCCTGAGAAAATTATACGACATGTTAGCAGAGGCTTGATTATGAGATCACATATAACTCACAAGAACGAACATGCAGCATGATATGGTAACCCTACAGTTGGGGTTGTACGGAAGCGCCCTAATGACGGTTAGCAGTACAATAGCACGTGGCCCTTGTTATTGGTATCTGTTGACCGCTACGAGCGATTTGTCCAAATGAGATCCGGACCTATTCGGAGTGGCTTTGTTATTTTTTTCTGTGTATTCGCTTGTGACACATAAAAATCATTCTTTCTTGGTATTACATATATTGCGTGTTATCAAATGGCCGACGATATATTTCGACTTAAATATTCGAACGGGTAACACAGTGTGTCCATAGTGACAAATGTTTTCAAATACGGATTGTTTGGTAATAATTTTAGTACCATTGTATTATACGTCTACAATTAATCTATGGTAACGTAAAACCTTCAACATACTTATATTAAAAATTGTAATCTCGCAGCCACATTTCATATCCAGAAATACCTATAATTCGACCAGGTCTTAGAAGCCGCAGCGCTGCTAGAGATAGATTTTCCAGAGCAAAGCTTAAATTTGCGTCTTTTAAATTGTGAAATAGAACAGTGCTTATATTTTCAGCATCTACTATTTTGCTTTACTTTTCTTGATACATAAAATGTAGTTCATGCTAGGTTTCGTGTATCATGTTTCATTCATTGTTATTTTATCTTATTTATTTATAACCTTTAATAAAACAAAATCCGTTTATTGAATGAAGAAATGAATCGTTCCTAATTTAGGCTAATAGGAGGTACAGAAATGACTAGAAAAAGGCACAATACACGGACACGATAATCCGGTGCGCCGGTGATTTATCTTCGTTGCCACGAGGTGGTTGGCTGAATTTGCGGCGATATGTCGACCACAAACCTGTGGATTGGAGGTCATTTCCTGTGTTCGCATGTGATTGTTGATGTTCTAAACCAGTATGTACAAAGTCAGCGTGGTCTGAAATTTGATCTCTTTAGAGGATTAAATTGTGAACATTCGAGTACTTTTAATATGTATGTTTTATTTTTATTTTGAACATTCAAGGTAATGTTGTCAAGAATGAAGTGATAATGGGTTAACCACATATTTCTACGCAGATAACGTTTGAAAAACAGGTCCTCCAATGGCGACCACGCCTTAGCAGCAGTAACAACGGACGCTCCCTGACATGCTGCGCTTACGATTTGAAGAATACAGCTAATATCCCTTGGATTCAAGATTCAGAGTGGCGCAAATTAGATCACCTTTGTCCAGCAGTGGATTTACTTATCGAAATATACAGTTGGTAAAATTACCATCTTGTAGAGATAATGATAGACATATTTACACACACGCACACACACACACACACGCACATATAAAAGTAGATATTTGTGTATATAAATGTGTATATCTGTGTGTGTATATATATATATATATATATATCTAGTATTCAGCTTCCATCCATCCATCCATCCATCAGCCTTTGGAGGTCCACTGCTGGACATAAGCCTCCCCTAACTTGCGCCATTCTGACCGGTCAGAGTAAAACATTTTTTGGTATTCAACTTAAAACATTTATATATAAATTTATTAAGTTCGTGTGTAAGTAATGTCATTAAAACAATAAATAAAAAGTACATAAATCACCATACAAAACCCTTTAGCATACAAATACTACAACTACACAAACCTGATGAAACAATTACCGATCAAAGCAATTTGAATAATTCTTCAATGTGACAATCGTATCATTCGAATTGGCAATATGTTTTGTTTATATATTATTTTTTGTGAGGAATTTGTTTCATATTGTGTGTAAAGCTCACTGGTCTCCAGTCATTCCGATGCTCGCCTTAGACTCGAGGGGCAATCTTTATTCAACAGACTCGAATCGTTACACAAGCTTGTAGAAAAACGAATGCAATGTCTCGCTCCAGAAAAATATAATCTATGTCTATTATTTATGGTCCTAGCTAACTGGCCATTAATCGCGAAATATTTTAACTGTTTCGGTTGCAATGTTGGACAGATAATAGATAATTAACAAATGGAATCCCTGCTAAAAAATTTCAGCCTACAAGGTTTGTTTGAATTCCTGGTGTTTTAGATGTGAACTGCAGTTCTCTAGGTGTCAGCGTGAAAAACTTGTGACATTTTAATGTGGGAGTCTTCAAGAGGAAAGTCAATAGGCTATTATAAGTTGGTGCGTTCAATATCTTAGACTTCATCACCACTTGCAGCAGGTGGTATTGTTCTTAAGCATTAACTTATTCTACGTAAAAAAAATTGCATAAATTCCAGAAATATCTAAAATCAATTTCCCATTTAAATGAAATTCAAAATCTTGGTTTCAATCGTTTTAATTTTATTTAAAACTAGCAAATCTCCCTCACCTCGTTTCAGAAAAACAACCTTACGCTCAGAAATGACATCTGCATTGTTTTCGGACTGTGTTTTTCTCGTTCTGTGAATTAGCAATACATATATTAATTAATAAGTTTTTTATTTATGGACGGATTGAAATGAAACAAACTTTAAATATTAAGTGACGCTCACTGCAATACATTAGTGAAATCGGATATGCCGTTTCTGAGATTAGCGAGAACAAACGCACAGACAAACAGTCAAAAATTCTAACAACTATTGTTTTGGGTTCTACTGCTCCTAATAATAGATTTCTCATATATCCTTAATGTACAGAAACCGATCAGATACATTTTATTATATGTATAGATTTCTGTGTATGATTTATGAAAACTATTGCAAAAATAAAACTTAACAGTTATACGTATATATATATTTTAATAGTTGCCATTTTTTATTAATAACTCATAGTTTAGAAAATTGTTGCCGTACCTAATTATAAAACCTAATTATAAAAAAACAAAATTAAATTGGAAAAATCCCTCAAAATAATCGTAAGAAAAAATTTACGTTCGTTTCACGTTGGTATGTCAGTGCGATTAGTCAGTACGTGTGGAAAACTCCCTAATGTTACACTCGCGTTACTGTGACAACTACCTTTTACCAAATTGTATTTCCGTGTTCGGCCGACTTTTCCTTATAAATACTATTATTAAGACAGCGACATTGTGACAGGTGCTAATGTCTGTGGAATTATCGCATCCATTTCAAAGATAATGTAAATAATAGTGTCTAAAGTATGAGTTGTACAGATCAAAATTTGTTTTATTGCATAGTAAAATTTCACTTCAATACGATTTCGAACGTTATTGACCATATTATATAATTATGTAATATATATATATATTCTCCTCTGTCACCTCATGTTCTTATTATTATATAAGGTGACAATTGACGAGCTTAAGTGTTACTAATAAAAAAAATTGAAAAATAGAATGTTTTATAAAAATTATGAATTGAGTTGCTACGAGTAGGCTAATAATAGTATAATTATATGCTTGTTTCTCAAAGCCACAAAATAAACTAATTTCATTCGCACACTATCCGACTCCCTCACAGACGTCATATGCAGTGAAAAAATTATGTAGGTGATTTTACCGGTGTGTAGGTACGTGAAGACCCAGATACGAAGGAGAATGCCCAATAAAAGGATGTATACTGTTCATCAGGGCTTTAGCTTAGATTTCCAAAACATATACGTTACAAGCAATTTGGCGTAGTAGACAAAGTGGGCGCGAGTTCTTAGACTTGTTTGACAGATAAATGTTTGATCTAAGGTACCGAATGGTTGTGAAGTCTCATGTATGTCCATGTAACCCGTGACGCGGGGAATCTTACTGCCGGGGTAGGAGTGTACCCTTGTCAATCTCTATTAACATCGTGCTGGTGTGCGAACAATGAAAACAGGGGCTCTGGACAATAATTATAAAAGGACGTATCAGTATAAAGTTGCAATCTGAAAAGAGATTCAGATATTAGGAGTATATTCAAATGAATGAATGAGATGTACTTGATAAATTATTAAGAATAAAAACTAGCAATAAATTAGGTAATTTAAAACGTATATAAGCTAGTATATCCGCCTAATTACCGTATAAATTCATTTTCAACTCACATACATCTCTTAGTCTTACTATTTCAACAGCATCGATCATCAATCAAGTTCCATACCAAACAATAATGCTACAATAGTCTAACGCAAATGCGAAACTGAAGTTATAGATAAAATGGATTTCCGAGTACCAGGAAAACAAAGGAACTATATTCAGTTCTGTAAAATAAAACAAAAGAGAATGTAAGCGTATACTGGAGTTCGGTTACCCAAATGAAAATCGAGCGCAAAGCTTCAGTGTTTCACCGACTTTAGCGTTACATTGTCGTTACAATATAGACAGTTTAGTTACTTATACAGCAGCAGGACCACGGTTTCGAGATAATAGTGGTTTACTTCGTACTAGAGGCTTAAAACACCTTGCACCAAACTGCTACAGTTTGAGGCAGTGGCATCTTGGCTAACTCAAGTGTCTAAATTTCATATGCAGCCCGAAGACCTTCAATATGATTTAACTGTTATATAACGATAACAATCGGGATAAACGGCTTAAGGAGCTTTCTGCATCACAAAAGCACACAATTTTTTTAACATATGTATTTGTTATCCACTCAATCACCGACTGCGTCGAAAGTTACTACTAACTATACTAATCATAGGGTTATAAGCGTTTGTAAACACATAACTTATATGAAAGAAGGCTCAGTATCAGGTCGTAAACGGTGCGCGATCGTGATTACCGTGAACTTCGACGAATAATTTAGGGAGGGTGAAATTCGGAACAAGTGAAACTCTTATCTTCATTCGTAATTCTACAAGGTGCTTGTACCAGGAATGGACACTCTTGAATGTTTTACAATAACATAACTGAACATTCTGTGTTTTAACTGTACTAAATCTTATAAAGTAAAGATATAATAGATTATTTCTTATAAATTATTTTTATTAATTAATCAATTGTCGAATAAAACCATAAAGAAATTATGAGTTACATAAATAAATTCAAAAACGTTAACATTGACTTAGTTGGACTAACGGACATTGATAGGATATAATGCATGCTCAGTGTTTAAGCGCATTATCCTAGAGATCAGAGTTAACCAACAAAGTATCTTATATATAGCACTAAGTTTGCGATATTGATGACTAAGAGGCAGTAATCTAAGTCTAATCTATGATTACTGCAACAATGTTGTGATATAATGATTTGTATCAGCGCCGAAGCTAAGAATTTGATACGAGCGTGTCTAAAATCAAATAGAATGCCGTAGTCAAAAACTCAAAATAATAGTAACATACAAACAAAATTACATATAATATAAAATTTAATTATTCAGTATGTATGTTGGTATTTACTTTTATTTATCATAAATGCATGTTTTCTTCGTGGGAGCTGGCTTACCCTGAGGGTGGTCCGTTTCGGAACGAAACACATGTTGGTGACGGTATTTATGTTGATATAAACTTTTATTTATTATAAATGCATGTTTTCTTCGTGGGAGCTGGCTTACCTTGAGGGTGGTCCCTTTCGGAACGAAACACATGTTGGTGACGGTATTTATGTTGATATAAACTTTTATTTATTATAAATGCATGTTTTCCTTCGTGGGACGGAAGGAGGTTCTGTGCATGTATAGAAGTATATACCATCATATATTGTGCTTGCTGATTGTTTCAAAGTAAACTAATACTAATTTTATCGTATTTAGGCTGTCTGAAAAAAATGTTAAAGAACAAAATAGTACTTTAAAGTTTTTGTACAACTCCTTCCTTGGTGAAACTACTATATAACTGAAGCGAACAATTAAAGCGAAATAGCAAGCAAGTAAAATCCATCAATTAGAGTTCCATCTTACAGTACTGAAGTTAGGGAGAATCCGAATTGCCCGAGTATTGAGCGTACTTATAGTTACAGAAGCGTAAAGTAGGCATTACACGCCGAGAGGCTGGGAGGGTTAGACCGGTACATCATTACGAGGTCCCGCGTCATTTGTTTATTAAACACCCTCCGAGGTGGAACAGAATAATGGTACCGTAGACTTTGTCACAGCCGCGCTCCCTTGAAATTAAATCGTAATGATGATACGGTTCAGTCGCCGCACTGTTTGGCTTCCCCGACCCCTGTTATTAAGTCCCGCGACGTCTTGAGGTCAAAATGAATAGGTTTCTTTAAAAGCCTGCCTCCTATGCCAGCTGTCATTGGTATGAAAAGAATTGGGTTGAGTGGTCCTTATGGTTACGGTGAGTTGCCAAAACGTGTACTGAAAAATAACGCTGTTACTCGCCGTTCTGTTTTGAACGTCCTGACGTTAGCTTCTAATGATGCTCGTTTTTGCGCTCCATTGCATTGTTTGATATATGTTTTGTTCTGGTCCAACTTTAGCCATGTTCTTATGACCTGCAATAAACTGTACATGTTTGTTTTCTAAATTATTAACAGAGGGGACTGATATCTTTACTAATAGCGTACTATAAATGTATGTCAACGTAAATTGTTATATACTCAAAACAAAAAATATATATGAAAGGGTTAAATTAAGAATTCATTTGAAAAATCAATACTAAATTATTGAAGTGAAACTTCTTTAGAATCGTTGTGATTTCAAACCGGATGCAACGGAAAAAACGACAGGTAAGAGACACAAATACAACTTAGTGAGTATATTGTATTAGTATATTGCACACTCTTTAATACCTGCTTGTATTTGAGCAATTTAATTCTGTTTTAAGTATAAACTAATATTTCAATGTTTTTCAATCAATAAACTTGATTTTTATTTTATACTGATCATAGATTATATATATATATATATATATAACCTCAATACAACACGTGTATAACCTTATTTATTTTATTCTGTTTTAGACCACTCTCAGCAAAAAAATAGTGTCCCAACGGGATATTATTAAAAAAAAAATATATTTTAATTTCAAATAATTTAATTGGAAAAACTTAAAAATTTAATAATTTAATTTAAAACATGTACTTAATTAACAATTCATTAATCAACAATTCTTAATCAACAATTTATCATTTAGATTTATAGGGAAAAAAAACAATTTTAAGACGGATGAATATTTTTGAATTGTAAAATAAATTATATATATTCATCTCATTCTTTTGTCGATTTACTGAAGTTTCAATTCTATCGTGTGTGAATCGCACACAAACCTTTTATTTTTTTAATACTAACATACTGATATATTATTTGATAATTGTATAGGGAATTTTTTTTAATAGAAAAATGAAATAATAATCGGTAGGTCGGAAAACTCGATACGGCTTCTCGGAAAGAATTTTAATTAAAAAGTTGTTATAAGTGTTCCAAGGAGGATATATTATATCTTATAAATTAACCCATAATTAGCCAACAACGTGGAGATTGCACGTTTCTTTTCATTTTATCTCCACATAATACGCTCGATTAAAACAAGGATTTAAAAACCATAATAATTATATGAATGAAACAATACAGGCGTAGTGTTCTTCACCTCATTTATTGTGTTAAGGTAGTTTTTATTATAAACCTTTATGCCGTTTTTATACAAAGGACTATGGATTGAAATTTCCTTTACTATTTAGTGCTACGACTTTCTTTCTTCTTCTTTCTCGGCCGATAACGTATTGGTGATGCCTTTGGTGTTACTCATGTCCATGTCCGACGGTGACCACTTACCGTCAGATGATTTTCCTGCCCGTTTGTCGGCTACTCACAAAAACAATAATCATCATTTGATTTTACTAAAATAAAGAACAAAATTTTCATACATAAAGACGTATATTTTAACTTGATTAATATCAAATATCATTTGTTACACAAAAAATTTCGCGTGCTACTCTTAGCATATTCCAAAACATGAACGTCAGAGCTAATAACGTATTATTATGTAAAATTAATTTCCACCTATTCTCTTTGCCTTACCATTCATTACTCACTGAACTTATAAAACGGATAATATTTCCACTTTCTATAAAAATAAAAATACAAACTTTTATGCTACTTTTACGTTCAAAGTATTAATGATAATTTGAAATGCGAAACTCAACGTAAACATTTATGCGACGTCGGTTAATTGAGTACGAAATACTTTTGTACTCCCGGATATTTTTACGGTTGAAATATAGGCAGTGTTTATTTTTGAAGTTACTTTAACAAAAGCATTGTTAAAGTACCTCGTTAAAGATTTAAAAATTAATGGGCTCACTGTTTCGCGGGACATCAAGACTGCCTTAACGCACAATCCAGATGGTTTATACGCACTCTAAGTTAATGTATTGATCTTTATGTTACGACTTTCTTGTAGCGGTTAACGCTTACTTTTAAGGTGGTACTTTTGTATTTGATGATCGAAAACTCTTTTACTTTGCTTTTTCAATAAGCTATCATTAATCAATGTTTTAAAATCAGGGTCCGATTAACGAAGTAGATAATGAAAAATTCATATTAGTTAATAATATATAAAAAAAACTATACATATATATGCTGTGCCCAAGATGAATCCTAGTCTGTTTAATTAGTATGCAGCTATTACCTTTCGAAATAACGGATCGTTATTGTCGGTAGTGTTTTAAGTAGAAAATAATTAAATAACTAGTAAACAAACACCTTTAGATATCTCTTAAAATTTTTCACATTATTACTGTCCCAAAGGGTATATAACGTTTATAAGGGGAAGAAATCGCTTTTTAACGCGGACATTACTTTTAATACAGGCAAGACAAGAAAAATACCTAATAGTATAGTTCAATATTTAAACTGTGCATATCACCTAACAAAAAGACAATGAGAGAAAACAATTGACTTTCTATTTTAAAAAATTGTGCAAATGATCTTAATTCTTTAGCACCATACGTACGAAAATGATCTAAATTAAACAGCGCACTGAATAATACATATAAATTGAAACTGGGAATAATATTCTAGAAATGTAGAGCGCTGTAAAAGGTGACTCCATAATTTATACTATAATAGTTTTAAAGCATGTATTACACAACATTTTGTCACACAATAATGCAAAAGTTATCAATTGTTAATATATAAGTTGGGTAATAACATTGCTCGATAGAAATACTCTGTATAAAACTGTGTCACGAAATTGTATATTTAATAATTGATCTATCGACTTATAAATTAAAATTTTAACATATTTTAAAAACATTTACCTACACAACTGAGTGTCCTAAAACGTTTCAAAATTTGAAAGCGTATTTGATTTTCCACAAATTGTGTCTAAATACACACTGTCGTATTTAAAAATGTTATTTAGATACAGTATAACAAAAGAAAGTATGTAACATAAAAGTAATCCGCGCTACGGCAATACATAACACAGGTTTGTAATACTAAGAAACTAAATTATTTAGAGCTATAGCTAGGCAACTTACGCAAATGGTAAGCAAAACAGATTGGCAGAACGAGAAGCTACCTACAAGTCGAAGTACACACATAAATCCACGGCATATCCTCTCTGGGGTACCAGTGTAGAGTAATTTGTGAACACAAGCTAGCTCGGCGTCGCGAACATTAACTATTAAATTCGTTGCATATTAAACCACCAACTCGGTAAGTACCTAATTTGCTATCGACCTCGCGTTGTTCTTTTTGCGGTCATCAGCTTATTTTAGAGAACAAACTCCTTGGAGAGTGGGAGAGTTGTGCTGAGAAAAATATTAAAAACAATTTAATTTTGCTTAAGCATTAAAAGAAAAGCGATATGAGATATTCGTCATTCATGTACAATATTTGAGATACAAAGTAATTCAGCTTTATACAGATAACATCAAATAAAAGAAGTTCATTTTTCAACTACAATGTATTCGCAGCCCTTCGCGTACTTTATCTACGATTACATCTGATGAGGAGGTGGAGGAGGAGGTTAAATCCGTTTTTCACATTTTATGAGACCTAACACCTTCCTTGTCACAGATACTTTCAACGTGATATCGAATTTAATATTAGAGCTTAATGTGATCGATGTCTTAGTGATACGGAATAGTTTGACATTCGAGACTCCCACAAGAAAAATCTAGCCGCGGGTGACCCCTCAAGTTTGAAATGATTAGACTCTGTACTCAACGTTACTCTTGCATCGTTATAGGTTTCATTGTGTGCCTTCCTTGCTTTCAGTTTAATTTTTTTAAAACATTCGTGTAATATTTTAAAGTATTTCGATTTCAATGTTGAAGAATAAGTTTAAAAGAGAGATGCTTCTTGTATGACAGGCAAGGCATCGATTACACCTTTGATTTTACGGACATCCATGATATAAATACAGACAATTAGGCGACCAATTTATTCGTTTGTCAGCCATTTATTTAGAAATATATACTCATCACTGTGATTGTGAATACTAGAAGCAAATGCGATGATGTGAATCCTGAAGATGTGGTAATATCATTAGATTTTAATGAGTAGCAATCAGGATGCTCCATCTGCAGCCTCTAATCTATTAGCATTTTCTTAATCGCTACGTCGATGGGATGCAGCTTGCAAATTGATTTTACGTTTAACTTATTGCATATAGGTACGGCATCGTTTTTTACAGCTGTGTAAATAGGGAGCACACTGAACAATATTGAAAAAAGAATAGAAGTAAGAAAGTATTGACATACATAGTTATACGACTTTCGGAATAAGAGTAGTAAAAGTAGTACGAAGAGTAATTAATGTTACATATTAGTTACATTGTTATTTTTGTTGGCACATTTATTACTTCTCTAATTAGTATGATGACCGTGTTGCCCAATTTATAGTTACTCCGTCTGCCGAGCAAGGAGTCCCGGGTTCAATTCCCGGCCGGGGCATACATTTGTGTGAAAGATTAAGGTTTGTTTTCGAGTCATGAGTGTTTGTGTTATCATTTATATATGTGTACGTCCATGCCACCCATCACAAAGGGAATCCAAAGAGCTAAGCGACCGCCAATAGAAGGTGCAGTTGGCGAGCAGGGAGGTTTGACTTAAGGATGTATGAAGTTAAAAATCTATTCATAATCAATGATACTTTGTAGAGATGTTCATGGGGAGATTTTTAAAAAAGATGTCAGTAAATTAATTTTTACGAAATCCTCACGTTTATACGATTAGGTATATAAGTATCAAAAGAAACCTACCATAAAAGACATAAAAAACATAAAAGATCTTTATTTGTCAGACAGTCGGACCAGTAACATCTTGTGATAAATAAATTTATGGAACTAAAAATACTGAGTTCCAATAGTGGATTCCATCAAGGAGTTATCTCTATTCCCAAGAATTTTCAATGAAATGAAATATATACTTGATGCCCGTGAATTTATCATTCGACGTACAATAGAGTACCTTGTATGTAAGTTACATTATCACAGTAATTATTGATACTGTTACAATTGTGTTTCATACATAATTAATATCAGCCAAGCAAGCTCACATAAATGAGAAGATGTGTTACCTACACACTCGTGTATGCATATACGTTACAAGCCAGGTGAGAGCTGAGAGCTGCGAAATCGCACGTGATCGAAGAAAGTGATACCTTACAAGTATTTAAAATATTTCTGTTTTTGGGTGTCTCCAAAGCCTCGGAGGAAGGCACACACACACCATAACAGTATATACATATATAAAATGGCTATTCATATTTATCTTCCATTTTTATTCAATCATGTAATATACTTTACTGCACTTAATAGGCACAAAAGTACTGAAATTGTGACTCTTATTATAAAAAAACATATTATTGATGATTATGATAATATAATTATATTGTCTGATAAACCGACCAATGAATTGGTCTAGATGTCCATTATAAATAAATACTAATTGATGATATTTGACAGTTATGTTACGAGAGAGAGAGAGAGAAAGTATGCTGTGGAAATGTGTGAAGTTGATGCGTAATCAGGTAATTAACGACTTGTTTTAAAATCAGAACAAGAATTTATTTCCATGGTGTACGAAAAGCAGCGTACAATACGTAGGATGACAAGGCATTATTCGTTTGACTCGTTAATTGATTTCTTGATAAATGTCCCCACTCTATACTGCTTCCTGCCGTTTCTATGCGGTGGTTAAATGAGACAAGATGCTTACGTATTCGCTCCATATGTACTCGAGCAAAATTGCACGGCACAAGCGGTCATGAATTTCAATCAACTGTTACAGCAGGATATTAAAAATACTGGTTACACGAACTTCATCATCAAGTATCATTAAGTGCAACGATTGAATGGTTTAACCTAAATAAATAACCAACTTTAGTTTTTTAACATCATGCCATTTCACAAAGTACGAACTTTCAAATCGACAACAGCACGAGGAAATAGCGTAACGGTATCGTAATATTCGTAATAAACAATTTCCCATGGTAAATATTTTACATAGTAATACGTCGAGAACTACTTTTCCCATCGAGTGCGGCGCACTGTGGCCGTGGCAATGCACTTTCGCTGACCCCTCAATGGAGGGAGCTCCCACGCTACCTTTCTCTCTTACTCTCCCTACTATCCTTACAGTCTGTTCCGCTTGCACGCAGTTGCGCTTGCGCTTCCCGGTTTGAGAGGTAATAACATTCTACGACGCGGTACGTCGCCGGAGTGGAACGGGTTCTGTCGATGACTTGGGCGATTACTTTTATGAGAAACAATGGTTGCCACGGTTAAATTAACTGACTATCTTTACAATTACTCAAATAATTCGACTCTGAATTAAACAGACATTAATATTGGGTAGCTAATTTAAACATAAAATTACAATAAAGCTTAATTTATATGGTACTGACATACCGAAGAATATAGTCTTTAAAGTAGTTCTTTAATTAAAATTTATTGATGTAGAGAAATAGTTACATTGAAACATAGCTCACTTGAGCGTTAACTGGGTGAAAGCATAGCGCTAAGAAACTAGTGCTTGCATTGCATCCGCACTATACAACACTTAACAGGGAATGTCTTAGTCATAAATCTATTTGCTGAACTAGAATAACTTTCTCGGGTATGGTACGCAAAGACGGTTGCTTTTGCAAACACCCTGTATTGCTACACTATCTCGATGCTTTCAGGTGAATGATTTTCTTGCTTCTTTATGTATTTTATTCGCAATAAATATTCGCATCTATGTACGCATTTGAGAACTGGAATTTATTATCGTGATTGAATACAATGTGACCGCACTTTGTATATCAAATCAAAGATTATCCGCTGGTACTAACTATAATTTCTGTGCAATTTGAAAGCTTGATATCAACTGTAAATGGAGTTTCGTGAGTATTTCGACTTAAGCAATCAAATATTTAGGCCCACATTCGTTGGGATCGCCCTCAAGAGAACCGCGACCTAGACTTGCGAGCATATCGCTAGACGCGAAGCAAAGGCATCAAACTGGCGAGCGGGCCGTTGTAATTTGAAGCATATTATTCGCTGTTTCGAGTGCATATTCGATTGTGCAGCAATTGCCAGTACGAGGCAAAGCGACTAGCAGCATTTCATCGGACAATGAGTAATTTAAAAATTCAAAAACTCGCCGGCGCTTTCTGTACGAGTACGGGAGGTGAGGCGATGCTGCGAGAGCGGCGTTGCAATTAGACTGTTATTTGTTTACATCCATATATTATGCCTACAGGAGAATGAAAAAACTTTCGATACAGCTCTAAGACGAGACCTGATTCTTATCTACATCGGTTGTTATCATGTTTTTGACTTATTTTGTAAGTGCCTTTTACAGCATCAAGCCATTGAACTCATAAATAAGATATTTGGAGTAATTTTAACCTATGTTATAGGTCAACATTTAGGGTTATTAAGTAATGAAGCAAATAAATCATACAGAATAGGAGATAAAATATTTTATGGAAGAGCTGTACATATATAACAAGTTATAACAGTGAATAAGTGTTTCATATTCATAGAATTAATAAACCTTACGCCTAAAAAGATAAAAAGTGGTAAACATTAAATTTATAAAAAAAACGCATGACAAAAAGAATTCTCATATTATAGATTTGAGACAACTCTTATTTTAAATAAAGCAGAAGTATATTTTAGTATCCCATTTGTATCTTTCCGTTGACAATGTCGAGCATTATTAATTCCAGTTTGAACTTTACTTAGAACTGAGCTGGGGAGGGGGNNATCGCTAAAATGGACGCTAAATAATATAATCGTTTGCTGCATTTCGAGTGAGTAAGTCGTGCTGGCAAATACAGTGCAATACAATTAGGGTGTTGTTATTTGAAATCCTCATATTAGTTCTGTGGAGTGGGGATTTAAATATTGGTGAAGTGCATGGTGCCGATCCATAATTAAGAAGAAGACGTTAAAATATAGTAATAAGGGACGGATTTCTATTGCTTGGGGGTCCTTTCGTCTCGAACGAGCTCGGGTTCGAACTATCGAAAAATTTCCAATCTAATATCAAATGCAAAGGCAGAGAAGGAATGTAATTCGTACAAGCGAGCCGTGTACCTACTCTCTAATTGGTAAACATGCAGCGAACGAATGCGCTCGATCGCTCACTGCGATCCTTCACTATTTTTAAATGAAATTCCTTGAATTCATATATTCCAGAGGATAATTACACGTAATAGAACAACGAAGACAATCGGTTTTGGAATTCCAAAATAGGAATTTGATTGCAATTTTATTATTCAGCTATATTCAACGTGCTCGCGCCAGTTTCAAAGTGTACTGAGAGTCAATCAGATGAATATATGCATACTCAATATGCATTTTCCATAACTCATATTCAATTTCATTCGTTTAATGAAAGAGTATTGGGTGTTATTTGTGAATATGTTAGATCATAAGGTTTATGACGATTTTATTTCATGTAATATTTATAAACTGAATAAATTCTTTAATTTATTTCAGGGTTGATTGGAATTTATTTTCACAATCGTAGCCCTGTCTAGTGCAATTAGTGTGTGTTTGATTTTTTTTAAAACGTTCAATACATACACCAACGCCAGTGCGTTGAAATCCCAGTGGATTTCATATGTTGCGGGAGGCATGAATGTGTACACTAATTATGACATCACAAACATCCATGACCCTAGAACAAATACTTATCTTTTGCGCCGGCCTAGAATTAAGCCCTGAACCTTTCGCTCAGCTGGCAAGGTTGCTACCAATCTTCAATATATTTTTTAAATTAGAATTGTAGAAACTGTTATAAATTATTTACTGAAAAATATTGTAACATGGACAAATATGACTATTGTCCTTATAATTAAAAAATTACAATGCACTTGTTGTTGCAATGCAATTTTTGTTGCTTGCACGCTAATTGATAGATCTGAAAAATGTAGCAAGCGATGTTTACCTCTAGGTGGTTGTGCAATCATCACACATAAATGTATAAATACTTATGTTTATTAAGTACCTAGTTTAAGATTGTAACACCCGTTGGTGAACTTTTATAAATAAATAAATGTATTAGGGCTTAGGGTTGCCAGTGAATGTATTGCGAACTAACATTAAAATTTCAATTTAGTGGGTACTCGGATATCTCTGTTGCTTACAGTTTTGTGTTTCACGCAATAAAAAACCGTATAAGAGCGAAGCAAAGAGCTGTAATTAGTGTTCGTAGCCGGAGCGTGAACGGCAGTGAGTGGTGCTAAGGGCCGATGCGCCGATCTCCACACAAAGCATTGTACGGCAACTCTATTGTTTTATAGACGAATAAATACATCACGCGTCAATATAGTGGAGAATAGCAAAGCACATTTCATAAGCGAGATTTTTCTTTTTATTTCTACTAGTCGATAGTTGCTAGTTGTGTTAATAAAGTGCTGTTCTTTGCTTAGCTTTTAACTATTTGTATTGTCGTTGTTACGTCTGTTATATCATGTCATTTCTGAATGCCTATTGAGGCCATATTCACACAGTATACGATATTGTTTCGATGAGACTGTAGTCAAGTAATTAATAAATTCTATATTGATAAACTTAAATTATTCACTATTATTTTAAAATATAGCAAAATAACGTTTACCAGTCATTATTTACGTCCAGTAGGCTTATAGCAATTTTGCTCACTTATCTATACATATAATAAAATTATAACCGATCGCTTTAATTAAGGATATATGTGAAAAACTACTTTAATAACGCAATAGAACCTACAACGACGGTTGTTAGAATTTTTGTCTGTTTGTCTGTGCGTTTGTTCGCGCTAATTTCAAAAACGACCTATCCAATTTCATAACAGCTTTCACTTAATATTTAACGTTCGTTTCATTTAAATCCACCCATAAATAAAAAAGTTACAAATTCATACATGTATTTATAATTAACAGATTCAAATTCAAAATCATTTAATCATATAGGTATTCTGTAAATACACTTATGAACGTCATTTTTTGCTTCTACCAGAACGAGAAAAACCCAGTTCTAAAACAATGCAGGTGCTTTTTCTAAGTCTAAGGTAGTTTTTCTGAAGCGAACCGAGGACATTTGCTAATTATAACTTAAAGCTCTACTTAAAAGAAAATCAAAAATAAAAACTACAAAATTGTACCTACTACAAGATGAAAATGGATTTAAACTACATATTATTATATGCATTGCATACTGACAGTTTGAAAAATAGCATCAAAGGAATTTTAACTCCGAGCCTTTCCCCATACACTACAGAAAGAATCATCAAAAACGGTTTACCAACAACGAAGTTATAGCTAGACATTCACGAAAAAAATTAATGCGTGCATATGAACATATTACGTTGTCAAATTTTCAAGTAAATTAGATATAATAATTAATATATAATAATACACTATCACTCAATGATAGTGTCACCGACAGCAATTTTTTGAACACATCTCAATTATTCCCATTGCTTCTTTTTATCTTAGAATCCCTACAATATTTATAGGGGACCAAATACGAGCCATCTTCTATATCATAAAAATTAATAATCAAAATTGGTTCACAAACGACGGAGTTCTGGCTGCATAGAAAAATATATACACTAACATAGAATATCTTACTTATTTAAAGTAGGTTGACGAAATAACATAGAACATTTAAATTTCACTGTCTCGTGGCAGCCGGCGTTACTATCCTCAGACTCAGAATCATATTCACAAATTGGATAAAAACTTGGATGAGAAAAAAATGTTTACATAAACTTCAAAGAGTTTGAAAATACTGCCAACATCTTGAAATCTTACTTTCCCTTTGATATTTCCTTATGAAAATCTCGTTGATCAACTCTCACAATCTCCGAGGATGGTTTTATGGTCCCGTATTTTAACCGAAAACAATTCCTATTAAATTACGCTAGTGTCTGTTTGCCTCAAAGAAATGTGTACATTTAAATAGGTACTACAATATTTTTTTATATTTGATGCCATACTTTTTGTTATTTCAATAAACGATGTTGTAATGTAACTGGTACCAAAAACAAACGGCCTAAAACACGGTTGAATTACTATAATTAATTGAGGTGTTCCACTCTGTATCTTCAGAATTGATCATTAAATACTCACTTCATTTAAAAGAGACATACTCCGAGCCATCTCCTATGCAATAAAATAGAATAGTTGATTCGGTTCATAAATAACGGAGTAATGGATGTACATATATAAATACAAAGAAATCGGTAAAAACTTGTTTCTGGTGTTTCAATATACGATAAATTTCCGAAGCTAGATAGATTTCCGAATGAACACCAACTTTGATTGAAATTTGGGTAATATTTAATTTTCAAAATTCATTTGTTGATGCACCGAACTCGGAGCGTACGAGATGACTCACTGACTCGTTATAATTTTACTAATTAATAAGAAAAAATACGCAATATACAAAATCGTACGTCCAGAAATAGTAAAGGATTTATAATCAATACGTTCCTTGGATGAAATGAAACTTTGCCGAGTTATTTGATTTTCTCGGAATCTTTCTTCATCCTGAATTTTCCAACTACTAATTAGGATATCTGGAAATAACTCTACGTAAGATAACCAGCCTTAATGAAATAATGTTCTTTTTTAATTACTAAGAATTTTAAATTAAAGGAAAATGGTAGCTACATATATGCAATAAAATAGTAATTTATCAAATTGATTTGACTTCGCGTGACATCGTTAATAACGATGACGTTTTCACACTAGATCTCCATGTATTAACCGTTATAAATAACCACAGCTCTAGAACAAAATATTTTTAACATAATTATTAGACTTAATCCGGTACCTTTAGCTTAACGGGCAGGGTCATTACAAATTGGTCTATAGGGACTTTCAAAATAAGCATCGAGGAGTGACATATGGAAATATTGGCAGTTATAGTAATAGTAAAAAATAAACGATATGCAATAACATACTCCTTTAAATATATAAGGAAATAATGAGAACTTTATATTCCTACCGCTTGTATACCTTATAAATAAATAGACTCACCGTTTCAGCTGTGTAGCGACCGGCGCTGCACTCAAGTAGTGAAGATTCACTCACCTGTAAAGGTAAAAAGATTTAATTAAGCGAGGTCCCTAATTAATAATAATAAGCGGGACTTGCACTTGCTTCTTGCTCGACAGCGCGGAGATGATGGCATTAGTCGTACAGATATTCACGGATGGCAATGACCACTTCAAATTAGACGGACCGTGTGCTTATTTAACGGATAATGACAAAACCAACTGTTTTCTCTCTTCATATAATCCATGCATACATTATTATATATAAAAGATATTGTGTACGTGAAAATGATACCGTTTCGTACAGGGCTTGCACAAAATCTATCGATAAGTGGATAATTTTTAAATAGGTACAAATACATATTTTTTGTTTTACCTAGATTTCTTCATATTTTGCCGTTTTAGTTTCCGTTACAGCTAGTCACTTGGACAGAAAATAGATTTGTATTGAAGAAAAGAGCAATTAGATTTATGTATAGATTTAGGTCGCGTAAGTCTGAGTGGTAAACTTAAAAGAAATAGGTGTATTAACCGTAGCCTAGCAATATATTAATAGTTATTTAGTATTTATCCGAAAATATTTAAATATGTACGCACAAAATGATGCACACAATTGTGAAACAAGAAATTGGCAAAATTTGCTTAGGCCTTCAAACGGTTCAGCGTTCTTTTATGGGGCTCGGTGTTCGTTTTTATAGTATAGTTCTAAAGTCGACCCGTGACTTAACTATTGGAACTTGTTAGCAACATGTTAAAACATAACTTATAGGTAAAGGATATTATGACATAGATGAATATATATAAATGCCAAGATCGCCTGGAAACAACAGTGCCATAACCAATTCCGTGAAGGTTATAACTTACTTCTCGATTGTCATGTATTAATTTCAATATTTGCTGAGGAGTTTCTTCCACCGTTTCCTCTTCGCAACGTTGTAGCACCTTTTGAAAGCGGTAGTAAAGACAAATACACATGTATAAATATACATGCATAAATGTTTACAAAATATCTAAATGATTTAATAATTTTCATCTTGAATATCTCTATATAAAATAAACTTTCGTATTGACCACTTTTAACATGTAACTCATTGGGTGTATGTATCTTATTTCCCGTAAAGAAATTAAATGTATTGAAATGTGAATGAGCTCGCAGAAATGAGAAAGGCAAGGGAGAATTAATTAAGTACATACATCAATGCTCTTAACTACAGTTTTCTGAAAACATACATTATTTATTAATTGTGCACCAATATTAAGTACAAATATTGAAAAAGTAGAAAACTAACAAAAAAAGCTGAACCGTTTCTGATAGAAACCATTAAAGCAAGATCTATAGTTTATTGAGATTTTTCGAGCGAATTATTGGATTGTAGATAAAATTAATCCAAAAGCGACAAAAACTGCAAAGCTATGAGGGTTAATTTCTTTATGACGATGGACCTGTGAAGCACAAATTAACTTGCAGGTCTGCACTAAATTTCGATTCGACCACGGGCCGCTAGCCTCAATCCCCAATAACCAAGCCTCAATCCCCGCTAACTTCGTTATGAGGGGGAATCGCTAAACGTTCCCATTGTAGTCACGGCGTGGACGCGTCTGACGGGCGATGGTTAGTCATGCAAATACATAACGTATTCAACGTGAAAGATTTGATTAATTCTGTGCTTTCATGGTGAACAAACAGCAATTGAGCAATTTCAGGGCCCCGTAATATGGAATGCAAAATCATGACTCTTACAGAATCAACGTCATTTAATTTTTTATCTTTAAATGAACATACTTCCTTTTCATAGAGGACGTTGCACTGAGATGATGCTAAGACCGTTCTTATTTTGAATTGTCATTTTAATTATTCTCAAAACCCATTTCAGTCTTAAGAAGTGTGACACGCGCATGATGAGACCTGTACGAAGTTTTTACGAGGTAAACGAAGGCACACTATCATAATGATCATTACAACTCACTGCTGGGTTCAGGTTTTTTTCCACAATGAGAGGGGTTAAGGCCATAGTCACACTGGCCTAGTGTGGATTGGTAGACTTCACACACTTTTACATAACGGAAAATTCTCAGGTATGCAGGTTTCTTAACGATATTTTAGTTCACTGAAGCGATTGATAATTAATGTATAATACGCACATAATTTGAAAAATTTGAGTTCCATGCAGGATTGGTACTCGATCTTTTTTTTATGTTAATAGCCGACAAACGAGCAGACGAGCCACCTGATGGTAAGTAGTCAGCGTCGCCCACGGATATCAGCAAGACCAAAGGTATCACTGATGCGTTGTCAGCCGGGAAATAAGAAGAAGGTTAGAAAGCAAGTACTGGTTTTCAAGCCCCCAGCCGGAACACGACCAATCGTTTGGCGGCTGACTCAAGCAGGAGGGTGGTAGCTAGTCAGGCAGGCTTCACGGAAAGATAACAATACCAGCAATAATATTAATGATTTAATAATAATACTAATAATATAATCCATACGCGAACCAGCAAGCAAGCTAGCTTCTGTCGCTTCTTACGACACCCCGTTCTGCCAGCATGGGATTGGGGGGAGTATTCTAGGCCGCCCCAATACGGCTCAAATCTCCCGTTCAGGTAACCGATATTCAAACCACTAGTCTACTCCTGCTTAGTGTCCGATTAAATTTGTATATCTCGATACAAGTGCGGAAAGTATGTATGTTTCGCACGTGCATCGAACGACGTTTTTAATACATTTGCGAAAGAACTAAAATAACGACAGAAAATCAATGAATGATGAAAAAAATGCAGAAATGTAATTTCGCATGTAAGTTTCTTTTTTTTTTCGAGGACATGGCAGGGCAACGACAGAAAATCAATGAATGATGAAAAAAATGCAGAAATGTAATTTCGCATGTAAGTTTCTTTTTTTTTCGAGGACATGGCAGGGCAACTATTTCTATGCAATTAGCCAATTCAATAACAATAATTTATCTAAATTGAAAATAATTTTAATTGCATTATTTATTTCTTAACATTATACAAATAACTTTAAAAAAATATATTTACATTTTATTCATGTAATATATTTACGCTATATATTATATATTTGGGGGTTATATGCAGGAGGAAAAGAAAAAGCACTAGTACGGAAGAGAATAACTTACTTTCTATAAAAAAAGTCTACTTTTTGAGCAAATGCATTAAAAAATACTGTTTTATTATTTGAAATAATTTTGAAAATATGATTTTACGACTTCAAATAAGTTAATTGGTCGCCGTGTCCATAACTCTTAAATGTATTTAAATTTTAAATATCTCAGAAAATGGCTAAATGACTGATATCCCTTATCTTTCTCCGTCATCACATTCTCGACCCTCAAAGGTATGTCATTATTTTAGACACGCTGTGTGCTTTAATAGGGGCATAACTTCCCCGTAGTCTGTTTCACTTCGAGTTTAGGAGCTTCTGACAACGCTTCTTCCTTTAGTATTGTTTTAAGTTTATTAAGTTTTGAACACGGCATGAGCCGACGGCATGTAGATAATAAGCCGAACAGAGAGGGTACTTTACCAACATTTTGAGCCTTTATTTAATATTTACGAGCATGTACAGTTTCCTCGTTATGCTAAATAATTTAATTAGGCGATTAATGTTCTTGTATCTTAAGGAGTACGTTGAGCAGAAAATCGTTTTGTTAATATATGACGGTAGCAGGGAAAACGTACTTCTATTAAAATCATCGGTATGATGATTTTTTGCTCGGATTGGTGAAAAGATAGATTACATACCAGTTGACAGATTTGCGTACTCATTCATACATTTATGTACAGTTACAAGAATAAAAGGTATAGTGCAGTTATTTTTAGATATTTTGTTTTGTACTGGTTTTATATTACATCCCAAACTGTAAATATTTTTCAACCGCGAGACATTTTTAAAATTATGTTATGTCATATTTTGCCTCTCATAACCCGTCCACCGTTGTCGTTCTCAATTCATATCGCCATGTAAACAATAAGTATGGAATATTTCTTAGACAGTTTGAATTATTATGTTTGTGGAGGATTATCAACGACATCTATAAAATTAATGAACTTAAGTACGTCGTGTGTACAAGTAAATCTAGCATAAAAATATTAATTTTAATTAGAGGATTTGAATGCTAAAATGATATATATATATATCAACCCGTCATGTATGTATCTCAAAAAATTAAAATATTTACGAAACTATCGGATATTTAGATATAATTTGTGTATTTGTGGGCTGTTTATTTACTACAAATATGTGGGTGTGTACTGTAAAACACTAAAAATATTGAAATCAGCGAGTTTTTCGTCAAAAATTCGCACAAAAAAGCGAGGCTCAAAACTAGCTTTAAGATAAATCCACAAATTTCCTAGCCACTATTATAAACTATATACAGTAGGCAAGTCAGATCCAATACCTTCATACAGTGCTGTACATGATACATGAACTTTAATCATTTCACAAGCTCGTGTATGCCTCAAGGCGCTATAGTAAGATCTCAGAGCATAATCTTCGCTGAAAGGTATTCGCCTGCAAAGGCCTTTGTTGTTAAATCTATGAATTTAAATATCTCTTTACTCGTTTGCAATGACAAAACAGTTTGGTATTATTTTCTCCTCTGATTGTGAGCACATTTCTTTTTTATGTTTTGTTTGCGAACTACTGACGAGATTTAGTATTATATTGATAATAAAAAAAATATTTTTATTGAAAAAAATTTGGAAACAGAACTTTGTTTAACGATTATGGTACGAATTTACTAGTACTAGTACTAGCAAATAATAGTAACGATATATGGTTGACTGTTTTCTCCAGTCTGTTCCTATTTTTGACTGTCTTTTTTCGAGATATATTTGTAACTATCGAAATATATTTGTGACCCGCCCTCACTTAAATTCGGGAAAAAATCACCTACAATTTCTAAACTTAGAACTTCACTGCAATAAATGAGTATCGGTTTAAAATGTGCTATAACTAATTCAAAATCAACAACCCTTTCGAAAATTCTAACCATAATTATTTGTTCAAGACACTCGAAATTATAATTTGATATTTTATATAATTCATGTTTTTCCATTTTACGCATTTATATATCGGCCTTTGGATCCTGGCCGATCTCTTATGTACTATATCGTAACATACAGTAACTCATCACACTGAATAAGTTTTATTCATGGCGGTGACGATAACACTACCCCAAATATTGATAATAACCGACATGTTATTAATGAATTGGTGTTTCCAGGTATTTTGATGTCAAAATAGCTGATATCCTGTCAAAATAGGTTAAGCCTAAATGTTGGCTTACCAACTCTTTCATCTTCGAATCATCTATTAAAATCGGTTAAGCTCTTCCCAAGCCCGGACAAACAGAATTTAAAAAAGGGTTGTTTATGTTCTAGTATCGCAACAATACTTGTAACTTTATGTTTTTGACAAAACATAGTTATTTTGAAATCATAGACAGACACTTCAATTTGATTTATATGTTTATAAATTTTAGAACGTATTAACAGATTTTGGAGTTACTGCGGCGTTTGATAAATTTTTACAAGTTTCAGAGTATTTTGAAATTTAAAAGTAACTTATTAGTCTGTGTTGAAGCAAGTACAAAATAATTATTTAGTTATCTTTATGACGATTCAACAAACATATGTACGCAGTCAGATTAACTTCGTAGGTTTCGTAGTTATAAAACTTAAATATACTCTATAGATAAACCATTTAGTGATAACAATATGTTCCCAGCTTTTATATGGCTCGCTTTATAATATTAGCATAGACTATGCATCACCGACTTACGATTATCCATATCAATAAAAAACTCCTATGTCACTGAATCATAACATGAAAAATATTTTTCAGTTTCTAACATTTATATATGATAGGCGAGTACAATTTAAAGCAGAACGTAATAAACCCACATATGGTCCAACTTATTATGACATACCGATGTCAACTGCCCTAACATTGTTTCACTGTTTCACCGCGAAGAATGTCGCTCAATTTCATTAGATCCGACAAAACATCTGACACGAGTGAGTTGTTCTAGTAACTAAGAATTAGTTTCGCTTCTTCAAAGTTAACATTCCCAGGGTTCACAAAACGCCTCACCGAGGTTTTCCGATGTTCTCAAGTCCTTGGAATTACTATAATGTTTACCTTTGATCACCGAATACCTCGCGGTTTCGCCCATCAAACTTGGGAATCGTTTAGTATATCTTTTAAAATTCAACTGACTATTATATTACATTGGATATACTAAAACTTTTAACCTTACATTAAAATTATCATCATTACAAGTTTAATGCAATAAATAAAAGCAATTGAGTCGAAAGGTAACTTATTTTTTACTCAGAAATTAATAATACGGCCGATAGTGAAGTCACCTTGTATTAGACGTCTACCCTAAAATGAATTGTCGAAAAAATAAACAAATAATGAAAAAAAAAAACACTTTTATTTCCTTTAATTAATTACATTCCCACCAATATTTATTTATCATAGAATGGAAAAGATATTTAAAATTGTGCCATAAAGACTACACCGAGAAACCTGGCTGAACGGTAGGAGAAATTTAATAATGTTTTGTATACTTCATACTACCAGTTATCATAATAAGAGCTCATTTATAGACCCTAAATGAATCCATGATATTATGTGGAATTGAATAAAAATACCCTGTAATATAATTGGACATCTACGTCCAAATACTTTAGCAGAACTAAGGTACCGGAAAATAATATTCATCAATAACCAACTGAAAGGGGTACTTTTTGTATATGTAGGGATTTATAACCTGTAGCAAAGCCACATGTTAATATACGAGTAATAGTATGTTGCATGAACAATAATCAAACTAAATACAAAATATATTCGAAGTTAAATGTTACCTGCTGCACGGTTCCCACGTTAACACTCGCATTCAATACACCGATTATGAAACATCGTACGATGCGACACTCTGGGAATATACATACAAATTGGTGAAACAATAAGTTTCAGATACCCAGTGGGTATGAGTTTCAATCTGCAACACATCTGGTATGCTTCATCTCGATACCACCCCAGAGGTATGTTGAGCTGTATTCAGCAGCGTTTTCGTCCTTTGTGCGGAGTCGTGTTACCTGCATATATAACTGTTATAAATATGGGGCAACCATTATATCGTCTCCGACAAATTTTTTTTTTAATGTTTGACATTATTCTTTAGTTTACCAACTTTTGATTTTGGTTATTATTATTAGTATTATTATATAAGAACATTATGTAATGTCGTGTCCGTTACTAATAGAATATACTGATCATAATTACGCGGAATTTAGAGGATTAATAATAGAATTTCATGTTATATTTTATAACTAGTAACCTGCCCTCGCTTCACTTTAGAAACCCTACACCTTACATTAATAAATAGCACCTTCATTGTGTTAGGAATTTTCTTCTTTTATTTATATGAATTAGAAACATATTCCTTTATTAGCTGCAGTCGGGCATTCAGAATTTTATTTAGTGCCCTGTTAAGAATATGTCCATATAACTTTTATTTCCTCTTATTCTGCGGCAACACATTCATTTCCTGGGATAAAGTATCCTAGATTATAACCCATAATATAAGTTAAAATTGGCTCAGTGTAATACGTGGTCGGATAGAGAAAATTTTTAAAAATATATGTTTTGACCAATATCGATACTGAAGCTTACAAAAATTTACAGATTCAGCATCGTTCAGTTTTTATTATTAGTATCGATATCCTTGTCAATATTAAAAAAACAAAAAGCAAATTAAGGCCTCAATGATCTATTTCAGTGAATTTGCATGGAGTCCCAAGTAATGCCTTTGTTGCTACTGATGTCCATGGACGACCGTGGTGACACCTACCATCAGGTGTCTCAACTACTCGTTTCTTAAATAGTTACTTAAAAAATTTCATATATTAATATAAATACAAAAAACAAACAAACACTCCATCATTAAAACCCGTCCAAGTAAGAATTATTGAATTTTGCTATTCGTTGATTATTCCATGGTAGGCCGCTCTCGTGTTCGTAGCCGTACATTAGGCTCATCGATTCCGCGCACGTCTAAATTTTATTAACATATCGACCGTAAAGCGGGCGTGTATCTTTTGCAATTTTTGACGGTCCAATGTAAATGGCCTTTATACGTCCTTTGTACTTAACCGTCTTGTTCTGTTACCTACGAATAAGCGACATGCGATGAATATATATTTTCTTCATAACTATATTTTGCAACGATTCCACGCAAACAAATAATGAAAACAAATACATATTTTGACAAAAATACCGACTCCGGTTTTCTTAATTTAAGTGGAACCAAACGAGAAGTATATTGTCTCAATTAAAAAAATATTTTTTTTAATTATTCAATAAATGACAGTAACAAACAAAAAATAAATGAGAACCTTCTCCTTTTTTTAATTCGTTTAAAAATACATATAGGGTGTAATCGATGTGTAATGTCGAGTAGTTTCTACGTAAACAGAAATAATATTGCTAAAACTTGTAACGGGCATTAAAATTTCCAAAAAAGTATATTTACTATTCAAAATTACAGTTTTTTATAAACTTTTACATTTATGAAAAGATCTACAAGGCGACATTTTACTTTACATCTGTATATGAAGCCGAATTGAGTACCTACTCTTCATTAAAACTCTGTGTAAAAGGAACCTTACTTTAAAATCATTACAAGTGTCTTCTTGATAATTTTTCTCTTTAGCGACAAACACGTAACCACAATTAATTACTGTTTCTGATAAAGAGTTATTAAATTCCTTAAAAGCAACACATCTGTTACATATTTCTGCCCTTATTTACGTAAACAAATAAAATTACACCAATAATATATTTTTCACTTAACTCACTTTGTGACTTATTCCTGACACCGGTTATTTTTAAGCTAAACGATGATGCTGTTGACTTAATAACACGAAAAAGCGACTACGTCGGTACTTTGACGTCGAGTTGATAAATATTGGCAGCGTACGTAACGAACAGAGGTAACGAAAATCTGTCACTTTTTGCAGAACTTCAAAAGACCGGGAAGGCTCGAAATTCATCACACCTTTATTTTCAAACATAAATTTTCTATGTTTGCACTGCCTTCGGTTGACTATTTATACAAGGTTTATGTATAGATAAAACCTCAGTATTAAATATAAAGAAATAATTTTATCAGCGTGTCATTAGAATTTGGTTAAAAGATGTAATTAAATAATTTTAACGGAATTTAAACAACTTATCTGTCGATATATCGCATAGATACTGCAATCAAAGGAAAAATATTCTAAGAAAGTATACCATACCCATATTGTTTTAATGTAACCACAGCTTTCACGACGGATTATTGTATTAACCTACTCGTATTTTATATTCAACTAGCTGTACCCCGTGTCTTCAGCCGCGTTTAATTTATTCTAGGATATACAACGTTTTTAGTTTAATATTTTTGGAATATTATGTATTGATTTTCACCGGACCCGGATGTAGATAACGCCACATACAATCGGCCGTGATAAAACAGCATTCCCTTAAATCTATTCCGACATACTTGAATATTTGTGCATGTGCTTTATTTATTGTAACGATGAATGTATTATTGTAACGATATGTTCACAGAAAATTGTATCCTTTTAAAACTGAAAGGTACATAAATCTGTGGGTATCATCGGAATTGGTGTATCAGTACCGTTTGCCCAACTGCTGGTCCAGTCAAAACTAAAACAACTATGACATTACTCTCATGAAATTGTATTTTTAGTCTACTTCCGTTACATAAGCTTGGTGATTTTTTTACAATTATAAATTATTTAACCCAAAATGTCCTAATATGGGATATTTATAAAAGACAAATACAAAGTGTGGCGGCCTTTTTTTTAAATCTACAAAAAACAGTACCTTTGTGGTACATACGTATTATACAATTATCCATTTACCCAGCAAATATGGATAAAGCAGTTCGATAGCGCTTTTTCTCCGACTTACGTTACAAATATTAATATTTAAGGCTAACCAAGTACTTTAGCGCAATGCTTAGATAGCTATTAAAAATAGATATAAAAAATATGCAGAGGGCGCACCAGTGTGTTCATTACAAATCTGGAAGCCTTGCCATATGCGCCGGATGACTACCGAACGGGGTTTTAGTGGGAAAACCCTCGCACATAAGAGTATTATTTGAAGATTTTCCCTCCGAAAATAACTTTCATAGATTTATGCTAGTTTTATGCGATTGCGCATCCATTGTAATATACGTAAACTCTCTTCTATCTTAATATGGATACTTAATTTACCTTCTTCCAGTCCGAAATACCTACTGAGATTTTATATCTCGTTACTTTCAAGTCCATTGGTAAAGTCGTCACAAAGTATAATTTCTGAAGAAAATAACCGATTATACCCAAACCCGATTATTTTACTCGTTCTATTTATTAGTCGAACCACGTTAAATGAGACGAAAAATCGAATCGATTAATTCGATTGGAAGACATGTTGAAAGAAAAGCGTTAATATGGAAATTTGTTGGAAGATATCAGCGAATTATTTTAACTCAGAAATAACATGTTTGGATACAATTGATATTTAATTGTATCTTAGAATTTGTACCCTTAACTGATTGGAGCTAGCTCGCTAATGGTTTACAAATAAAGCGAATTGCTAATGTTTACTAATTTGTTAAAAGCGTAACATCGAACTAATTGATGTTTATTGTCGGATCCTTTCTATTACTACGAAATCTGCTATTTTTAACTAAAAATGCAACAATACTTTATTTGCAGTAACACATTTAATATAAAACTAATAGCTAATTAGATGATAACATTAAGATTGGATATTATAATTAAATTACTAACTGTGATCATTATCACATTAAATAGAGCACGATAGAATACATCAGCTTGCATTTCAGTAAGGTGTAAGGGTAAATATTGCTAGTACTTTACAAACGAATCGGGCCGTCTTAGTTCTGAGAAGTACCCGTACAAACATCTGTGATCAAATATGGCTATAAATTTTAGAGTGTAATAGGATCTTTGAATCCAAGTAATCCTCGCATGTTCATGGTGCAGCCAGTTGAACAACGAACAAGTCATGGTACCGGGTATTCTGCTATTGGCGGTGGCTAACTTCCGATTTTTCTATATGTTTTATTTTATATTATAGTATAGATGAGTATATCAATGACAAGGAGGCCTGGACAAAATTCGTGTCGAAACCAGTTCCGCACAGGTTTAAACTTTTGTAATTACCATATGTTGTTTTAAAGATGTGCTTAGGAGTTTCTTTCGCCGTTTCTTCTCCTCATTGTTAAAGCACCATTTCGAAACGGTGGTAGAAGCAAAAAATGACGTTCATAAGTGTATTTACTGAATACCTATATGAATAAATGATTTTGAATTTGTTTCGGTTGTAAGTTCAGAGAGTTCTTTTGGTCGACAGTATGTTGGTAGTGCCCCGTAATGTTACCGATTGCCAGGGACGGCCACTTGCAAACAGGGAGCCAATTTGTTACTCTGTCAAGTATTAATATGAAGTAGTAAGTTACAGAGACTATTCACCGTAATATATAAAAAACATATATTATAGTATAGTGTATTGATTAAAGATTGATTGATAGATTTAAGATTGATTTTATTCATGCCACTAGAAGAGTTTTGAATATGAAAATAAGATAGGTGAGACTGAAGAGGCTAAAAAACTTTAAGACACATAAGACAAGTTTCCTGATACGATTGATGATAGGAACCACAAATATTTCAACACCACATAGTTTCCAAAATTACAACTATAAATTATTTTTTTAATCTGAAGAGTATAGGTTGTGTACAGAATGGAAAATATTTCGAGGGCCTGCAAAATCCTAAACAAAATTTAAAAGCCATTAAATAAAAAAGAAACGGATTTGCTACGTCATCTTTCCGGCGCAGTCAATAAAGAATATCGTGAGGCTACATTAATCATGAATGACACTGTAATTGGGACCGACACGGTGTTATCGTTTCAAACCAAACTGAATGTATTTGATAGATTTGCAAAGGTATGTATGACCCGGTATCGATTTTCAATTAATCTTTTGTCCCCTTTTGCGTCCGGGTTTTATTATCCCGTGACGTAAGGTGGGGTGTGTTTTTATGTTTGCCTGTATATCATTATTCTAACGGTGTTTATTGCTGAAAGGATTGCTTAAGTATATGACACCAAACCGGAAATTTAAGGTGACTATCTCCATTAATTTATTTAATTAACTAGTAACCTGTTTACGTTTGGCAACAAGAAACACGAACCATACGCTTACAAATATTATTTGCACCCATAATAATGGTTACTCGTTTTACCAAGGATTTTATGAATTTTAAATACTAAACCCATAGATCTAACCGCGCTCTTAAGTTACTGAACTACACTACTATTATGAATATCTATTATACCATAAATATTGTTATTAATATAACATTGCGAAATAATATTATACGAATATAATTAATGACAAGGATTTAGAAGCAGTGGCAAGATACCTGTTGGACGTCATATAATGGTGGAGGATATGAGAAAAGTTTTGATTTAAATTAACAATAAATATGATTTATTATGTAAGCAGCCACCTGTGACATAATTCAAGGGCACTGACAATGCAAATTTTTAATTAGTTTTAATCCAATACAAAGCCACCGAAAAGGATACAATCAACGTTGGAAGCACAGTACTAAATCAAAACAAACTTCCGACGGATCCCTTTTAACAACTTTCTAAATAACGCCGAGCAATCTTTTTCATTAAAAATCTCCATGAGCCTGATTATTAGGGAAGTAAAACGCCTGCGGAGAGCCTGCCCAGAGTTTGCGAATCCACGAATTTCGCGAGATTTTCGCGGGGTCAAACTTGGGAATGTTAACAGATAATTACGAGCAAGTTTTAGCTAGCACGAGACATTTAACAGATGCTTTATTCTAGAGAGCGTTGCCGTGCGCGCACATTGAATGCTAATAAGATACACCCGCACGGGAATACAGATTTTATATGTTAGAGAGTAAAACCGAGATTGGCACATATAATGACTCGGTGTCAGGTTTCGGGACGCTCACGTTAACACATTTGGACTCGTGTCTAAGGTTAATTAGATTAGTAGACGTTCGGTGGTATACACATACACAAAAATCATTCTCTATTATGATAATTTAACTGTATTGCGTATTATATTCAGGATAACGGTCGGATTTAGCCGTAACAGGTAGTGTACTCTATGTTTCGCAGTTCATCTCTGTTACGAAGTGCCGTTCAAGTTGCCGCTGCGACTGCGAAACACGATAACTAATATTGCGTTTATGTGCTAACGTTCGTTTTAAAGTATTTGTACCTATAAAGACATTTACACCTTTAACCTGTAAGACATTTACACCTTTATTATAGAAAAAAGGAAGAAATGCATTCCTTCTTTCTATAATAAAGGTGTAAATAGAAGAAATATTGGAAAATAATATCATACATTGATGCCTGCCAATGAGAGTCCTTAATTGGCACTTGAAATTATATTTCTTTATTTCTGCTACTTACGCCATTAATTAAATCACTCGCTTAGAGACACAACACAAAAGGCATTACCGATGCGTTATTACACAAGTATCGTGAGAACGAAGTGTAGTAACACAAAACCCAAGCGACAACAAACGAAAATGAAACAGAATGGATCTGGCACCAATGACTCGTTAATCATTATTGGCCATCAAAGTGCACGCCGTGCATGGATGCAGTGCCATGTGCAGGAAACATCAGCTTGGGCTCGAAAATGGGTAAAACCCATTATAACTCCAAAATGAATAAATAAAAATATATTCTACTCTAAACTTATTCGGATTTACCAGTAGCTTGAGAGGAGTAATTTACATGACTTGTTATCGTCATGCATCCTTCCGTACGTCACGGTCCAATTAATTTTATACGGAAACGGATATATGAGCAAGGCGCAAATGGATTCATCATGTGTATAATTTACAGACTCTGTATGTATAATCATTAGTACACGTTGCCCCCAATTCGTATTTGATAAGCGTCTTTTAGACGGTTTGAGACAATTATGCTGCTCGCGAATATTTGAATTTCTTAGCGACAGTTTAATGGATACACCTCTTTGCTTCTGTTTAACGTTTAGAACTTCGTGAAGTACGAAATTATCATTGAATCATATGTCATTTATTTTGGTGACGAAAGCAGCAAATTTTGATAGTTTTTCGTAATACGTCATTGCATAATATGGCAGCATAATATATTGATTGTGTCCAAACGAATTGGGCTTGCATAGTAGAAACGGTTTTCAGTTCATAGCAACCCATAACTGTCAAAGCGTTGGACTCGGATTTCCTTTCACAACGTCCTTCTCACACCTTTGTGAACATTGTGTAGAACTAGAACTAGTCGATTTTAAGAATATTTAGAACTATTGCGTGGAGGATTCGAACTTGGTCCTGCGTACTGTTCAACCCGTTAAGGCTTTAACCCCTGTCATAATTAGAGGTGATCCGGCGAGTCTACAATTGTATGATTGGATACAAGTTGTGATGGCGATGATAAATTATGAAATTGAAAATTGTAAAGTATATATAAACATATAAATCATTATCAACTATTAAAAAAAAATACCATTCCTCTCGTTAGTCTCAGAACTAGAGGACGTGAAATTTTGAAAAACATTGGAATCATCATGTTGTATATATATAGGTGTCACCTTGTTCCCTTGTTTGTTATAGAAAAATACGAAGTATACGGAACATATCAATAAAATATATGCACTAAACGTGTCGATATATTTTTTGAAAAAACTCTGATATGTAATATCAGTAAAAAATTAAGGTACGACAATGTTGGCTACACTTTTTGATGGTGTTAAAGCAGACCATATGAAAACAATCAACGTTAACATTAGTTATTTATTATATGACATATTATTACACACACTCTTTCTATCCAGCAACAGTGCCGTTGGTATTACAATGGGTGATACAAAGATCAATTTACTGCAATAGTAAGAACCTGACATAATTATCTCCCCAGTGACCATCGCTGTGTACCACTGTCACAAAATATTTAAGCGAGCATAGGAATAAACAAAAACCCTGAAACCAAACAATGCGTAAAATTACAATAGTTATAAATAATACAATTTCATTCAAACATCGACAGGACAACCGACACTCAATTTCAAAAGCAAAGTTTTGTCTCACGATGTTTCATATCCGTAACAAGCGCTTATCAACCGTACCTAACCATTAACTCAAAACAGAATCATATTGTCGTAGAGATTAATTTGCGGGAGTGTTCGTGGTTAGAATCTGTTAGTCGTATTAGTAGCATAGTACTAACCACCACTTACGGTACATCTGATATGTATAAATACCATCTAACAGTTCGATTCGATCCTCATTCTGTATTCGACATAAACATGACAGTAATAAAATAACTTTTACGGTACGAGTACGCCGTATTATGAAAAAATACATAATGGGTTCAGCGCAACATCCACCTTGCTCTTATCTAATAAAAATAGTTAATCTTTATTGAAAGTAATTAGAAAACAACCATATATACGCAATGGAACAGCGTGGTGGAGTAGCACAAGACTTCCTATATGAGGAGATACTTAATCTACAATGGTTAAGCTAATAAATAAAACCCACATAACCTTACATACATATTAAAAGTAAAGGAATGAAAAAAGTTCGTGCTTATTTAGACTTTTACAAAATTTAGCTATTTTAAGAATATATAAAATACAATAAATTATTTGATTATTTTCTGCAAATAATTAAAAAAAAATACTTGAAATAGTATCTTGTTGGCGGAAGTTTTGTACGGATTTGAACAACTACGCACTTGCGTAGTATTTCCTATGGTCGATATAAGTTCATTAATTCTGAACAGGTGACGGAAGGGCATCAGGTCGCGCCATTAGATGCATTATGCAACGAACCCGCATGCACAATGCATGCAAAAGATGTGTAGTGACTGATCAGGTAAACAATACGATGATACAATATAAAAAGTATTCATATGAAATTCCCAGATTTTCCAGGAATAGCATATGAATTACGGTTTCTTTCTACAAAATAACTTTGACCTTTGTGTACATCATGAAGAACACTCATAAGCATCTAATTGTAGGTATTTGATCACGATTTTTTTTCCACTGATAACAGTGATAGTTCATCCATTATAAATTTGGAAATAACTATAAAAAATTACAGATCCATGCAGCAATCAACACAGGGTAGGCACATGTACGAAAAATAGGCATGCTCAGAAACATAACTAGGAACATATGATAATTATTAATATATATAAAGTTATTGCTATAGTATTATTATTGTAGTAGCACACAGTGATAAAATCTAATTTTCAATTGAAAAATAAATTTAGCATCAGACTTCATAAATGCTATTTATATATTTATGTTTTCTTGGCACATTCGAAACGTACCGATTTGCAATTTAATATATTTTATAACATAGCATAAGATACTGCTGTAATTGCTGAAAAACTTCATTCACATTAGCTACGAGTATCACAATACATTGACGCCACACACAGAACGACTTACCCCCCGTCACTTCCGTTTCTGCTCTTGTAGCAGGCGGACCCCTCCGACATACTCTCGAGTAAGTCCTTCACTTTTTCGACTGTATTTACTGTGCCGTCGAAACCGATCGACCGCGACTTATT